>JZKD02S1915783.1:47984-65939 GCA_000966675.3 Picea glauca
CTATAGAAATCAGTTTATACAATAATTGCAGAGATTTGGGATCGAGTTAAAAGATGAAATTGATCCATATCTATGATCAATTTATGAAAAACCTTCACAGTAAGGTTTGAATAATAATAGAGATTATGTTAATGTTAAAATGAAGAGGTGCGATGGGCCAAAAAATGGACATAATGTTTCATATATCACACCATTTGTTTGAATATTATATAAACGAGATTGAGTGGTGTGAAGAAAGTGTCTCGACAGTTCATATAAAAAGATCAAAACAGAAGCAGAGTTCAAGAAGAAGAATTGTTGGTTCTAATGGGCCTATCAATGTCTTATTGAAGATCAAGAACATAAGAAGACAGAGCAACAGTTATGCAGTCCAATACTTGATATAGAAAACCTTTATTGGACTGCAGCATATCCATTGAAGATAAAATGATAGAATCCAGAGAGCAAGAAATGAATTTTGACTATAGTTAACCAGAAGACCATACAATTAGAGGTTGCAGCAGACAAGTAGAAAGTACAACAGTTAATGATTCTAAGAAGACTTGAAGAATTGATAATATCTCTATTTGTTTGAATAGAGTACAGTAAAAGGTTGTAAGTGTTATAACCTACATAAATGGAGGAAGGGTGGAGCAAGGGAAAAATAATTCAAAGTAAAAATGTCAAATCTGATAGGACTTGTGTTAATGGTTGCATGAATCAAATTCTATGAAGAGCAGAAGAGATTGAATTGTATTGTGAAATTAAGGTGGTGCAAGGGCAGGTTGGAGCATGCAAGGGAGTAGGTGATTCCTTGTTAGTTGTAGCTAACTAAATAGGAGGTTGTAGCCTCATTCCAGTTGTAGCTGTTAAATAGGGTGTTGAAGCATCCTTTCAGTGGTAGATGATAAAATAGGGGGTCATAGCTTGCTTCCAGTTGTAGCTAGTAAATGGGGTGTGGAAGCATCCCTTAATTCGTAGCTGAAGAAACTTGGGGACAGTCTCTCCATCAAGTTTTAGCTTGAAAACATTTTTTTTAAATAACAATTTATTAATGAGAAAAGAGTTGGTGGTTTTCACTGTTGGGTTCCACAAAAAAATATTATGTTCATAAGGGTTTGTTGTTCATCATGTATTTCTTAATTGAATAATTAATGTGTGTTCTTAATAATGATGGAATTAAGAAGAAAAAGTAGGCAATATTGATTCACCTCCCCTTCTCAGTATTGTTGGATATTCCTTCAGACTAAGATTATGAAAAAGGACATTGTTTGGCGTTAAGTTGTGATTGCATCTCATTCCCTTTCTTTCAATATTGAGCCTATGATCGGTTCTCACTTTGTGTTATAAATCGTTTGCCTCAGCAGTTTTTCATCCTCAACCAAGGAGAGCCTCGTTTATATCATTTGCAACTTGACACCCTATACCCAAGAGGGAACATTCCCCCGAGTGTCCATCTCCTGTGTGCACCTCCTTGCATTGGGCATAGGTATGCTCCATTGTTGGAACTAGTTTTTCTTAGTTGCACCACTCATTTCCTCCTCTGTATCATAGCATTCATTTGCCTATGAAAAACAAAAAAAAATATGAGCGGGAAGGGATTATTATCTTATATCGACAGCAGTCGTGTCGCCTTTGAACAAAGCACAAAATTGTTGAGTCCACTTGTCATCACAATTTTGGGTCTAGCATGGCTTTAGGAAGTTGAGCTCGTTACAAAGAGTTTACTCCCCCGACTGGTTTCTCTTCCAGTCCCTATGGATATTTTTATTGATGCCTCATGCATCTCATGGTTTCATCATTGAGTCTATGCTTCCAGAGTCTTCCATATGTCACATGCTCTTTTTCAAAGGATTTCTATCAACCTATGTTGGCCATTCCTCAGAAATCTTGAATTTACATGTCGGCCATACCCTCAGTTTGTCTCAGAATCACATGAAGTTGTAGTCCTATTAGGCACCCTGGTCCTACTTTCCTCATTGGTAGGTAAATTTGAACCCAACAGTCAACATTTCATCATTGGTCGTTAACTAGGTGGTTTCCCTTGTGTTTGACGGTAAGACATATATTCACACTTTGGGATTAGTGTAGTGTCTTGGATGCCATTATCCTTATTTGTGGTTTCCTCGCCTTTGTCAGTAGTTTTCCTCATTGTTTGTTATTCAGAGGATCTTTTTCGTGTACCGCTTACACTTAGCACATGTGAAAGACGCATAGGGTCGTTGGTTCATGAACATTTTCTTCATTCGATTTCCTCCAAATCATCAAGCTCATGCTTTGTACCTCACGCTAAATGATGAGAGATGCCTTAATTCTCTCCTTTCAATGGTTCTCCTTCCATCGACTTCAGATCATCTATTCTGGAAATGATACCTAGAGTCCTATGAGTACCTCGAGGCTTGTAGTCATTAGTGGCAGGTTCTCTCGCCATCGACAGTTGGGAATACATCAATGTCCCCTAATCGATGGATTCTTCAAGTGTTTGACCCCGACTCCTTTATTCACTCTTGTAAGAATGTACTCGGTGACTTGATACCTACTTTAATCATCGATAGGTTGTCTCGTGTTTGTTAATGTATACCTCAATGACCGGTAATCAAACAAAGTCTCATTGTGCTTGACCTCAACTCCTTTATTCACATGATGTATACTTTCACCTTTGGCAGATTGTGTAGAAGAATTGAAGACATAAGTATGTAGCCACATATTTCCTGATTTGTTGCTTCCTTTTCATTGGACTAGTACTTGTGTGACTTCAGTGATCATGGGAGATTAGATTGTACTCCATTGTATACAGATACCTTCATATTGATTTTGAGACTGGTTCTATTGGGTCTTGTTCATGACTATGACATCCTTTGGCATGTAGCTGCATTTGTATTTGCCTATTCATGGCCATGGTCAATTGTTTGGTATATTTTCACATGGATCTGCAGTGTAATTCAAATTGGCAGCCATGTATGCAAAGTCAGTATAGATTGTAATAAGAAACTAGTTCTTCCAGCTGGGTCCCCATTACTCCACTTCTGGGTTTTTATAATGTATTTCGGCCATCGCAGATACTCCTTTGACCTTACACATTAGGGGGAATCTATTATAGCAAGATTTGCCTCACCCCATGCAATCTTGCAAAGAAGGCCTTTTTCCATTTCCCTATGCAGACTTAAAATTCCTTTTTGCAAATCCCAAAGCTAAAAATATAATTTTTTCCACATATACACACCTTGCCTACTATACAACATGTGTATACGCAGTTTGCACCACTACAACCCGTGTACATTGGGAAATGTTCCCAAAATTGAAAACTTATGTCGGGTTTCCATGTCACGTCACAAGATCAATGATCCTTGGCCTTCCATATAATGGAAACGTTCTAAATCAACCCTTCAGTTCCACTTTAAGGTTATAAATGGGCCAAATCCAAGCTATGGAAAAGAGGAGAAAGAATTCAAATTTGAGAGCAAAGTTACTCTGGAGGAATTATTCACTTCACATTGAGTCTGCATCCCTTTATCCTTCAAGTCTAAACACAATGTTCATCCTCCAAGCTCTTCCCTTACTGATTTAGAACTTTCTTGTCTCTCTTATATGAGCTTTCCTTTGGTGGATGATTGAAGTGGTGGAGGCCCAACTGGAAGGAACTTAGTTTCTCGGTTCTGAACCATGTCGACATGGAAGTCTGTAACTTGTTCACTTATGTTGATTATATCTTAATAGAAATACTATTTTCTCATACAATTAATATATTGCAAATATTTGAATTATTATTCCATGGGTGTATTTGTTATGAATGTTGATGGATTATGCTATTTAATGTGCTAACATTATATATTATCACCATATTCTTGTGTTTCTTGGTTGTTGAGGACTAGTTGCAGGTGTATTTCTTTGGGTCAAGTGCTCAATGGTGGACTTCATCGAACGTCCGAACAAGGTAGGCCTTTTATCTTGTCTTTCTATCATATTTGTTTATATAGTATACTTGAGAACAGAGTTGATTTCTGCAGTCATTTCTATCTATTGTGGTTTACCCCTAGCCATAGAGATATTTTCCTCGTAACAGTGGAGAGAAATCACTAAGACTTGAGATTGAGGAGTTCTCAACATCCATCTCAGCAGATCCTTTATGTACTTCATAAATCAATCATCCAGAAGAAGAGGATATGCATAGCATGATGAAGGAGAGCATATAAATTATTGTTGATGATCATCAATATTACATTGAAATTTGGTTTCAAGAGGTCATCAAACCACAATTCTATTCTCTTATTCAACACCTTCTGATGCCAAAACAAGTAGGTTGGTTGGCTCTTCATATCTAGGTAATCACTATGGTAAATTGTTCATATGGATATAGGTAAGTTACTTATATTTCTTTGCACATGGTTACATTGGAAAATTTCTTACACTTGAATAAACATTTTCCTTTCTTTTTAGGTATAATAGGATAATAAATAAAAGTTGCATGTTGACAGTTTAGCTTAAAGTCTAATGCAGCCTCATTTTACATTTTATTTTTAATAAAATAAGTATGAGATACATGTGCATGTGACTTGATCGCATTGATTTCATTAGTTTTTGATATTTTAGAATGTGTTTTTTTTTTCCTGATAAACAATTTTAGATATTTATGTAGGTTTTCATCTAGGCACAGTGGACAACTCCAAGGAAACAAAAAGGGAAGTATTTTACTTTAGAAGAAGATGTTTCTATATCTGAACTCTATTGCCTACTTAAGCATCAATTGGATAATGACTTTTTATTATTCTTAGGAAATTGACTTCTTTAAATTATCCATTTTTACAAGATTTCCATCTTCCTTTCTCTCAAGGCATATTTAATGGAAGTTGCTCATAACCTCCACCACAGAGGATATAAGGAAGTGACACCTTCTCTTATCAAACCTAGAGGTTACTCGTACAATTTCCCCAACAACCCTAATTAGGTGAGTAAAACTATCTTTATGAAAGAGTAGCAAGAAGGTATGATTAGCGGTTATCCATGGAAACATCAATATAACTTAAAAAAAAAAAAAGGAAGTAGGGCATGAAGATACATTTTTGTTATTTTCCAATGGTACCATCCACTACACACTAAAAATGCTTGATTATACCATATCTTTATATTGGATACACCCACTTAATTATCCCTTACATCAGGACAATCTATAAGAAATACATAAATAAGAGTCATCCTCTAACTTAAATACCATCCCAGTCCTAAATAAAAAAATTCAGAGTTGCCTCCCCATCTTGCAAAAGGAAATCTTTATAAAAAAAAATATTAAAATATGGTGGACCAGTCTCTTTTGTAAAAGGGTGTAAGAGGCTAACCCATCAGGATACTGAACAGGTCTGCTAGTAGCAGGTATTGGCCTATGGTATGACTAGGTAAACCTGACGGAGTATTGAACAGGCTTCCTGGTAGCGGGGAATTCTACCTAGCGAGGGTGATGATATGACAAACAATAAATAAAATTCCTAAATCTTAAAACTTGTCCTGATGTATGACATTACTTGTGGGCAAAGCTGAAGAGAAGTATGCATGGTTAAGCAAAGTTAAATGAACCCCATCAATTTTCCATTGGGAACTAACTTTAAGACAATCCTAAGACTCTCTCACCTACATCTTCTTAACTATATGTAGGATGTTATGTCCTACATGTGGGGCCATATTTTAACCATCTTGTTAGACTAATATGTGAAATTTATCTCTACACTTGGAAAATTGTAAATCTTAAGCTATTAGGACAATTGAATGGTTCCCTATATCTTTGATTGTGAGGTGTCACGATACTTAGGAGTGGGGGAGGGGTTTCCTGAGCTGACAAATGATAAAACACTTCCATATATATAAATTACAATACAGGAGAAGAGGAAGTAGAATCTTTGTCAAAAATTATGTCATATTGTTTCTACAATATCCTGGGCTATTATATCAACAGTTGTTTGTATTGGCATGCTAAATTTTATACTAATGACATCACTGTTTGTTATAATCCTATTGTGCATTTTTATTTTTATGTTTATATAATGGAAGACTGCTTAACTGGTTCCTTGTGATAATTACAGATCAATAACAAACTACTAAATGGTTTCTATTGTCGGTTATTACAAGCCTATGAAAAGAGGAACAAGTTGTTTTATAGTGTTACAAGATCGATGACAAGGAAATCGACAATATATAATCCTATTCATACTCATCCTATCCATGCTCCATGCTCCTGTTCACCATGTATGCTAGAAATTGTCCAAGTTGAGTGCTATGGGTGAACGTCCATTTATGATGGGATAATTTCCACTTACATAGGAGGATCGGATGGAGTGTTATCTGGAGGACCGAGTGGAGTGCCATCTAGAAGACTGAATGAAGTGCCATCTAGAGGATTGAATGAGGTATTGTATACACTGTAAATTATCACGATCGTGTTTAGGTATGATTGCTCAAATTGATTACGCCCGTTGCAATGATAAATTAGATGAATCAAATGATGTATTTTTAAAATTTCATTTTGTGATCAAATTAAAATTACAAATGCATTTTATGATCAAATGTCCAAATCGAATACTTGGACATTGATCTAATTTATTACACGATTTTTTTTACCTCCAAAGTACAAACCATTCAAATTCAAACTCACCAAGAAAACTCTTGATTCCCCTGTAGCCTCATCTGGTAAAGAAGCCTGCTAATAATTCCCATTGCCTTCAACACCTATTGATTCTAAACCTAAGAAGCTACAAGATTCATTTCATCAAGATTTTCCTTCAGTTCCTTCAAAGAGGAGAGGATATAATCGATTCAAGGGGAAATCCTTTTGAAGAAGCACCTAAAGTATGAGTGGAAAGGCCAATATAAAACCTCCAAGTACTTCGGATCCTATTCAATTGTCTTTCGATCATGAGAGCCCCCATAAAAGACTCAGATAAGTTTTTGCAGAGGATTCTAAGCCCTATAAAGAGGTAAAATATGAACCTATTACACCAAGTATCCCTCACAAAAACATTGTTACTCCTTCCTCCCATATGCCTACACCATATTCTAAAGTTGATATGCCTTCTACATCCATCAAGGAACCCAAGACTTCTTCTCTTGAGCCATCTGATCACACCCCAGTTATTTAGAAATTGTAAAAAGAAAATGCTCAAGTTGCTTCAACAATTGGAAAAACGAAAAACTATGGATAGGAATCTGCATCGTGGTAATGTTGTCTTAGAAGAAAAATTGAATTCTCTTCAACGATTGGTTGATCAGATGACCACCACTAATCACATTCTCCAGATGCAATTGAAACATCATAAAATTCCTAATACAAGGTCCCTAGGGAAAGAGGGAGAAGCTTCTAAAGCCAATCCACCCCCTCTTGTAAATCCTCAGGTGTGGGGGTAATTTCAGGTTGGTGTTTTGACTATTTTTTCCAATGGCTAAATCCTTTTTTCATATGACATTATATATCCTATGCTCTCATTTATCCCTTTTAAAGGTATTATCAAGATTTATACATCAATTCACCATGGAATCGCACAAGGTATGTATAATCATTGCTTTTGCAATGGTTTTACTATTAATTCATCTCATTTAATTGATTATGAATATCTAACATTATGGTTTGCTTGTAACAGGTCAGAATCACGATCCGATCCTTTTTCCATTCCTTCATCTGGACCTCCATCTGGACCTTCATCTGACCCCTTTTTCAGGAAGTTAACTTCGAGCTCAATTTGTGGGAGGATGAAGATGAATCGAAAAAATCTAGCACATGGATTTTGTGCCCAATATTCCCAATTAGGTCACATGCGAGATGTTTCCTAACATTGTGGACGAATTGAGAGAAGTTCATGGTTCTCGATCCAACCCTCCAACTCTTGATCCAGCACTCCATCCGGTACTCAGAGCACAAAGGAATTGGCAGTTAGCATATTGGTGGCCTTTGATGGATGAATTGGGGATATGGGTTTTATGCCCCCTCGTGCCCTCCAACTATGGAGCTCGATGCATCTTGGATTGGGTAGTTGCAGCGACCACTGAGTGGCATACAAAGACTATTAAGAAATATGTTGTTGTTAGAATAAATTTAATGAATTTACTTTTTTTAGAGAGACTCGACCCTTCGTGTGGTCGACCTCTCAAGCTATGTAATCATCTATAAATACCATTGCCCATGACATGAAATTTATCATTTATACATACATTATTTCCATTTCTTTGTATACTATGTTTTATGATCAATGTTAAGGTTGCGCTAGTTCAGTGACTGCATTTTCTTGTTAACATGTTGCCACGACCTTCTAGGGGGGCCACTAGTGGTCTGGGTGATTTTTTATACCATTATCTATTTGCATTTACGTAGTTTCCTTTCATACTTCTTAGATTTTGAAATTGCTTATTTATTTTGCATATCTCTTAATTTCAAATTGATAGTCACTGTGGATATCTTTTTATTCTCAGATCGCCTGTCTAATTCACCTCCCTATATATCTTCTCTTATTTTGCAAATCACTTTCTGAATTGTGTGTTTTACAGAGTATGTGTGGATGTCCATGATTGTTCGTTAATGATTAAACTCCTAATATTTTGTTTGTAGGTTGTAGAAGTTGTCTAATTACACTGTCATGCATTTTTCTCCCTAGTTGTAAATTACTCTGCAAAGTACTAATTTAGATAGTGTTTATTTTTCAAGCTGCAATTTCATATACTCTATGTAGGTTTGTTTCATTTGTTAATTTTTCTTCAACATGATAGGATAGAAATGGATTTTGAGTCATGATTTCCAGTAGCATCTTAGTTGATTTTGAGCATGATCTTCAATGGTAGTTTAGTTAACTTTAGGTTATGATTCTTAATGAAATCTCAGTCATGAATTTGAGTTATGATTTCTAATTAGCATCAGTCAAGAGTTTGTAGGTTTTCACAGAGTATTTTCATTGTCATCCTAGTTATGAATTTGAATTAGGATTTTTTATTAAGTGTTAATTATGAGTTTATAGCTTTGCTTGAGTTAGTGATTTTGAACAGTGTACTTTCCTGTAGTATTAGTGTGATAGACTAAATGATTTATGTTGAATCTCTTTTGCACAATGTTTAAAACTTATATGAATTCCAAGAACATCTAGTGTTTCTTTTATGATGGAAAAATTTTCTATAGACTACCTTATCCATACTTTGCATTTCTCTGTAGAAGTTAACATTGATTTAATTCCACTTGATTTGTCATTAGTAGTTAGATGCCATCGTGATGTCATTATTCAACGTAGACACAATCATTACATTTGAATGTTGTCACAACACTCTTGCTTTTAGTTAGGTAGATTAATGTTTATTCTTTGCAAGATAGAAATAGTTGTGAGTTTCTTTAAGAATAGAGTTCACTTGTCAAGATAGTTTTGATATATTAATTGCTTACTTTCTTACTTGCTCATTCATTCAGAGGTAGATAGATCAAATAATTCAGAAATAGATTACTTGTTGTTTTCTTATTCAAAGAGAGATTGAATAGATTAAATAGATTTGAAATAGATTACTTGTTATTTTCTTATTTAGAGATAGATTAAACAGTTCATAGTCCTAGATTGTGTAAATCTACTTAGGTCAAATCATTCGTAGTTATATAATTTCTTAAAGATCTTAATTATTTGATTTTATTGGCATTAGATTAGGTGAAGCTAGGTTAGATTAGAGATCTAGACCTGCACATACAGTGTTGGCACCTTGAAGCCTACGAGCCCCAGGTTGACAATTTAATGTCGAAATAGATAGCATATATTTCACTCGACACCTCTGAAAGTTTTAGGAGTGATATTGGGTTCAAGAAAGGGTGTCCATTGTCGCCTACCCTTTTTGGTTTATATATAGACAAACTTGAAGACTGGTTAAACTTATAGGAGGGTGATGGTTCTCTTTTGGGTGAGTTTGTGATAAGGCTTCTTTTGTATGCAGATGACCTTATTCTAGTTGTTAAATTTTCTCTCCCTTGAGTACTTTTGTAGTACAGTGGGGATGCAAGTCAATACTAGCAAGACGAAAGTGGTAGTTTTCTCTAGTAAAAGAAAACATAATCAACATAAGTTCTACTTTGAAGGTGGCACCCTTGAAGAAGTTGCAAATTACAAATACATTGGAATTGACTTCAACAAAAATCTAAGTTGAGAAGGTTACAGAAAGAAAAGAACTTTGGGGGGTTGGAAAGCGTTCTATGCTTTCCAAAATAGGTGCAGAGAGGCAGAGCTATGGGATTGCAAGACTATGCAAACTCTCTTTGGGATTTTAGTGTTTATGGTGGTTCTCTATGGTTGTGAAGTATGGGCCAGCAGTACATCTGAATTACAGTGGAAGAAAATCGAGAAGATTCAAAAATGCTTGATTACAAACAAGTTTAAAATTAAAAGTCCAGTCCCTTATGATATCATGCTAAGTGAAACGGGTGCTACTCATATTGAAGAATTGCTATGGTGTGTCTCGTAAGATATCTAAACAAAATTGAGTAAATGGAAGAAGGGCGGTGGCCTAAGGCCGTCTTCAATGACCCATTGTGCAAGAGAAAGAAGACGTGGATGAGACAAAATATTAAATCACTTAGTAAATGGGATATTCACTTGGACATGTGCCCTATGAACAACAAAGAGATAAAGGCTTTTGTTATTGATAGGTTTCACAAACGAACTTGGGATAAAAGGATAGGGAGAAACAAAGAGTATTATATTGAAGAGTTTAACCCCACATATAATCATCATCAAAAAGCATACATAGGGGCAATATATCTTGGAGAGCCAAAATTCTTATTTCCCAACTAAGAACCAATTCCCATCAACTCTGTTGTGAAACCGGGCATTGGAAAATACCAAAGGAAACTTGGGAAGAAAGGGTGTGTATGTTTCGCACCTCCGAAAAAGTGGAAACATAAAAACATTTCATTTTACAGTGTGAAGCTTTAAAAGATGGTAAGGACATCTATGTAAGTATTTTGATAGCTAGCTCTTGGAATAATTTATTCAGTGAGGGGACAATGGAGAAATTAGAGGAGCTCATCATTAAGTTGAATAGGAAAAGGGATGAAATGCATAAATTAGTGTGTGAGGCGGTCAGTCCCATAGGATTTTGTTAGCCTCATGGACGTTAAAATAATTACTTCTTCTTCCTCTACACCAGTTCAATATCAATATATGTTAAACACATACTATGGTAATCTTCAATTTGTTCTATACAACATCTAACACCGTCACTACTTCGTCATTGGAATTCATCTTTGTTTTACCTTATTAAAGTTGTGCTCGAGGTCGCCATTGCCACATGTATGAAGGTGGCCTGGCTTAAGTGGGAAACTCTTTTTAATTTCACAATAAGAGAACTTTTTGAATCATTCCTTAATAGAATTTTTTTTATTAACTTATTAAAAGAATAAAGTTGTTTAGTGGGTTAAGTAATAATTATACAAGGGAGGATGTGGTGGAGGATTTCATTGTGTAGAGAGGCACTTTTTACAGTCTTGTATAAGGGAGATGTGTAATTCCTTCTTTACTTAATGTGGAGCTAACAAGTAACACTAAAAAAATAAAATGTTAAGTTAAAACAATTACACAATGTTCCATAAAATCTAAGGAAGAGTACAACATTCTTAGATATACTATTAAGACACTTCATAAACTACCCATTATAACCTTTATTTTATACACTCAATTATTGTCTTATTGCATCATACACTTAATAAGTAGAAAATAATCATAACAAACTCATTAGACTCAAATAATTGAAGGGAATACAATAATTTTCACTTTATACACATAAATATTCTCTTTGTTGTAAAGTTGATGTGCTCTTTGTCTGTAGTTGTAGCTGCAAATTCTACACTTAACAAACAGAAAAGAATTGTAACAAATTCAATAGACTCAAACAATTGAAGGGACTACAATAATTTGAAGATGGATTTGAAGTCATATAGATATAATATTTACAATATAATGGCTCGCCAACTTTAACATGTTTTCATTGTATTGTTTGAAATTTTATTCCATATGAAGTACATAGATATATTTCTATTATTATGTCATTTTTTACAGTTTAATAGGAGAGAGATGTGTAATTTCTTCCATGCTCAATGTGGATGTGACATGTGACTCTTAAAAAAATAAAATATTAAGTAAAAAAATATACAATATCCCCTAATTTAAAAATTAATCCAAAGATAGATACACACACAAATGTTTAAATGTTTATAATCTTTCTTGGATATTAGATGATCTTTCTTAGATAGATTTTAAGAAAATATATATATATATATATATATACAAATTCATAAACATAGATGAACTACATAACAACATCCATCTCATATCCTTATATATTGACACCAAAGTAGGAGGAATGACTCTGTTTATGAAGAATAGGTTGTCAATGATGTTATAACTAAGGAGAACACACCAATGTAGTGCAATATTCTTATGATAAAATTATGTTGTAAGCAAATAAATACTCTAATATTTTCATGTCGGTGATTCTACTACCAAGAAGAACACACCAATGCACTGCAATACATAATATTTTCATGTCAGTGATTCTACTACCAAGAAGAACATACTAATGCAGTGCAATATTCTTATGATAAGATTATGTTGTAAGCAAATAAATACTCTAATCTTCCATGTGTCTCATGAAAAGTATTGTTATAACCATGATGAGATTTCATTGCAAGTTAACAACTATTCCACTCTTATCATGTGCAACAAGGAAATGAAGATAACATATTAGAAATTTTCAGATAGTAATATCAGTCATCGGCCTCTTGGATGACGCCCAGCATCATCATATTCATCACCTTAGTGTCTTCCTCGACTCTCAACTAGTCATTCTCCAGATCAATAATGTGTACCATGTACGCGATCCGTGCCTCTTTCGCAAATACCAATAGGTTAGGTTGTTATCTCGACATTTTGATTCCATTACATTTACACATATTCCACGACAATTGAATCAAACAACAGATCAAATAGCTAACATGGTGTTAGATTGGAATATATCACATCAAGCTACACATACATAAACATGTCATGAACACCTGTCACAACATATATATAGAATAGACACCAGCAAACTCATCAACAAAAAACACATGTAGACACCAGATGGATCTCAAAGTATGTATACTCATGTATATATAAAGGCCCATCAGGCCATCCAAATGTTTACATACAAAAATACATGTATCCGCAGGCCAATGCCGCACCTCGGTATAAAAAATGGGCTCACCAGCCTATATACAAAAAAAACAACGATGTACATCATACACCACTCAGGGTGCCTCTATCGCACCCCCACCTGCTCCTCCCTCAGGAGGAGGTGGTGGCCCACCACCACTTGCCCCAGCCGGTGGTGGAGGACCACCCACAGGACCCTCCTGCCCCGGTGGCAGGCATCCACTCATCATAGCCGCAAGCACTACTGCTCGCCGCACTATGGCCCGCCATGGTGGCGGTACCCCTACAAACTGCTCCAGGAAACTCTTGTCCTGGATACACGTCCACATGCCCTCAGGCACATCCTATAGAACCGTCTCCAGACGACGGTGTATGTCATCATAATCCACTCCGGCCGCCGCCGGAGGAGCGTGTGATGGCCCCGCACCAGGGTCATCGTACCAACGCCTCCTCGCTGCCCACTCCAGCTCAGCTGGTCGCCCCGTAGCACCCTCCCGCCGACACCTCTCTCCCTGTGGTAACCTCTCCGGCTCTTGATGAGACGATGCTCTCTGCATCTCTACCTCGTGCCCGCAAGGTGCCACATCTGCACATGCAAAAAACAACAACAACAGATAGTATTAGCATCTATATCATATACATATGGAATGATATCTCAAAAGACAATCTAAATTAAAACCATACCAACATACTAAACATACCTCGATGGTCAAAAACCCCCCCTGGAGGCAACACCATGTCCGGGTCACACCGGAAGTCCACCCCAGCATAGAGGTACCGAAGTATAATCTGCGGCATCTGCCGCCATATCACAGCCACCTCTGCTGAAAAGAAGTGGCCATCTTCGCCACCACCGTGACGAAGCAAAATGGTCGACCACCACCTCAATTGCAGCTCTCACACCCCTGGCATCTCCAGTAAAACCCTCGGGTGCAACATCGACACCTTCTCTAAGAACCATGCCACCAGGATAGACCCAAATGCAAACTCTCCTGCACCTATGGACCGATAGCAATCCAACTGTGCTACCATCCGCGCATGCAGCGTCAACCCCCATGCAAACTGCTCATCGGCCACCACTCTCTCCAGAACCAATAGCTGGCCACCACTAATCCACTGGGTCGCAAGTGACCCATAGATACGAACAATCATCGTCGCTATACAACAATGAGCCGGGGAGTCTATCGCACTAATGCTCACCACAATCCCAGACATAAAGTCCCGACTTGAGTAGTATCGCTGGCCAATCGTAACAAGGGTTGTCTCCCTAGGCAGCACCGGCTCTGTCGGTAGGGGCATTCCCCGAAAGGGGAGCCCAGTCATGAAATAAATATCCTCCACCGTAGTGAAGGGGATCTGCTCTCCTCGTACGAGGAAGCAATGCAGCTCCGAACTCCACATCTGGATCAAGAACTGCAACAAATACTCCTGTGATTGTATCAATGGGCACTCAAAGAACTTCAGCAACCCACAGGTTACCAAAGTCACACGCACACCTGGACCCTCAATGGCCACGGCGTCTCTCAATTGGGCCCAGTCTTGCTCTCGCCACCACACTGGCATCGTCACTACAGTCCACCTGCAAACAACACAGAGTCTTATATCATCTTATGCATCCATCAACAACATAAAAAAGACTCACTTTTTACCCTTCAAACCTTGCCTTCTAGGCGCAGTTTTTATTACCCACAGGCACACGCACATGCGCACGTGTTCACTACACAGGCGCGCATATATGCGCGCCTGTTCACTGCACAGGTGTGCATCAGTACGCACCTGTTTTCTTCAAAGGCACACCCATGAGCGCGCCTGTTCACCATACAGTCACGCACAGGTGCGCACCTGTCAAACCCACAGGCATGCTATGGTGCGCACCTGTTCAAATCACAGGCACGCTATGGTGTGTGCCTATTCAACTCACAGGCGTGCCCTTCGGGTGCACCTTAAATTCCCCCTATCGCGCACCCATGCACGTATATTCGGTGTACAGGCGCGCATGTATGCACGCCTATCACCGAATCACCCGTGCATGTGGGGCCCACACCCCCTAAATACCCTTGTACAGCCCTCTGTACACACCCTGCCCAAAAATTGAAAACCTATTTCTATGCAGGATTATCAGACCACTAACTTGATACTCGCAAAACGTCGATCAGATGCCTCGTCCTCTCTGAATCTACAAATCTCCTCTGAAAGCTTCTTATCCACTCACTATTGCAGCAGGTACAAATGAGGTGGCAATGTGGGCCCTACAGCTATATATAGGCCTTTTGCCAAACTTCCACTCACCATTCTGGGAGCCCAAAGTGTCCATTTTTCAAACCGTCTTTAGCCACGAGATCAGCATCCCGTCACCTACATCACAGATTTCCCTGGTTCACTTTTCATCCTGAGCCCCCGAGGCACCTTTTTTCATATCATGGTCAGGTACGCACGCGCATTGTCACATTTATCTTATACATGCTCATATCTTTGATTCTCTTCAGATATTGTTCACTTTGGGTATTTGTTTCTCATATGTGCAGGTACTTGCTCCTCACCCCTCGGCATCACCCCTTCAGGTATATACTCAGCACTGGCATGTAGTCTTTCCCATTGTATCGCACTTTCATTTCCAGTCACACCCTCTGATGTTTACCTCTAGGATCTCCATTCCCGGCTCTGCAGTACCCATGCCTCCATTTGCATCATCGGTACTGTTACCCGGTAGCATTCTAACCCACATGAGATGTCCCATTCATAGCACCCTTTGCCACTTTTTGACACTCATGCTGTTCTTCATTACCCTTTAGGGATGGGAGTCATGATAGTCTTTCATCATGTTGTGATTCAACCACATACTTCTTCTCCTCATTTTGCTAGCTTTCCATATGGACTCCCAGATTATCTCTTTATGGTTCTATTTTTTACCTGCACCTCCGTAGTATCATGAACCCTTCATTTCATCCACCATCAGTTTACCCATCTGCGAACCTCTCTTCATTTCACCTACCTCATACATCAACTCACCAATGGGGCCCCCACCCTTCATCAATTTTCCCAGAAAATTCTGCCCTCCCTGGGGCACTCATTTCACACTAGGGCACCCGTTTCTGTATTTGTACATTTTTTTTCCCCACATTATTCGTTATTTATTGTACAAACACCTTTATTTTCAGTCATTTCATTATCCTTTTTGTCGTCACCATTGGCGACCTGCTTCCATCCTTTTTGGCCAAACGCAAGCCATGTCACCCTTGGTTGGAGCATCACTCATCATCTACCCTGGCTGACATCGTCCACATATTCAGACTACCCCATAGGTCACTTACCTCTACCCTCTACAGTTGTTCACTTTGTCCCGCCTCTGGCACAACTCATCCCCGGTCTTGTCGTTCCCTTGACACTCAACCTTGTTACACGGTTGCAGCCACTTTTTATCTCATACATCCTCCAACCAAGGGCAGTCTTGAGTCTTCTCACTTTTTGACTTCATCCATGTACCTCTGCCACTTCCTCACCTCAGTAGATTCCACGAAGTTCTTTGCTTCTGGGAGTCACGTTCCCCTTTTGTCGACATCAACACCATTTTTCCAGAAGGGCGATAGTATCTTGATTCTCATTCTCGATTTAATGAGAGATCTCGGATGGCACAGGGTGAAACACCATTGCTCCCTGCTATCGTTGGCCCCCATAACATTCGACGCCAACACTTTCTCATGTTATGGCGGGTCTTACTTTGCAACTATTGCAGTTATTTCTATCATTTGCTGAAGACCTCTGAACTTGGTAGGGCCACCAATGCCCGCATCATCGCTGATACTTATTTCCGCAATCATTGCCTATTATTCAGAGTATGTTCCTTTGTCGAATTTTCTTCTGCCTTTATTACCGCCCCCGAGGGCGCTGCAGTTGTCTACACCAACACTTCAGTCATCTTTTTTTAGGGTTACATACCACGAGAATGGGGCATGCCCACCTCGTTTGTACATAGTTGTATATTTTTACGCACCGTATGGAAGGTCGGATCCTACTGGTTCCTTTCTCCTCCAAAGGATTGCTCTAAACGATCCCACTATTTCTCTATCTTACAAAAACATTCTCAGTAGAATAAACATTGATGGATTTTGGCTATACGTATGCTCCTAACCTCATCCATCAGGGGGCATCTGTTATCATTGAAATTTCATCAGCACATGGTTACAAGAACTCAGCATCGTCAAACAGTAATGAAGTCATTCATGGCCAATGAATTAATCTCACAGCATTCAAAAAGGGAAAAAAACTATACAAAGTAGTGAAAAATTGAAGAGCGCTTTACAAAAGTTGGGCACACGTGCACATGCGCAGAACAGGAATGTATTATGCGTGCATACGCGTACGATGCACGGTTGTTGGCGCAAAAAGCCGTGCACCTGCTAAACGATGCATTTATTGAAGTGGTCGGCCTCCCAACCACTTATGGATCAGCTCCCAAGCCGATTTGACCCTCAAATCTGAGCTGAATCCGAATGGTAGGCTAGTCAAAGACCTAATAATGCCCTAAGTGACCTCTTTTCACACTACAAAGCAGTTACATAAAAGCCCAAAGCAATGCTATAAAAAGCCATGAATGAACCTCATTTTCTCAAGGAATTTCAAGTAATGTTATTCTGCCTATATTGTTTTAAGGACTCAATCCTTGATAAGAGAACTTTGGCACCATTTCATTGAGAAATCCACCTCTCCATTGAGTGGACTTGCAAGGAGTTCTTTCATCACCATTTTCATTTTTCTTGTTGTAAGGAGAGCAAGCTTGTGAGGGTCCAAG
>JZKD02S1915783.1:82746-94108 GCA_000966675.3 Picea glauca
CTCTTAAAACCCAGGCTCTTTGTCCTGAAGATGGATCCTGATCTGGATCCGAAACGTCGACAATCTAATGACTACACTGTGGCTTTTCTGATCAAAACTGAAAATCCCACCCACAGCAATCTCACTCATCAGAAGGATAGTGATTCTTAGCCATATATTGGGGTTGTTCCCAACTTAGAGTGAGAAAATTGGATGTGATGCCATGTTAACTTGGCGTGCCAACATGTCTACATGAGTGCCATGTGTTGATTGTTGATGGGTCGAGGGGATATGAGTAGTCTCATTGGGCATGAAGACTTTTGGGAATTCACTTAAAATATTAACCATTAGATCTAGATGTGGCTAGATCTAGTCGTTCATCGGAGGTTTCTGAGCATGGTCCATGTTATCCCCAACTCTTACTGATAACTAAGGAGATTATGTCTCAAGGCCCTCAGGTTGTAGACATGGAGTACCGAGAGATAGATTGACCAAAAGTTTCCACTTGCACAGATAGAGACCCACTTCACCACCACAGTTCCAGGATCAGCATGACTGTATCCACCACATCAACAGGCTTCCGGAAGACATTGGGTCTTTAACCATGAAGTACATGTGAGGCATTATGGTGAGTGTCATTTCAATATTTGAGGCATCTGAGTTTGTTTCATTTTAAACTGCTTTTAATTATGTAACATCTACTTGGACATTATGCTCTTTATCCTATTTCACTTTGTTGGTTGACATTGCACCCTAGTAAGTGGGTCCCCCTTGGGGATAGGTTTTCTACTGTGAGGTCCTCTTGAAAATTCTTTGTTCCATTCTCGACCATATTTTTCACTTTCCACTCTTCATCCCCTCATCTCCTTACCTTTTTGGATTTTCGGGTATACTGACCCAAGAAGGGGTTGTCCCTTGTTTCATGGGAAGAAGGGGATGAAGTCCCATAGGCTTGTAGCCAGAAAAAGATAAAATCCAATCATGAAAAATTCTATATGCTTTCCTAGGGATCCCAAGGACAATAAAATGTCTCTCATAAGAAACTGATGGGACCTATGAAAAATAATTAATACAAAATTCCAACCAAGGTAGAGCATGTGTGGGCATTGTTTTTCATGCTTAGGTAGAAGCCCCACACATTACTTCAACTTGGGGAAGCATGATGTGACCAAGATAGAGTCAAGGTGGGCACTGTTTTTTGTTCTTAGGTAGAATCCCCACCTTGGATTCAACTTGGAAACATCTTAAAAAGACACAATGCAATAAATGGTCTTGGAAAAAGGTTGCATTGAAAATGAAGGTGCAACACACACTCTACAAAGGAACCCATAAATGAGACACTATGATCCCTTATATGTCATGAACTTCATGCCAAATATTCTTGCCCCCATCCATGTCATTCCATCCACATGACCTAGAGAGAGGTCCACTTGGGAAACACTCCTAAGCTTGAGTTATGATTCACCCAATAGGTCGCTTTATCAACCCTCCCATTTCTAAACTTGGAAAATTGCATAGGGTCTTTGAGAACGTGTTTATTTGGATGAGGTGATTTGGATGTACATGCTTGGATGGCTCTTTTAGTGATTTTATTTACTTATCAAAATGAATTTGAATTGAGATCCTTGGAGGGTGTATTCATTGTCTTTGTGGGGCCTAGTTGGTGGATAGATTTGGAAGAACAAGCCTAGCTTGGGATTCCTTGGGAATTGAATCATAAACCACAGGTTGGATGCCATGGCACATACACCGAAAGATGATGAAATCCTTTGGAGGCATGAGGAGACACCTTGGAGTACCTAACCTAGCCCTTTTATATCCCAACGATTTTCTCTGTAGGCTAAAACATCACTTTTGAGGAGGATGATGTCACCTTAGAGCTAGGGTTGGGGTGGTGGTGTTTTTTAGCTTGAAACTTGGCATGTTTTGATGGATGAGGATTTGAATTTGAGGACAAAGGCCAAACGCATGAGAGGGAGGCCCTAGAGGACCCAACGACTTTTACTTTCCACTCCAACGACTTGAAAATTTGCTAAAACGTTACCCTAGAAGAGGGATGACGTCACTTTAGGGTTTCTATTGTGAATTTTTAAAGGTTAAATTGAATTTTATAATGTAAAGGGGAAAAGTAAGGGTGTTTTACCCCTTAATTTGTGGTTTACCCTAATTTTAAGTGGACAAACAATCATAGTAGGATCTGTATGAATAGAGATCATTTCATTTCATTTTTACATCACAACTCTCCCATCTTGGAGAGGATACTTGGTTGAAATTTGTGCCCTAATTTGGCATTTTTACACATCTCTCTTGTCACTTTCTATTGTAATGGTTTTTATTTGGCTATTGGATGGATGGATGATGTGATATCTCTAGTGGAGGTCTATTTCTTTATTTATGGTGGATTTTCTTGGTTAAAAGAAGGTTTATCTTGTTAATACTTTGACTAGGTAAAGAATATTTGTTGTTATTGCTTCTTTTCTTGGTAACAAGGTTAATTTGATAATATTTTGAGGAGTATAAAGGCATACAACCCCACTAATCCCATCATAATTGTCTTGGAATATTTTGTTATAAAAAGGAACCCTAGGAGGATTAAAAGGGTTTACACCCTACTAGAGTTTTCCTTAACTTGGGGAGAGGGCCTACACCCCTAAGGAAGTAGCATAACTAGCTCTTTCATTTTTAAAAACTCCATAACCCAATATTTAAAGGAACTAATATTCTTGCGTCAGATAAATAAAATCATTACATTGGGATACATTAAAACATGAGATATTGTAATTGTCTAAGTTGGAAACTTTTCCTTGTGCTTTAAGCTTTCTTGATCCACTACAAAGTTTTGATTGGTCAAGGATATGTTGTTGTTGTTACAAATTTATGCTACAACCATTAGGGTTGCTTCAAACTCTCTTTTTCAATATTAATTTCTCACTCTTTTACCACTTAAAATAGATGGAAAATTCTTATTGTTTATCTACTTGATATTGGCTATTGTTGGGCAAGTTGTTGGCTAGTTCCTTGGGGTAAAGGTTGTTTTTGTAGTAAATATTTTCTACATCCATGATCTAGGTGGATATCGGTGGCCACCCACCTTTTCCAGCTGGCTCAAAATAGCTTTCTGGAAATTTTGGTAATTTACTATTTTTAGGAGTTTTTCGAGTTCTGAACTTTCAAAGCCGTTTTGAGGCCCTAAACGACTTTTTTTGGGGTATGTAGTAGTCAAACAATTTCCTCGTGAAATTTTAACCATTAGTTGTAGTCCTCAGATAGATATTTCCAACGGGCTATCGTATGCCTAAAACGGAGATCGTATGCAAAAGTTACGACCCCGGGAAGTTAATGTACTAACTTACCCAAACGAGGCCCACATGACTTTTGGCACTTCATCTCCTAGGGTTAGGTTTTTGGATGTCTAGGGTTTTTGACACTCCTGTTTATTGTATAAAGGCCTTCAAAGCCTCATTGTAATCATCTTCTTTTGAATGAGCACAACCATCACATCTCTTCTAAGAGATAAGCCGCCACCATTCCAACAAGCTTGTTTTTTGTTGCATTTTATAGTTTCAACTTATTTCCTTATTGAATAGAAAACCATTTTTATTCTATCTTTGTTATTTTGTGTTGAGAATATGTTAATAATCTGTAGTCATTTTGTTCTGCTCATAAAATTTGTATCATTGGTATCAGAGGGTTCTACTCCTTGTCGTCTTAATGCATGTCCCCAATGAGGCTAGAGTACAAAGAATTGGGTCTCGAGCTTGTTTCTCTTGAGTACCAAAGCTATCGCACGCCCAAGCGACCTCTCATGGAAGGAGAAGAGAAATATGATGAGACAAGAGATCCTTTCAAAATGTTTCTTGAGTAATCCCTCACGCAACAGAGGAATGAAATGATGGATAGTTTCATGCAAATCCTTTGGCGGCTACCAACAGGCGATGCATCTTCTTTGAGTGGAGGCGTCGCCCCCTTCAAGGTACAAATAAACTTCGATATTCCTATATTTGAAGGTCAGATAGACGCATATAGTGTAGACAAGTGGTTGAATCTACTAAAAGGCTAATTTTTTGTTCATAACTTTTCGAATAGAGAAAAAAATACTTTTGCACTCCTCAAAGTTATTCCCCATGTCAAAGATTGGTGGGAAACTTTATGTGAGCAAAAGGAAACAGAGGAACCCTCATTATTTACAGTCACGACCACCTGGGAATCCTTCATGGATGCTACTAAGGAACAATACTACCCTGTTGGAAGTTATGACGACTTGTATACCAAATGGACCACATTGCGGTAAGAAAGAGACCAAGCAGTGCCATAGTTCACAAATATCTTCCATACCTTGCGCACCAAGCTGGGTATCAAATATTTAGAGTGACATATGGTGCTCAAGTATTGTGGTGCTCTGCATAGATACATCCAGACCGAAATGGAATTTTCGGACATCTCATCCTTGGGCGCGGCCTATCATATGTCGTCAAAATCGAGCAAAAGCTCAAACAAAAGATGTGGCAATTTGGGCCAAGGAACCCCTCACAACAAAATACAAGAAAGGGCATCCCCAACCCACGGAAAAAAGGACAGATAAAATATGGAAAGTATTAGGACAACCAATCCAAGCCGCAAGAAAAGAAGGACATCAAAAAGACAAAGAAAGATACCGGGAAGTGGTGTGACTTCCATAAGATCCCTTGGCATAACACTGTTGACTGCCACTCAAAGAAGTCATTGGTGGCCGATGTGAAAGCCTCTGAATTATATACGAGTTCTGACTCTGAGTCAGAACTAGAAAGCGGAAGATGGATCATTGACGTAGAACCCAGTTCCAATGTTTCTACCACCAAGCTCCAGCTTGATGAACCAAACAAGCTAGAAGAAGGAGAGCACCTCTTCCATTCATAGTTGTGGGTAAAAGGCACCCCGTTGCACTTCATCGTTGATAGTGGTATCCAGAAGAACCTCATCTCAATAGAGGTTGTCAAGCAGTTGGCCCTGTCGACAATGTCACACCCACAAACCTACACCAATGGATGGCTCTTCCAAGGAAGTGATCTCCGTGTCAGCCAACAATGTTGATTGTTGTATGACATCAAGCCCTACAAAGATGAGGTATTGTGTGATGCTTCTCCTCTCAAATTTTGTGATGTTCTTTTGGGCCAACCTTATTTATGGAAATGTCATGCTATATATGAGTCTAGGCCTTGTAGTTTTATTATTACTTTGAACAGGAAATTGTACAGAATACCTGAGGCAGTCCCACCTAGTGTTATTTCCTTTATCTCTACCAAGTAATGAAGAGAGGTCATCTCTCAGACGGGCAAGTTTTTCTTCTTTTTGATTCACTCTCGGAATGAGAAAAATATCATAGCCACATCGTCTCTGCATCCGACCTCTCCACACAATAGAAGCAAGCAGATAAGGTCGTCGAAGAATACTCAGATATCTTCTCCTCACCTATCGGTGTACCTCTGCACTGTCATGTCAAGCACCCCATTGATCTGACCCCCAGTGAACCACTGCCCAATGGGCCAATATAACATCACTTTATGTTATAGAATGAGGAGATCAAGCGAAAGATCCAAGAAATGCTCCACAAAGGGAACATATGCCCCAGCTCATCACCTTGCGGGAGACCAATCGTGTTGGTACAAAATAAAGATGGAACATGGCAACTCTGCATTGATTACCGAGCCCTGAATAAAATCACAGTCAGAAACTAGTACCCAATTCCCCAAATCGATGACCTCCTTGATAAATGCATGGGGGCCAAATACTTCAGTAAGATTGATCTGAATTCTAGCTACCACCATGTTTTTGATAGAATAGATAGATGTATGGAATACAACCTTCAAGTCAAAGGAAGGTATTTGTGAATGGTTGGTCATGCCCTTTGGTTTGAAAAATTATCCAACCACTTTCATGAGAATAATGGACGATATCCAGCGACCATTCACCAATACTTGTGTAGTGGTGTATCTGGATGACATTCTTATTTACAACAAGTCTTGGGCAGAACACTTGCAGCATATTCAGCAGGTTCTGCACACCCTACGACAACCCAAGATATACACCAACTTGGAAAAATGCTCCTTCAGTATGGACATGGTCCATTACCTGGGCTACATTTTTTATAAGCATGGCATACATGTGGATCCAAGCAAGATCCAAGTCATACATGACTGGCTAGCCCCAACCACACTCATTGAGCTTCAGAGCTTCTTGGGCCTTGCCAATTTCTATCACAAGTTCATGTTGGGATTCTCCCATATTGCATGGGCCCTCAGCCAAATAATGAGGGGTGGTGGTAAGGAAAACTTTGCATGGGATCAGTCCCAACAATAAGCATTCAATGATTTGAAGTAGCGCTTATGCTTAGCCCCAGTACTTTCACTACCAGACCTGTAGAATCCCTTTGATATCGGGTTAGATGCTTCAAACTATGTTGTGGGCATCATTATCACTCAGCATGGCCACCCTGTGGCCTATCATAGTGAGACACTATCATATGTTTCCCGTAAGTACCCTACTTATGGAAAAGAAATGTACTCCATTGTGAAAGCCTACCACTAGTGGAGACATTACATTCTTGGGAAGGAGACATTCATCCACACTAATCATAAGCCACTATATTTCATGCAAACACAAGGAAAATTACATAATGACTGCCATCAAAAGTGGTCCACATACTTACAACAATTCCACCTCAACATCAAGTATAAAACAGGAAGCACTAACCACATCGTTGATTTCCTTAGTAGACCGCCACTTGTGGAACTCACCACGGTGCTAGACTCTTGTGGCCATGAGACCTCTAGATGGCCCCAACTCTATGAGACAAACTCAGACTTCGCCACCACCTACCAAATGTTGCGTGCAAACACAGTTGTCGATAATTTCCATCTTCAGGATGGGTTGTTGTGTCGTTTAGGCCATATACGTGTTCCATCAATCAAGAAAGCAAATCTAATCTAGGAATCCCACTATAGTTGGGTGGCAGGACACTTTGGCATCGAAAAGACAGTGGCAATGCTACAGAAACATTTCTACTGGTCAAAACTTCGACAGGAGGTCAGCAAGTATATCAAGTCCTGCACTACCTGTGTTATTGCCAAACCGACCACTAAGAAACAGGGCATGTACACCACTCTTCCTACTCCTGACAGACCATGGGAATCCATCTCAATGGACTACGTGTCAGGCCTCACATCCACCAAGCATGGAAATGACTGTGTTTTTGTGATTATTGATCGCTTTTCTAAGATGGTGATTATGGTTTCTCGCAAGAAGAGCATCACAGCATAAGCCACTACTAAGCTCTTCTTTGAACAAGTGTGGGTAAATTTTTGAATCCCACAAACCATTGTCTCAAATCAGGACAGTTGATTTCTTAGCACATTTTGGTTGAGCCTCTGGTCACTGTTGGACACCAAGCTTACCAAATCCACGGCCTTCCACCCCTAGATATATGGCCAAACCAAGGTCATAAATCGAATGATCATGCATATCTTGTGCATGTATAATTCCAAGCACCCTCACACATGGGATGAGAGTCTTATGTATGTCTATCTTAGCTACAACCGAGCCCTGTATAGTTCAACTAGCCATAGCCCCTTTCAGGTGGGGTTGGGATTCCAACCATTGGGTCCCATAGATGTTGCACTTTCCCTTGCGGTCACCTCGGACAACTCATCTCCTGCTCCAACTAAAGCTCACAAAGCCACCCGATTCATTGATCGGATATAGAAGATCCACCAACAGGTTCAAGATATCCTATAGAAGTCCAATGACAAGTAAAAGTAGCGCCATGATCAACATCGGGTGCAACATAAGTTTCAGGTGGGCGACAAAGTTTAGTTGTACTTGCAAAAATAGCACCTTACAAGACCCCATCATAAGATTTTCCCACTCTGTTATGGGTCATACACCATCACCAAGGTTGTGGGGGATAATTATTTTAAGCTCAACATTCCTCCTTTCCTTGGCTTGCACCTAGTGTTCAACATGGACCTCCTTCGGCCTTATTTCCCACCATTATTAGACACCTCATACATAGCAGAACAACTGACACCAACAGAGATCAACCCCAACTAGATACAATAGGCATATAGTGATCATATTGTGGACACATAGATCAAGGGAACTTGACAGCAAAGTATTCATCTTTATCGAGTCGTCAAAGCAGGGAAGCTCCTGCACCAAGGCAAGTGGCTTACCCGGGGCCAAATTCAACAGAAATTTCCTCATCTGATGGGGGAAATAAACACAATGGAGACCATTACTTCCTAAGGAGGGAGGATTTATCCAGGTGGATATCGGTGGCCACCCACCTTTTCCAACTGGCTTAAAACATCTTTCTAGCAACTTTGGTAATTTACTATTTTTAGTAGTTTTTCGGGTCCTGAACTTCTGGAGCCGTTTTGAGGCCCTAACGACGTTTTTTTGGGTATGTAGCAATTCAAAATTTTCATCACGAAATTTTCGTCAATAATTGTATTCCTTGGATATATATTTCCAATGGGCTATCATATGCCTAAAACGAAGATCATATGCAAAAGTTACGACACCGAGAAGTTGATGTACTGACTTACCCAAACGAGGCCCACATGAATTTTGGCACTTCATCTCCTAGGGTTAGGTTTTTGGATGTCTAGGGTTTTTTACACTCCTGTTTATTGTAAAAATTCCTTCAGAGCCTCATTGTAATCATCTTCTTCCAAATGATCATAGTCATCACATCTCTTCTCAGAGATAAGCCACCACCATTCCATCAAGCTTGTCTTCTATTGCATTTTACAGTGTCAACTTGTTTCCTTATTGAATAGAAAACCAATTTTATTGTATCTATGTTATTCTGTGTTAAGCATCTGTTAATAATCTGTAGTCATTTATTTATGCTCATAAAATATGGATCGATCCATTTGTGTGCTCTAAATAATCTCTGAAAATATCTTTTTGCATCCCTGATTCTCCATCAAAACTTGTGTTAAAGTATTGGAAAGTTATCTATTGGTTCAGTGTTTCATTATCCAATAATTACTTGATAATTTTGATGGTTATTTTTTTTATTAAGGTTGGTTGGAATTGATTTAAACCCTTGAATAAAGCTCAATATCATAGAGGATGAACTCCAAAGTGGTCCCCTTATGGTGAAAGCCCTCACGAAAAGACACTTTGCGGATTGAGTTATACTAGAAGTATGGTTATAGAACCCATGCTTATTTGTGGAATAATGAGATTAAGTTCAGTGAATTTTTCAATGAAACTATCCTATATGGATAGTTATTTTCCTTCCATTTCTGGTGGTATGTGGAATTTCACATAACTCATCACGGTTAGAGAGTTATGGCCATAAGAAGTTGGAGAACCCAGGTTTGGGTAATGGACCCAAGTTTGTTTTGATGGGTAATGGTATGAGTTTTGATATATTTTCTGGTAATACTATTCTATATGGATAGTACATTTCATTCCATTTCTGGTGGTATGTGTAACATCACATAACTCCTCACGGTTTGAGAGTTATGGGCTTACGAAGTTGGAGGACCCTCATATGTCCTCTAGAAGCCCTAGAAGGTCAAAGTAGTCAATGTGGTTTAAGAGATTTTAGAAGGTAAATAATAAAGTGAAGTGATGAGTGTACTATAATTCAAAGTGAATACAAAACAAATTATTTAAATAATAAATTTAATGGAGAAATTAGAAGTGGGTTAACCCTAAAATAAGGAAAGTGGGCAAAGTGATCTAGAAGATGTTTTTAAGGAAGCTACTTGAAGAGTATAAATAAGAGGCAAGTCTCTATCATTTTATATCACACTTGAGAATATTGAATATCTATAGGTGTCTGAGGTAACCAAAGGATATCTGAGCCGAATTTCAGAAGGAATTTGAAGAAGAGAAGGTTAGAATTCAAGGGAGGATAAATTATTTTGATGATGCTTTCTAAGGTATGTTATGTATAGGTCATCTCACCATTTTCACAATAATGCTTTTTATAGAATGATTATGACCATGAAATTGCTATTCCATTGAGGAAACATATCCAAGTATCTGTGGTAAGACATTCATATTGTGGGTCATTGTATTTTTGGAGTTACACTCCATGGAAAATAGGGTTTGTGGCTAGTCCTGAAACTAGTCTAAAATAGGTGGTTTGGGTAAAAACATCAACTTCTTCATAACAGATCAAACTTCAATAAGACAAAATGTGTTGGTTATATTACATTCTATCGTATTTTTTGTAACATTTTCAGATCTATTCAACAAATATTATGTGCGAGGAATGCTCTACAAGGTCACTCTCTAGAATATGTCAGATTCAACAAGGTATGCCATTTTTTCTATAACTCCTTTTCTGAGAGGTTTCAAGTAGTGACACCTAAAGGAATTTAATAAAACACATTGAATAACATTGTATATCAGTTTCAGATCTTTATTCATTATAGGTACATAGTTATGATTATTTCAAGTTAGGGTTGTTGACTAATCCAAAACTAGTCATGTGAGACTAAAGAAAAGTTTGATGGAAATGCTTGCCTCTTGTTGTTAAAGTTAAGGAAGGTTTGTAGGTATGTGATCATATACACCAGGTCTATTACAGAGTTACAAATCATATTTGGATGATGAAATTGATGAGGGATTTTGGTTAAGGTACATGTTGGGTACATGGTTGAGACAAGTAGTTGAGGAGTTGGCGCATACATGAGGTTTATAGTTGATTATGTTGGTATATATTGATAAGTCATAGTTTATGAGTAGGTGACACATGATTGGTACATACTTGGTACATGGCTGGATGCTTTTTTTTATGGTAAAGGTTGATTACATGTTGTTTGGTATAGGTTGGTGCATGGTTGATGCACTTGTTTATGGTACATGTTGATTACAGGTTGACATACAGGTTGATGCATGGTTGATGCATAATTCAGGTTTATTGGTATAGGTTTATAGCGGTATATCTCCTAGTGATAGTGTGACAGTGGTTCCATCATTATACTTCTACTCAAAGCGGTTGGACGGGGAAAGGACAGGTGGTTGTATCCACCTTCTGGTTGTAGCCAGAGAACATAGGGGGTTGTAGTCTCCTTCTAGTTGTAGCCAGATAATTGGGGAGTTGGAGCTTCCCTCGGGTTGTAGCCTAAGAAACTAGGAGGTTGGAGCCTCCTCCTAGTTGTAGTTGGAAAATAAAGGAAGTCGGTGCTTCCAATGAATGTAATTCTTCAAGACATATAAGAAAAAACATTTTGTGGTTTTATCCCGCTTTGGATTTCCATGTAAAACACTGGTGTATTGTGTATGTGTATGATTGTTCATTTGTTCATTGCTCATTATTGGATGATAATTCTACATTGATATAAAAATTGGATTATTTGGTTAAAGAGGATTATAATTTCTC
>JZKD02S1915783.1:136347-156222 GCA_000966675.3 Picea glauca
TTACGGAAACATTGGTCCTCCTCACATCGCTACTTTGAGCCTTCCAGGTCTCACAATTGGATTGTCGGTGTGGTTGTTTTCCACTCAGGTAATCCCGAATGCAGTAAGTTCTTCGTTCGTAAGCACTTCCCCCCAAGAACATCAACCTCATGTTGATCCTTCACTTTCTTTACCAGTAAGGTCTTCTTCACCTTCTTTGCTTGCAAGGTCTCCTTCCGTTCAATCTTCTTCATCGAGCAAAAGTTCTGAAGCTAGTAACTCGGTGAATAAGAAGAAGAAGAAAACGAAGAATAAGAAGAAGAAAATTAAGCAAGGATCCAAACCTCCAACCACTGTCAAACATGTTGGAAAACAACCAGTTACTGTTAATCGTGCTGGGAGTGTTGATGATGTCAAGATCGCCCAAACAACGCATAAGCCCAAGTACCCTTGCAGGCTTTGTAAGGGTAGCCATCTTCTTAAGGATTGCCCAGGTCTATCCAAGGTTATAGAAGCATGGTCTACACATCCTCACCAACCCACGTCGTTAGCCTCTGAACAACATGCTTGTTGTTCCTGAGTTTATGTTTTAAGGCTATAAAAGATACCATCAAGGCATCTGAAAAAGGTTTTTATAAGAAAGCTTTGAAATAAAGAAACAAAGAAAGACTAGATCAAATTCAGTTTCTCAATTGTCTCTGTCTTGCTTCCTGTTGCTCTTGGATGCTAATATCACGTTCAATGGCAGCCCACGATCTTTCTAACTCAGTCCTATTGGTCGTTGTTTGTAAGATAGTGTTAAATAAGCTTAGGGCAATGCTGGTTTGATACTGAAGACCAGGTTCTACGTTGGGTTGTCTGCCACTAGGGACTGTCATGAGTGATGGGGTTTTAAAGGTTTGTAAATGAGTTTTTTATCGATTGGTTACTTCAAATTTTCAGAGATGATATTAATGAAACAACTTTAAAATCTAAAACAGTAATGTAAAAAACACAATCAAGGCCGTTTCCTGGTTTTGTAACAATTTTGAAATTGTAAACAATGAAACACAATACAGAGAAATATAAGGCTCTTATCCAGAAAGAATCTTATATTCCAATTAATAATGATGAAAGAAAAACAAGATTTCTAACAGAGTTAAATATTAAGGAACAGAAGGTTTACAGGTCTTAAAATTACTAAAGTAATTTCAGAGGAAAAACTGTAATACATTCAACATCCAAATCAATTTGAAACAATAAACAACAATGCATATGACTTCAAATTGATTTACTTGCTAGAAACACACATTAAGAGGAAAATTTAACAAAGCATGATAAACAGGGGAAGAAACATAGTCACAAAATTGCAGGATCCAGAATCTTGTTTGAGGTTTATATCCCGATGAACTTCAAAGTTGATATTACAAAAATTGGCCTTCTCCAAAATTTCTGAAGCCTCATTTCATCCTTTTGAAACTATATTTATATCTTTCTATCAAAGTTTTTTCATTGGTAGCTAACCAACCTCCTAATATTACGGTTACATAAACTAATGTCAACCATTTACAATTTCTTTCAAAATTCTAAAAATATAAAAATATTTACAAAATTTTAAATTTGCGTTGATGAACTTTCTTTTTCTACTTCAACGCCTTGAACATATTTCCCCAAAAAGTTTACCAAAACCCTAGAAGCTTTAGGTACTTCATTTGCTTCGAAAGAGAAAAATCCTCTCTGTAAGCCTGGCAACTAGCTTTTTATTGTTTTCTCTATGAATTTAATCTTTTCCAACTTTGAACTTGAAGCTATCATCCACTTATCTATTTCTGCAGTGTTGACTGATTTATATTTGAAATTTCTAATTTCCTTTCTTCGAGTTCTTCTTTTGACTTCAACTGATACCTAGCAATGTTGACTTCACCCAATAACTCTGAAAAACCATTTGTCCCGATATTTATTGAATCTTTTTCAATAAGATTGAAGATCCTTTGACAATATTCATTAATTCCTTTATATTCTGCCAATTTTGATTCCCAAACTTATATCAATATATCTCCTTTTACTTGTTCCGAAATGGATAATTTTTGGTTTTTTCCAATTTCAGCTTTTTGTAAAGAAGTTATTACTTTTTGAAAAGAATTTCTTGCTGCTTTAGCTTCTCTTTCTTTTTGAATTACTTTTTCCATAGACCTATCTGACTCATGAAAATAATTCTGGATGATTTCCAGATTACAGAATATTTTTTGTTGCTCTTTTTCAATGTTAGCATATATCTCTGATGCTTGCGTCCTAAAATGTTCAATTTCAATTACTTGATTAGTAATTGAAATAATCTTATCTTGCAAAGATTTATTTTCATCGCTCAGCTTCTGAACCTGTTCTTGAGTAACTTGTATCATGTGCTTTGCCTCATCCAAATTTTTATTCAACTTTTGGATTTCTTGGATATCTTTGAGTCTATCTTGTTCTAGACCCTTTTGTATTCCCCAGCCAATAATTCTTTCATTTTCCTTTAATCTGTCCTGCAACTGCGTTATTTCCTGATCCTTTTGCTCAAGCATAGTTGTTAGATTTCCTATAGAATACATGTTAGCTGATGCTATAGCACCCATGGTTCCTGCTAACTCTGTAGAGAATTCTCCTTCTTTGAGTTTCTTTCCATCAATGATAATTTTATGTATTTTTATCATTCTTTCTCCTACAGGATGAATTTCCTGTTTCAAGACAGCTTTTCGTTTTTTACTGAAAAAATAATCAAATGAGGGGATTTCATCTCTGGAGATTGGCTCTAAGTCACTTACATATATAACTCCTTCATGAGGGGTTCCGAAAGTAGACTGTAGTGGAGTCAATGCTGTAATAGGACTGCCAATTTCCTTTGAAGCCGTTCCTCCAACATTTTCTGGAATATTGTCAGGAACTATTGGACTTGTTCCCCGTCCTTTTCCCATTCCTGTTTCTGGTTCTTTTGTCTGAGAACCCTCTATGTTCTGAGGAAGTATTTCAGGATCTTTCATCTTATCTTTGTCACTTGACTTATCCTGAATATCAGTTTCAAACCCTGGAGGAGTTGTTTCTTTCTCTGGCAATGAAGTAGACATTTCACCTTGTAAAATCTTTGGTAGACAGCTCCATCTATCTTTTTGAAAGGATGCAAACCTCACCTGTGCATCAGGTGACAAGGCTTGCACTCTGTTATGCACTTCCTCATAAGACTTAGCATTTTTGAAAACATCATCATAAACTAAAATTTCATGTTCATATGCTTTTAAATTACATTGTATGTAATGCCAACTGATTATTTGGTAAGGGTCGTGTTTTCTGTGCTCTATGCTTGCTAATTTCACTTCGTCCAACAACTCGGCCTCTGCCTTAGAATGGCCCAAGTTTAATAAAATGAATTTTTCGATATAAACAGGAAAAGATGGCCATGATTTTTTCTGCTGAGCTTTTAATTCTAACCCAATACCACCCTTGACTAACTGATAAGCCACTTCTTTGCATATCAACCTGTCTGGTAGAATTTTTTGGAGTGCGTGTGGCGGAATGGAACAACCATAAACCCTAACATAGGAAAAATTTTCCTCAATGAACCAGTCAGCAACTGACTTGAGGTTTTCTATGATGGTATTAGATATGTGAGAGGGTTCTCATCCAAAGAACATTTTATGAAGAGGAATAATTACATAATGACAAACCTCATAAAAAACATTTTTTGCATTTTCTTCCCAGAGAGCTGAGTGGTATTTATGAACAGGCTCTAGGCAAGAAGCATTCCAACTCCAATTCATTAGTGGGAAAGGAGTCATAAAACAAATGGCATCCATGATATAAGCTGACATGTAAAAAGACACTGGTTGTCCTTTTGACCTAGCTGTTTTGTAATTCATAACCTCTGATGTGAGGTTATCTGACAGAATCTTGTGCCAATTAAAACTGCGTCCCTCTGAAACTTCCTCTAAGAAAGTTGTCTAGTCTGCATTAAAGTGACAAGGATCCTTTCTACCGAAAATTCTACATAACATCATTGCCACATAAACCATATATTCATTTAAGGAAGTTGTGGCATAAATTCCATGTGAATCAGCCCTAAACTTGTTTTCATCTCTGGCCCATCCTCTTATCATGTCAGGGTATGTTTGGCCAGCTTCAATGCACTCTTTTCTTTGAAACTCGGCTAAAAACTCAGAATTAAAAGTGTGTCTATAATTGGGTGAGAGCTTATACATTACTTGAATATGTTCAGGCTTGAATAAGTCGATGACAGCTCCTTGCTCGTTCAGAATGCTTCTGGTCGGGACGTCTACTTTATCCAGAGCCCAGGCTATCATATCGGTATATGAGACAAGTCTCGAACGTGCAGCAACTTTATGAAGCTCAGACTCGAAAATATCTCGGATGTGATTTTTCGAATTAGTGGCTACATACTTAAGCTCATCCTCTAGTTTTTCGTCAATTCCATTCCATGATTTAACATAGTGTACTCCGGATGCAGTGGTATCGGAGATAATATCACCTTTTGGTTGATCTTCATTTTTCTTCGATGCCTTTTTGGGTGCCATAGCTCTGTGTTTACTTGAAAACCTGTAACAGAGAGGAATTTAGCTTTGAAATGATAATACAACCGTTTCAAAGTTTACTTCAAATATATCATAAAAACATTGAGATTTGTACCTCTGTTATGAAGTTAAGGCTCTTAATGCAAAAGATATTTCCGAAGATATGCATTTAATGTTTGTACTTAGGCTTTCTCGGTGTTTTCAAATATAATAGAAACTTACCAAATCAGACAATGCCGCATTAAAGAACATTCATAGAAAGTTTAACTTTAAACCTTGTTTAGAAAAATGATTAATTAGTATTAATCTTGAATTAAATTTGAAAACCTTCTTATCGGAGTTTCGGAACTTTTGATGTCGAGAAAAAATTTCATCGAAGAACCCCGATTACCGAAATCGCGATGTATTATTTAAATTAAAACGTTTTTAATATCTTAATTAATCCAGATTAAACCTTTTTGGGATTTTGTCAATCGGAAAATCAGGGATCGGGAAATCGGGAAACGCGATGGCATGAAACATGCTTCTCACAAAACTGCGAATCCCGATATTGCGATGTAATTAATTAACTCTTAATCATTCTTAGCAGTGATTATATTAATTCAAAACTTTACTTAAGGATTAAAAGTATCGGGAAATCGGGAAATCGGGAAATGCGATGACAAAATTATTTGATCTCACAAAACCGTGAATCCCGATTTGCGACGTGATTAACTTAATATTTAAAACCCTTTTAATTCTGATTTAAGTAAATTATGGGTTAATTAAGTTTTTAAAGTATCGGGAAATCGGGGATCGGGATTTCGCAATTCAATTTGTGTTAAACCTTTGTTTGCGCGAAACTCCGAATCCCGATTTTAGGTTTAAATTAAAACTTAAATTTTAAATTATTGCCCGTTTAAGAGATTGTTTCAAATAGTGTTGGAAAACTTATGTTCGTTTAGACTTTCCCATTCTTTGTCCAAAAATAAACAATAAAAGGCATCGTGAATCTATCGGCGATGAAATTCTTGTTTTAGGGAATTTGAAAAATACAAAGGCTCAAAAATACAAATCTTTTATCCTTAAGAATAAAAAATTTCAAGGTTTGTTTCAACATAGGCTCCAACTGGGGACCTCGTCTCCCTGCAGGACGAGGAGAACATGCAAACTCAGTGCCTTCATTGGATAAATGGTGTCAAGGGTTTATCTCTGATAAATTGATCAAGGAGAAAGAAAAGAGATTACATAAAATCTTTGAAAACTTCTCATTTATTTGAAATTCAATTATAGTCTTCTTCCAAATCCTCCTTCTCGTTCCAAAATTGAGTTAGTATTGAGATGATTAGAACAATCTTTAGAAACTCAACAGATTATTGAACATTTCAGCTTGCATCAATCGAAATAAAATTTATAACTTTGAAACAGGGGAGCTCTATTTTGACTTAAGATGAATATCTGGTTTTTGAAAAATTAATACTAGAATAGAGTTATAGATAAGTATGACAATATTACGGATACCTTAGACATTGCTTCACTGCCAGCAGGCCTGTTCAGTACCCCAGTGAAGTTATCTGTCCCTTTTTACTGAATTTCCTTTCACCGCTTCGAGTGATTATTTTATGCTCAAACATTGCTTCACTGCCAGCGGGCCTGTTTAGTACCCCGGTGAAGTTATCTATTTCTTTTTATTTTTAGACAAGGGCAATCATTTAAATGAATTTCCTTTCACCATCTGTCTTATAATTAGCTTATGCTTACGAAGCGGGGGAAATCAGTGATACTTAATATATCAGGGGTGGTGATCTGTGTAAAATTTTATATTAAAGAATTTGTCAACTTGTTTTGGTTATTCTAGACCAATTTTTCTCAATCTTCAAAACTTCTTAGTTTGTAGAGGAAAAAGGGAAAAAAATTCAGGTGATCTTCTTTTGAGCAAGCTTACAAGTTCAGACAAACTATCAAGAAACTTAAGATATTCAGAGTTAACTCAAACCTAACCATTTTTAGTCCGAGAGAAAAATCATGAAAACTGACCTACTGAATTCAATCATTTGATGATTTTCAAAGTTGATGCAAAATATTTTCAACTCTGATACAAAGTTCTAAAATATAAAAGATAATACTGAGGGTATTAAAGGAAACTTTTTAACAATGTATAAACTAGAATACCTCAGATATAATTTCAAAAATAACTCTGTGGATTAAATTTTTTTTTTCTTTTTTTCTTTTTTTTGACAAAGTAGTTTTCAAAAAATTGAGAAAGAAAATGGTATATACAATTTTTTTTTTTTTTTTTTTTTTTATAATGTTTTAAGAATCGCCCATTAACAGGGGCATTTAGGATCTTACTATCTAAATTTTCCAGTAGAAAAGAGTTTTTACCTTCATAAGATGATATCTTAAAGGGTTCATACCATATATGATCAAATTTACCATTTTTTCCCTAATCTTCCTTTCGAGCATCCCACCTCAAAACTAGATCTCCTGGGAGAAAGTTCTTATTCTTGGCCTTGCGATCGAATAACATCTTCATATTATCCTGGTACTTCTGTATCTTTTCATCTATTACATCCCTGTGCTGTTGAACTTCAATTAATGGGTTTATTCTTCTAGTGAGAGGATTTGGCTCTTCCTTCTCATCTTGCCACAACTTCATCACAGGAAGTGCTAAGTTTATGGGAAATACTACATCTGTCCCATAAACCATTTGAAATGGTGAAGTACCGATAGACTTCTTCATGCCTATTCGATTTGCCCATAAAGCATACTTTAAATGTAAATGCCAAGATTTCTTATTTTCATTTAAGACTTTCTTAATTATACTGATCAAACTCTTATTAGAAGATTCAGCCAAACCGTTTCCTTGTAGATAATATGTTGTTGAATGTCCTAGCACAATATTATATTTTTGGCAAAAGCTGACCATTGCCATAGACTTGAAAGCCTGTGCATTATCTGTGACTATCTTTCTAGGACAGCCAAATCTTGCGAATATATTCTCTTCCAAAAAGTCTATAACCACTGAATCAGTGGCCTTCCTTATAGGGATCGATTCCACCCACTTGGTGAAATAGTCTGTGGCAGTGAGAATCTATCTATGTTGGGCACTTGAATGGGGATTTATCTCACCTATGAATTCAAGCCCCCATTGCTGAAAAGGAGCTTCTGTTTTGACTGGAACCAACGGCATAACTGGTAGCTTATGTTTTCCAGTAAAAAATTGGCAAGGGCTACAAGCTCTTACCTTAGCATTTACATCAGGGAAAATTTTAGGCCAGTAATAACCAGCCCTTAAGATTTTATATGTCGTTGCTCTCCAAGCATGATGCCCTCCACAGACCCCTTCATGAAACTGACTTATAACTTCCTCTGTCTCTGATTCAACCAAACTTACTAAGAGGAAACCAAGAGGATCTTTCTAGTATAATCTTTTCTCGGAAATGCAGTATTTAACTGCATGCAATTTCAGTGTTCTAGCTTTGGAAGGTGACAAGTCATCTGGACATTTCAAAGTTAATAAATATGTTACTATATCCTTATACCAATTTGACGAAGGAAATTTGTCCTCGATCTTGTTTTCGATTATTTGATCATCAATTTCATTCATATCTATACATCCTTCTTCCTCTTGAGCACTGTTTATCCCAAGAGCCCTAAAATTAGATTCAGCTAGAAGTTTAGCTAAACCCTGTCCTTTTACTAATTTAGTTGGTTTAAACTCCAAGTCAAATTCCTAAATTTTTGCAAGCCATCTACCTCTTTTACCATCACTGTCTGCTTGAACTAAGATATCCTTAACAGCACTAGTGGGTACATAAGCAATGATTTTGGAATGTAATACATACGTTCTAAAAGATTTCAATGCTTTAACCATAGCGTAAGCTTGATTTTTCATTATATTGTATTTAAGTTCAACGTCTCGGAGGATTTTACTAAAGAAGGCGATGGGTTGCTTAAAACCCTCTTCATTCTTCTGCAGGAGGACGGCAGCAAGCGTATGTTCAGAGGTAAAAGAAAAAATGAGGAAATCCTTAAGATAATTTGGACTTGCTAATATTGGCGCCTCACTTATAACTTTTTTAATGTGGGCAAAGGATGCCTTTGCTTCTGCTGTCCACTTAACTTCATTGTTCTTCCTGAGCATATATGTAATCAATTTAACAATTTCAGCAAAGTTAGGAACAAATCTTCTCAAAAAAATTATTTTTCCTAAAAAAGATTGAATTTCTTTGACATTTCTAGGAATAGCTAAAGTTTCTATAGCCTCTACTCTCTTAGGATCAATTCTGATTCCATCTCGGGATACTATATGACCCAACAACTTGCCTTCCTGCATGGCGAAATGAGACTTTTTAGGATTTAATGAAAGACCAAATCTACGACATTTTTCAAAAGTTTGTTTTAGATGAATTATATGATCTTCATCTGATTTCGAAAAAACAGTAAGGTCATCCAGATATATAACTACAAACTTATCTCGTTCGCCGACAAAAGCAATATCCATTTCTCATTGAAATGTAGCCCCTGCATTCATTAGTCCAAATGGCATTTTATCATACATAAATGTACCCCAAGGAGTGGTGAATGCAGTTTTTTCCTTATCAGGCTCACTGACAACAATTTGATTATATTCTAAAAAACCATCAATCATGGACATCCTAGTAGCTCTTACTACTTTTTCAAGCACGTGATCCATTTTTGGTAGAGGATAGTTGTCTTTAAGAGAAGATTTATTTAAGTTTCGAAAGTCAACGCATAATCTGATTTCCCCATTTTTCTTTCTCACTGGTACTAGGTTAGCAACCCAATCAGAATATCTTAAGGGAACAATAATCTTAGCATCCAGAAGCTTTTTAACTTCTTTCTCAATGACAGGTAATAAGATCGGGTTAAACTGTCTGAGTTTTTGCTTGAAAGGTTTGACACCAGGTTTAAGTGGTATTTTGTGTTCTATCACCAAAGTGTCATATGTTTTCAAATCTTCATATGACCATGCAAACACATCTTTATACTTTTTCAACAACTCTGTGTATTTTTTTTTTATTTTCTATTGATAAAAATTTAGATAACTTAACCATTTTGGGATTATCTACAGTTCCTATGTTACAATCTTCAACCTCTTCTGGTTGAGGTTGTAGAGTAGTTTTAGAAGGAATGTCATCTTTATTAAAGAGTCTTTCCAAAGGAATCAGACCTTTGGGGATTTGATTGTTTTTAAGAACAAGCATCCGGTGGTTAGCTATTTTATCATGAAACTCTTTTGCATCTTCCCCTTCCTGCATGATCCAAGTAGGATCATTTTGATTCTCCTGATCGTTATATGTTTCTGAAAACTCATCTAAAGATTCAAGAAACTTTCTAAGTTGCTCATCGTCTTCGAAAAGTTGCCAATGTTATATATTATCAAGTATGGAAGGACGATGTCTCATTTGAATATGGTATTTTAAATTAAAAGATGTCGGGGGTGTAAACGTTGATGCAGCTTTAGCTAAAGCATCAGCCTGTTGGTTTTCGGATCTAGGGACAAAATGAAAATTCACAAAAGTGAAGAAATTCTCAATTAAATCACATATGCAATTTCTATAAGACCTTAATCTAGGATGTTTAGCTTGATATTGCCGATTTACTTGTTTTATGATTAATTCAGCATCACCAAAGACTTCAATATTTTTAATTTTCATTCTTCTTGCAGCTTCTAAGACAAGTACTAGAGCTTCATATTCACATACATTATTTGTACAATCTATATACCATTGGAGCCTATAAGAAAAAGGAATAACAAATTGATCATCAGGAGCAATAAGGAGTACTCCAGCCCCAGCTCCAAGATAGGAAGAAGCACCATCAAAAAACATTTTCCATGTACCAGTACTATATACATTTTCTTTTATTTCTTCTTTTTGAATTTTTTCTTTTGTATCTTTATCATCTACATCTATTTCAAAATCATCATCTAACGATAATATACAGTTCCCTAAATCTTGATTGGCAATATATACTGGATGATTTTTTGGATTTTTTGGGTCACTTACAGTGAAAGCCAACCGAGTCTCCCTGTAAAGATGGGTAAATTGTCCTCCAAAAATGGGGATTGTAGCATAGGTCATATCTAGCTGGAGGGATCCTCCAAGCTTAGCGCCCCATGATCTAGATAGTAGCATTCCATATTTTCGGGGGATATCTGCGACTACTACATCCATAAGGATACTTTTGGATGGTATCTGGGCCAAATTTACCACTAGGTATTTGATCATTCCTATGCATTTAACTTTTCTTGAATCAAAAGAATACAAATCACCATAGGGTCTTGTGATTTTGAGACCAAGTTTATCCATTATTGCTTTAGGCATAACATTATGAGAAGCTCCAGAATCCAACATACGGTTATGTAAAAGGTGGTCAAAAATAGTTAGTGTGATATAGAAAGGAGCCACTATATCTTTTGCCCCTTCGACGTGTGGGCCGAAAACTATGATAGGTTTATCATCTTCTAAGTTAATTGTGTCGGCCTGACTTTCCTTTTCAAAAAAATTAATCATTTTGGCTATTTGTTTTCGGTATACTGGATTTTTAGCTAATTCGACAAGGGGAATAGGAATTTTGATCTTGCTTATTTCATTTTCCAAGTTAAAGTTGCCCAGGTCCTTGTCATTCTCAATGTGTGGGGCTTCCATAACTTTTTTCTTAGTTTTACGTTGTGATGTAACCTTATTTTCTTTTATCGGAGCTTGTGTATTTATAGGGGTTGTTCCTACTGGTTCTAACTGTACAGGGTTATCAGTTGTATTTCTTTTTGCAGACTGTTTATCTGCAACCTTTGGGTTTACCTCATCGGTATCATTTCTCAACAAACCCTTTTTTGTTTKAACATCAGGGAGTTTTTTATTTCTCGGTCTCAGATTATATTTTCCTTGTAAGTCAGCAATAATGTCATCTGCAATACTTTGATATGTACAATCATCAGTGAYATTATTGTAAACTTTATCTTCTGATTTACTTTCTTTARTCAAAGATGCTTCRTAATCCTRTCTAGAYAAATAAGGAGACTTATTATYATCACCAAGATTACTAATATCTTCATCCAATTCTTCAAAATCACCAAAATCTTCTTCTCCAATATAATCTTCACTTTTAAAGGGTGCTTGAATTTTTTGATCTTCATTTTTTATCGTTTTATGTGGTCCCTGAGTTTCAGGATTTTTTCGGAAATCTTTTCTAGGAAAATTATCTCTTCTGGGTTTTTCTAGCTCCATTTTGGAAATTTTGTTTGAGAGTTCTCGAATAACCCTAGCCATCTCTTCTAACTTATCTCCATAAGATTTTCCTTACCCTGAAGGTCCACCTTGTTCTTTGAATTTTTTATTTTCTTTATTTACATTTTTGGTCTTTGCTTTAAGCTTCCCTGATGCCATCATATTGGATTCGATTTCAACTGCATCATCTTGCATTTTAGAGAGATCTAATGATCTTCTCTCCCTCAATAGTAAAGAAAATTCAGGATCAAAAGCACCAGCATAAGTTACTTTGGCTGAAGGTTGTGAAGGTTTAACTTTAGCTGGAATTTTATTGTATAATTTATTAAACCTTTATGTGAATTCTAGCACTGACTCAGAGTTTTTCTTTTTTAGGGCTCCGAATTCGGTTAGATAGTAGAGGTGATCTTTCCTCTCACCCCATTGTCTGATGAATGCACTCTCAAGCTCTTCATAAGATCTTAACGATCCAGCTGGTAAGGATCGAAACCAAGTTCTCACCTGTCCCTCAAAAGTTTGAACAAGTAATCTGGAATAAACATCTTCATGTTCTATTCCAAGTATATCTGCAAATTGATCAAAAAAGTTGATATGTTCTTGTGCAGTCAGGTCACCCTCTCTGGGAAATTTAGGGAGTCTCTTCATATAGTCCTCAGGGAGATCATGAAGAGGAACAGGAAGGATGAGGGGAGCATATCTAGCAGCCACTTTGGCAAAAATCTCGGGAACTGGTATTTGACCACCTCCAGGAGCACCACCTCCACCTCCAGCACCTCCTTGTGCCGCCATGGTTAGGTTTGGGACTGAAGTTGGGGCAATGTGTGGAGAAGATTCTTGGAAAATTGGGGATGAAACTTCGGGAAAATAAAAAGTGTCAAAAGAGGGGGGAAGCGAAAGTGATCGTTCAAAAGTTTCCGATGAATTTGATTGTGTAAAATTAGGCTGATCTATAGTATAAGTTGACAAAAGGATTTGTTTAATTGTTTTTCTTGATTTTAAGATTTTTTCCGTATTAGAGACTGGCGAGGTCTATTTGCTATCCGGGTTTTTTCTGGTGTTCTTACGGCTACTAGCCAGTTTATTTAATGTGGAGTCGTCAAGTGAAAGATAATTCAGACTTATAAAAAAATTTGTTCTTGTTCACTATCAATAACAGAAAGTGTCAATGTCGTTCTTACCAGGGAAATAATTCGTTTCTTCGTTCCCCGACAACGGTGCCAAAAAGATGTTATTCCTGAGTTTATGTTTTAAGGCTATAAAACATACCGTCAAGGCATCCGAAAAAGGTTTTTTATAAGAAAGCTTTGAAATAAAGAAACAAAGAAAGACTAGATCAGATTCAGTTTCTCAACTGTCTCTGTCTTGCTTCCTGTTGCTCTTGGATGCTAATATCATGTTCCATGGCAGCCCACGATCTTTCTAACTCAGTCCAATTGGTCGTTGTTTGTAAGATAGTGTTAAATAAGCTTAGGGCAATGCTGGTTTGATCCTGAAGACCAGGTTCTACGTTGGGTTGTCTGCCACTAGGGATTGTCATGAGTGATGGGGTTTTAAAGATTTGTAAATGAGTTTTTTATCAATTGGTTACTTCAGATTTCCAGAGATGATATTAATGAAACAACTTTAAAATCTAAAACAATAATGTAAAAAACACAATCAAGGTCGTTTCCTAGTTTTGTAACAATTTTGAAATTGTAAACAATGAAACACAATACAGAGAAATATAAGGCTCTTATCCAGAAAGAATCTTATATTCCAATTAATAATGATGAAAAAAAAACAAGATTTCTAACAGAGTTAAATATTAAGGAACAGAAATTTTATAGGTCTTAAAATTACTAAAGTAATTTCAGAGGAAAAACTGTAATACATTCAACATCCAAACCAATTTGAAACAATAAACAACAATGCATATGACTTCAAATTGATTTACTTGCTAGAAACACACATTAAGAGGAAAATTTAACAAAGCATGATAAACAAGGGAAGAAACATAGTCACAAAATTGCAGGATCCGGAATCTTGTTTGCAGTTTATATCCCGATGAACTTCAAAGTTGATATTACAAAAATTGGCCTTCTCCAAAATTTCTGAAGCCTCGTTTCAGTCTTTTGAAACTATATTTATATCTTTCTATCAAAGTTTTTTCGTTGGTAACTAACCAACCTCCTAATATTATAGTTACATAAACTAATGTCAACCATTTACAATTTCTTTCAAAATTCTAAAAATATAAAAATATTTACAAAATTTTAAATTTGTGTTGATGAACTTTATTTTTCTGCTTCAACGCCTTGAACATATTTCCCCAAAAAGTTTACCAAAACCCTAGGAGCTTCAGGTACTTCATTTGCTTCGAAAGAGAAAAATCTTCTCTTTAAGCCTGGCAACTGGCTTTCTATTGTTTTCTCTGTGAATTTAATCTTTTCCAACTTTGAACTTGAAGCTATCATCCACTTATCTATTTCTGCAGTGTTGACTGATTTAATATTTGAAATTTCTAATTTCCTTTCTTCGAGTTCTTCTTTTGACTTCAACTGATACCTAGCAATGTTGACTTCGCCCAATAACTCGGAAAAACCATCTGTCCCAATATTTATTGAATCTTTTTCAATAAGATTGAAGATCCTTTGACAATCTTCATTAATTCCTTTATATTCTGCCAATTTTGATTCCCAAACTTTTATCATTATATCTCCTTTTACCTGTTCCAAAATGGATAATTTTTGGTTTTTTCCAATTTCATCTTTTTGTAAAGAAGTTATTGCTTTTTGAAAAGAATTCCTTGTTGCTTTAGCTTCTCTTTCTTTTTGAACTACTTTTTCCATAGACCTATCTGACTCATGAAAATAATTATGGATGATTTCCAGATTACAGAATATTTTATGTTGTTCTTTTTCAATGTTAGCATATATCTCTGATGCTTGCATCCTAAAATGTTCAATTTCAATTACTTGATTAGTAATTGAAATAATCTTATCTTGCAAAGATTTATTTTCATCACTCAGCTTCTGAACCTGTTCTTGAGTAACTTGTATCATGTGCTTTGCCTCATCCAAATTTTTATTCAACTTTTGGATTTCTTGGATATCTTTGAGTCTAGCTTGTTCTAGACCCTTTTGTATTCCCTAGCCAATAATTCTTTCATTTTCCTTTAATCTGTCCTGCAATTGCATTATTTCCTTATCCTTTTGCTCAAGCATAGTTGTTAGATTTTCTACAGAATACATGTTAGTTGATGCTATAGCACCCATGGTTCCTGCTAAATCTATAGCGAATTCTCCTTCTTTGAGTTTCTTTACATCAATGATAATTTTATGTCTTTTATCATTGTTTCTCCTACAGGGTGAATTTCCTGTTTCAAGACAACTTTTCATTTTTTACTGAAAAAATAATCAGATGAGGGGATTTCATCTCTGGAGATTGGCTCTAAGTCAATTACATATAGAACTCCTTCATGAGGGGTTCCGAAAGTAGACTGTAGTGGAGTCAATGCTGTAATAGGACTGCCAAGTTCCTTTGAAGCCGTTCCTCCAACATTTTCTAGAATATCGTCAAGAACTATTGGACTTGTTTCCCATCCTTTTCCCTTTCATGTTTCTGGTTCTTTTGTCTGAGAACCCTCTATGTTATGAGGAGGTATTTCAGGATCTTTCAGCTTATCTTTGTCACTTGACTTATCTTGAATATCAGTTTCAAACCCTGGAGGAGTTGTTTCTTGCTCTGGAAATGAAGTAGACATTTCACCTTGTAAAATCTTTGGCAGACAGCTCCGTCTATGTCTTTGAAAGGATGCAAACCCCACCTATGCATCAGGTGACAAGGCTTGCACTCTGTTCTGCACTTCCTCATAAGACTTAGCATTTTTGAAAACATCATCATAAACTGAAATTTCATGTTCATATGCTTTTAAATTACATTGTATGTAATGCCGACTTATTATTTGGTAAGGGTCGTGTTTCCTGTGCTCTATGCTTGCTAATTTCACTTCATCCAACAACTCAGCCTCTTCCTTAGAATGGCCTAAGTTTAATAAAATGAATTTTCCGATATAAACAGGAAAAGATGGCCATGCTCTTTTCTGCTGAGCTTTTAATTCTAACCCAATACCACCCTTGACTAACTGATAAGCCACTTCTCTACATATCAACCTGTCTGGTAGAATTTTTGGGAGTGCGTGTGGCAGAATGGAACAACCATAAACCCTAACATAGGAAAACATTTCCTCAATGAACCAGTCAGCAACTGACTTGAGGTTTTCTATGATGGTATTAGATATGCGAGGGGGTTCACATCCAAAGAACATTTTATGCAGAGGAATAATTACATAATGACAAACCTCATAAAAAACATTTTTTTTCATTTTCTTCCCAAAGAACTAAGTGGTATTTATGAACAGGCTCTGGGCAAGAAACATTCCAACTCCAATTCATTAGTGGGAAAGGAGTCATAAAACAAATGGCATCCATGATATAAGCTGACATGTAAAAAGACACTGGTTGTCCTTTTGACCTAGCTGTTTTGTAATTCATAACCTTTGATGTGAGCTTATCTGACAGAATATTGTGCCAATTAAAACTGTGTCCCTCTAAAACTTCCTCTAAGAAATGTGTCCAGTCTGCATTAAAGTGACAAGGATCCTTTCTCCCGAAAAGTCTACATAACATCATTGCCACATAAACCATATATTCGTTTAAGGAAGCTGTGGCATAAATTCCATGTAAATCAGCCCTAAACTTGTTTTCATCTCTGGCCCATCCTCTTATCATGTCAGGGTATGTTTGGCCAGCTTCAATGCACTCTTTTCTTTGAAACTCAGCTAAAAACTCAGAATTAAAACTCTGACTATAATTGGGTGAGAGCTTATACATTACTTGAATATGTTCAGGCCTGAATGAGCTGATGACAACTCCTTGCTCATTCAGAATACTTCTAGTCAAGACGTCTACTTTATCCAGAGCCCAGGCTATCATATCGATATATGAGACAAGTCTCGGATGTGCAGCAACTTTATGAAGCTTAGACTCGGCAATATCTCGGATGTGATTTTCCGAATCAGTGGCTGCATACTTAAGCTCATCCTCCTATTTTTCGGCAATTCCATTCCATGATTTAACAGAGTGTACTCCGGATGCAGTGGTATCGGAGATAATATCACCTTCTGGTTGATCTTCATTTTTCTTCGACGCCTTTTTGGGTGCCATAGCTCTGTGTTTACTTGAAAACCTGTAACAGAGAGGAATTTAGCTTTGAAATGATAATACAGCTATTTCAAAGTTTACTTCGAATATATCATAAAAACATTGAGATTCGTACCTCTGTTATGAAGTTAAGGCTCTTAATGCAAAATATATTTCCGAAGATATGCATTTAATGTTTGTACTTAGGCTTTCTCGGTGTTTTCAAATATAATAGAAACTTACCAAATCAGACAATGTCGCATTAAAGAACATTCATAGAAAGTTTAACTTTAAACCTTGTTTAGAAAAATGATTAATTAGTATTAATCTTGAATTAAATTTGAAAACCTTCTTATCGGAGTTTCCAAACTTTTGATGTCAAGAAAAAATGTCATCGAAGAACCCCGATTGCCGAAATCACGATGTATTATTTAAATTAAAACGTTTTTAATATCTTAATTAATCAAGATTAAACCTTTTTGGGATTTCGTCAATCGAAAAATCAGGGATCGGGAAATCGGGAAACACGATGGCATGAAACATTCTTCTCACAAAACTGCGAATCCCGATATTGCGATGTAATTAATTAAATCTTAATCATTCTTAGCAGTGATTATATTAATTCAAAACTTTACTTAAGGATTAAAAGTATCGGGAAATTGGGAAATCGGGAAACGCGATGACAAAATTATTTGATCTCACAAAACCGTGAATCTCAATTTGCGACGTGATTAACTTAATGTTTAAAACCCTTTTAATTCTGATTTAAGTAAATTATGAGTTAATTAAGTTTTTAAAGTATCGGGAAATCGGGGATCGGGACTCCGCAATTCAATTTGTGTTAAACCTTTGTTTGCGCGAAACTCCGAATCCCAATTTTAGGTTTAAATTAAAACTTAAATTTTAAATTATTGCCCGTTTAAGAGATTGTTTCAAATAGTGTTGGAAAAATTATGTTCATTTAGATTTTCCCATTCTTTGTCCAAAAATAAACAATAAAAGGCATCATGAATCTATCGGTGATGAAATTCTTGTTTTAGGGAATTTGAAAAATACAAAGACTCAAAAATACAAATCTTTTATCCTTAAGAATAAAAAATTTCAAGGTCTGTTTCAACAATGCTAATGACTTCCCGTCGACTAGTCATGATACAGTTGAGAAGAAGAAAAGTAGAGTCAAGTTGCCGTGTATGTTATGCCTCAACTTCCAGCTACTTATCGCAAGCTTTCTCTCAACCCACCTCTAGTTGATGGAATGATCAATCTGGTTCCCCTCTCGGTCAGTTTGGTTGATCAAGTGGTCAATTTGGTCACGTCTTTGGATGAACTAGTAGATCAAGTGGTTGATATGATCCCATCCTCAGTCAACCCCACTCTCCTGTTAGAGAGTAAAACCCAAGCAGTCAATCCGTTTCCACCTATCGACCCCATTCTCCCCTTGGAGAATGAAACCCAAGTGGTCGATCTGATCTCTCCATCGGTCGATCCTACTCTCCCGCTAGAGAGTAAACATGATGTTGCCCATGTTTTTCTCATTGATACAGACTCTGCCATGTCAGGGGGTATTCCTCATTCTCCCATGGAACCCCCTCCAAGTAATGAGGCCATCCTTTTTGATTGGGATGTACTAACTTGACCTCGTCTTCCCTCTTACATTCCTTTCCAGATTACAGTATAGGTTTGTGGTCGAGACGTTACCAAAACGTTGATAGATGAAGGTTCGTCTGTTAGTATTTTGTCCTCTATTGCTTGGCAAGATTTGGGTTGTCCTCCACTTGCGCCGGTTATGCAGAATCTGTTAGCTTTTAACAAAAGAACTAGTCAACCTTTAGGGACACTTCCCCTATTTTCTGTAGCTTTGGGAGGGAAAATTGTCTTCATTGACCTCATGGTAGTCCAAGACCCCTTGGATTTTTCTTTACTCCTTGGTCGAGATTATGTCTATGCCATGAAAGCTATTGTCTCTATTCTTTTTCGTGTGATATCTTTCCCTCAGGATGGACGAGTTGTGACTATTGATCAACTTTTATTCATTGACCCCGCTTGGATTGCCTCCCTAAATGGTTCGTGTATGCAGATAGTATCACCCCTGCCACAGGTCAATTATGTGGCGTTGTCACCCATGGCTTCAACTTCTGATGACTTAGATCCAGTAGTTGACATGGTGATCTCTTCGATAGGGTTGTTAGAGTCTGATCTCTTTACTCCTACCATGACCCTCGACATGGTGTCCTTCCAGAGTGTGTTTCTTCCTTCTAGTGAAGACCTCTTGGAAGCCATGATCAAGTTTTGTCCCTTGACATGGTGTCATTACAGAGCATTGTCCTCTTGGAATCCATGATCGAGAGCAGAGGTTTCGAGGATAGTTTTTGCGTCTCTGCAGCAAGGTCATTAAAAAATGAAACAGAAGTCTCGAGGATAGTTTTTGCGTCTCTGCAGCAACCTCGTTAAAAAATGAAACTGAGGTTTCGAGGATATTTTTTTGTGTCTCTTTAAAAACCTCGTTAAAAAATGAAATAGAGGTCTATGAGCATGATTTTCTGATTTCAAGCTCGTTAAAAAATGAAACCAAACTTGAGCATAGTTTTCTACTTTCAAGCTCGTTAAAAAATGAAACCACTTAGGAGGATAGTTTTTTTTCGTCTCTGTGACAACCTCATTAAAAAATGAAACAGAGGTTACGAGCATAGTTCTTGTTTCTATGTCAAGCTCATTAAAGAATGAAATAGTTTTTTCCCCTCTCTGTTTGAGTCCAGTCCTTCATCTAGTATTTGAATCTTCATTTCCTCCGCCTTTGTCGTTGGATGAAACGAAGCTTGGGGGGCCATACTTCCAGCCTCTGGACTTCATGTTGAAGTAGAGCCACTAGCTTCTTAAGCTGGGGGCTAAGTACCAACCATGCATTGGGAAGTCGCAAGCATAGTTTTCTATGGTTCAAGC
>JZKD02S1915783.1:178531-192028 GCA_000966675.3 Picea glauca
AACTCTTATACTATTGTTCATTTCTCATTGGATACAATTGAATGGTTTAAGTATAAGTTGAAAAAGGTTTTTAAATTGTACTTGATACTAATTCACCCCCCTCTCAGTATCAACATACAACAGTTCACATTCAAAACATAGTAATGCTCAGAAACAACACTGAAAAAACTCCCTACGAGATAAGGAAAGGAAGACCAACAAATGTGAAGAACTTCAGAGTTTTTGGAAGAAAATGCTACATCAAAAGAAAATATGGAAGAATGGGAAAGTTTTATTCTCATGTGGACAAAGGAGTACTTGTTGGTTACTCAAGTACAAGAAAAGCATACAAGTGTTACAACCTGAGATTGAACAAATTTGTGGAAAGCATCAACGTAACAATTGATGAAACAAGTAGACAAGAATTGAAGGAAGAAGAAAATGAATCAATGGAACAACTTTACGAAGAAGAAATGGAAGATGAAAAAGAAGGGGAACATGAAGAGGATCCAACATAAGAAAAAGAGAAAGTTCAACAAGTGACTCCAAAGACACCTAGCAAATGAGTACAAAAGAATCATCCTTCAGATTAGATTATTGGAAACAAAGATGCAGGAGTTGAGACTAGAAGAAGAATTTGTTCACCAGAACAAATGCACCTAGCACTCACATCTATGATCGAACCAAACTATTTTGAAGAGGCCAACAAGGATGAATTTTGGAATAAGGCCATGGATGAAGAATTGGATCAAATAGACAAAAATGACACTTGGGAATTGGTTCCAAGACCAAAGGATAAGAATGTGATCGGCACAAAGTGGGTTTACAGGAATAAATTGAATGAATATGGACATGTTACAAGGAACAAAGCTAGATTGGTATGTAAAGGACATGCATAGGTTGAAGGAATCGAGTTTGAAGAGACATTTTCCCTAGTTGCCAGAATGGAAGCAATGTGATTGCTTTTAGCTTATGCATGCTCCAAAAATATTACAGTGTATCAGATGGACGTAAAATCATCTTTTTTGAATGGGAAACTTGAAGAAGAAGTCTACATTGAATAACCATAAGGATTTTAGTTTTCATAGAATGCATATTATCTGTGTAAATTAAAGAAGGTTGTGTATGGTATAAAACAGGCTCCTAGAGCATGGTACTCTAAACTAAATAAATATTTACAGCAGGCAGGGTTCAGAAAAGGAAGTGCAGACAACAACCTCTACATCAAGGTAAGTCAAGATAGTATTTTATTAATTGAATTTTATGTTGATGATATTATTTTTGGTAGTGATGATGACATGTTTAGCCAGAAATTTTCAAAGGATGACTTCAAATACCTCAATGCAGCCAAGGAATTTTTATTTCTCAAACCAAGTATATTAGAGAAATGGTAAAGAGGTTCGGAATGGAATATTGTAAACCAATTATCACTCCCATGCAAACTAGTTGCAAGTTGAGAAAAGATGATGATTCAAAGTCTACAGATCATAGGCAATACAGGTCAATGATTGGTAGCCTACTATATGTGACAGCATCCAGACCAGATGTAATGCAGGCAGTTGGACAGGCGGCATGATTTCAAGCAGCACCAAAGGAATCACATGTATTAGCAGTGAAGAGGATTTTCAGATATCTCAAAGGAACAGAAGTGTTTGGATTATGGTATTCAAAAGAAAAGGATTTATCAGTTATTTCCTATATGGATGCAGATTGGGTAGGTTGCATTGATGACCGACGAAGGACTAGTGGAGTAGCTTTCTACTTGGGTGAGTGTTTAGTATCATGGCTAAGCAAGAAACAATCATTAGTATCTTTATCTACAGTCAAGGAAGAGTATGTTGCAACAGCAACATGTTGTACACAGGTTCTATGGATGAGACAAACTCTGACAGATATAGAGGTTGAGTATGATGATTCCATTCCAATCTATTGTGATAATACAAGCATCATCAGTATCTCAAAGAACCCAGTGCTACACTCCAAGATGAAGCACATTCCAATCAAGTATCACTTTCTATGGGAACAAGTTGCAGAAAAGAACATCAGAGTTGAATATGTGGGCACAAAAGAACAAGTGGCAGACATATTTACAAAATCACTTCCATGGGAAGCCTTTGAGTATCTTCGCCAGAGACTCAGAGTTATTTCTACTCCAAAATGAATGATTTTGAATGCTTATCTTTTATGTCTTAGATTTACATGAGGAAGCACCATAAAGAGGAAAATTCAGGTTGGGAGATTAGTTTCAGGAAGATTACATTTAGGGGGAGTATCCCCAAGGACATTTTAGTTAGAGGGAGAAGCCCTGGATGGAAATATAACTTTTCCATTGATGACAAAGGGGGAGAGATTTATCGGATGCAGAACATAGAGGCATGGTTTCAGGGGGAGCGATGTTCACAGTGGGAGCATGAGTGATATGACTTCAATATTGCATGACATGACTTTAGTATTGCATAAGAGTGTTGTCATCAATGCTAAAGGGGGAGATTGTTGATTAATTGGGTTGGTTTTCATTGATGTCAACTCTTGAAGAAAGTCTGGTAGCGAATTCTAGTAGCACAAAGGTTTGGGTAATGGACCCAAGTTTGTTTGATGGATAATGGTATTATTTTTTATATATTTGCAGGTAATACTATTCCATATAGATAGTACATGTCATGTCATTTCTGATGGTATGTGGAATGTCACATAACTCCACACGGTTAGAGAGTTATGGCCATGTGAAGTTGGAGAACCCTCATGAGTCATCTAGAAGTCATAAAAGGTCAAAGTAATCAAAGTGTTTGCAAAGAATAAATTATTTAAATAATAAAGTGAAGTGATGAGTGTACCATAAGTCAAAGAGGATGCAAAAGAAATTATTTAAATAATAAAGTTAATGGAGAACTCCCTAAAATAAGGAAAGTGGTTTGAGAGATTTTAGAAGGTAAATAATAAAGTGAAGTGATGAGTGTAATATAAGTCAAAGTAGATACAAAAGAAATTATTTAAATAAATAAGTTAATGGATAAATTACTAAGTGGACAAGTGGTTAGAAATTGGTTAACCCTAAAGTAAGGAAAGTGGGTTAAGATGGTTAAAAGGTAACCCCTTGAGGAAGCTACATGAAAGTATAAATAAGAGGCAAGGCCCTCTCATTTCAATCACACTTGAATATCATTGAATATCTATTTTTTCAAAGGTTATTTGGGCAGGTATTACTGACAGAGAAAAATTGCAGCAGAAAAGTGTGGCAAGAAAAGTGCGGCAGGAAAAGTGCAGCAAAAAAAGTGCGGTAAGAAAAGTGCAATAGAAAAAGTGCTACAGAAAAAGTGTGATAGAAAAACCGCGGCAGAAAAACTGCGGCAGAAAAATCGTGGCAAAAAAAGTGCGATAGAAAAATCGCGGCAGAAAAATCACAACAAAAAAATCGTTGCAGAAAAAGTGAGGTGGAAAAATCACTACAGAAAAAGTGCGGCAGAAAAATCGCAGCAACAACATGGTTGGGGTCTATTTATGAGAGATATGGCACATCTTGTTTGAGGTATGTTTTGTGAGCTAGGGTTTATTTCTTGAGATGGTATTGGATGTTTAGTGTTGCGGCATATATCTGATTTGTTGAGGGATACAATTGGTAATTTTTTGTTGGTATTTGGCATATGGGTATTGTTCTTTTGGTTGTGATGTGTTGCTACATAATAGTGAGGTTGTGGCACATGGTTTGATGTAAGGGTTTATGAACAGAGTTATGAATTTTTAGATAACTTTTGATGGTTATATTGGTGTATGTCTTTGGTATATGGTTGAGGTACATGTTGGTTACATGGTTGAGACAAGTAGTTGATGAGTTGGCACATACATGAGGTGTATAGTTGAAGACTTAGCACATACATGAGGTGTATAGTTGATGATGTTGGTACATCTTGATGAGTCAAGGTTGATGCATGGTATATGTTGGTTTAGGTTATTGGTACAGGTTGTTTGGTGCAGGTTGATTTGTACAGGTTGTTACAAGTTATTGATACAGGTTGACAGTGACAAGTTGACAGCGGTAATGGTTGATTCAATGAAAGTGACAAGTTTTCTACATTTGGAATTTATATTTTAGGGTGGTTGGATGGGGCAAGGATAGGTGGTTGTAGCCACCTTCTAGTTGTATCCAGAGATCATAGGGGGTTGTAGCCTCCTTCTAGTTGTAGCCAGAGAATTGGGGAGTTGGTGCTTCCCTCGAGTTGTAGCCTGAGAAACTAGGGTGTTGGAGCCTCCTTCTAAATGCAGCTGGAAAAAAAAGGAAATTGGTACTTCCAATGAATGTAATTCTTTAATACATATACAAAAAAAAATTATGTGGTTTTCTCTCACTTTGGGTTTCCACGTAAAACATGGGTGTACTGTGTATGTGTATGATTGTTCATTTGTTCATTGCTTATTTACTCTACAGTTACTGGATGATAATGTTGCATTGATATAACACTTTGATTATATGGTTAAAAAGTATTAAATTGCTCTATTACTGATTCACCCCCCCTCTCAGTAATCCAACACGTGTGGGAACTTTTTTTCATGCTTAGGTAGAAGCCCCACACATGACTTCAACTTGGGGAAGCATGATGTGACCAAGATAGAGTCAAGGTGGGCATTGTTTTTCATTCTTGGGTAGAATCCCCACCTTGGGTTCAACTTGGAAACATCTTAAAAATACAAAAGGCAATAAATGGGCTTGGAAAAATGTTGCACTGAAAATGAAGGTGCAACACACCACATACAAAGGCACCCATAAGTGAGGCACTATGATCCCTTATATGCCATGAATCCCATGCCCAAAAATATTTCCCCCATCCATGTCAATCCATCCACATGACCTAGAGAGAGGTCTACTCAAGAAACACTCCTAAACTTGAGGTATGATTCACCCAATAGGTCGCTTTATCAACCCTCCCATTCCTAAACTTGGAAAATTGCATAGGGTGTTTGAGAACTTGTTTATTTGGATGAGGTGGTTTGGATGTACATGCTTGGATGGTTCTTTTATTGATTTGATTTAATTTTCATGATGCATTCGACTTGAAATCCTTGGAGGGCGTATTCATTTTCTTTGGAGGACCTAGTTGGTGGACAAATTTTGAAGAACAAGCCTAACTTGGGCTTCCTTGGGGATTGAAATCCCACAGGTTGGATGCCATGTCCCACACACTAGAAGATGATGAAAATAATTTTAGGCCTGAGGAGACACCTTGGATGCACTAACCTATCCCTTTTCTAGCCCAACATTTTTCTCTTGAGGCTAAACGTCACTTTTGAGGAGGCTGACGTCACCTTAGGGCTAGGGATGTTGGGGTGGTGGTGTTGGTTGGCTTGAAGCTTGGCACATTTTTATGGATGAGGGTTTGAATTGGAGGAGAAATACCTAGTGCATGAGAGGGAGGCCCTAGAGGGACCAACAAATTTCACTTTCCACTCCAACAACTTGAAAAAATGCCAAAACGTCACCCTAAAAGAGGGATGACATCACTTTAGGGTTTATATTGTGCATTTCTAATGAGTCTGTTTTGCTAAGAGATTCGTAACTGAGAAGTTAACTATGCGAGAGAATAGTAACCTTTCGATCATATTCCAATTTATCTGCTCCGTTAGATGAACTTTATTGACATTGCCTTTAAATTGGGTTTCGGCATTTCGGCAATCCTGTGCTGAGTGTCTCGACACTTCATTTCATGATCTTTAAAGTTCCGATATAGAACTTTTCTGCACTAGCTCCTTCCCTAATATGAATATGGTCATAACCAAGCGCCTATGCAAAAAGCGCTTTCGCGATTTCTCATATCGTGATATCGACATTCCTGATGTTCAATTTTCTTGTCACTTCCAAATCCTGATCCACGAAACTCCGTAAAGAAGTCAGATCAACGGTCCAGATCACATCTTGATTTGACGGTTCAGATTCAGTCGAGATTTCACACATCACAATTTCGACACTCTTGACGTTCAGTGTTTTTGTCACTTCAAATTCCCGATCCACGAAACTCCGTAAAGAAGTCGGATCAAAGGTCCAGATCATATCTTGATCTGACGGCTCAGATTCAGTTGAGATTTCACACATCGCGATTTCAACACTCTTGACGTTCAGTGTTTTTGTCACTTCAAAGTCCTGATCCACGAAACTCCAACATGGACTGAAATCAGCAGTCCAGATTTGATCTTGATTCAACAGCTGTGATTGAATCGCGATTTTTCATATTGTGAAATCGAGATTTCTGTGGATGATATTACTTGACATCTCCAAATATCAATCCCCGAAACTCTGACATGGAATGGAATCAGCGGTCCAAATTTGATCTTGACTCAATGACTGCAATTTAATCACGATTTTGCATATCGCAAAATCGGCATTCTTGTTGCATTATTTCTTTGACATCTCCAACATGCGATCCTCGAAACTCCGACATGGACTGGAATCAACGGTCCAGATTCAACCTTGATTTGACGGCTCAGATTAAGTCGTGATTTTGCATATCATGATTATGCCTACTTCTCCTTGTACCTTAAAGGACATGCAGGTTCTTCTTGATCCAATGATGGCCGGACCTTGCGCTTGGATCTAATTCCTAAGATCTATCCTCCTATTCAACAATCTCTTATTGTCTATAGTCATATATGACGACCCTCATTCTTTCAGGAATTTTGAATGGATCCAACGATCAGAAATGCTTCTCAAGCTTTACGGGCCTTCTATCATTCGATCAACCTAAACTTATCTTCTGTTTGCCTGGTTGTGTTGCCTTCGATCATTCGATCTTCCTAAACTTATCTTTTGTTTGCTTGTCTATTACAAACTTCATGTACTCATGCCATCAATCCTCTGTACATTCTTCCTATACTTATGTTACTTGCCATCAATGACAAGCATTCGATGTCTGTTAAATATTTGTCATTCGTTGTCTGTTAAATATTTTCCGACAATCTCCCCATTTGGAATTGATGGCAACACAAGCACCCACATGCATTTGGATCTCGGATCTCCTCTCCCGAACTCTTTTCTCCCCCTTTGACATCAATGTCAAAGAAGAAACATTCTTCCCCTGATCTATTGCAAAACATACTCCCCCTGTCGACTATAAGCATCTTGGAAATACACTAGATATTCAATAAGTACTCCCCCTGACTAGGTGAATAGATTAGACACAAGAGATTATAACCCCCAACTTTTGACGAAGATATCCAAAAGGGGTCGTTGCTAGTGGTTTAGTAAAGATATCAGCAATCTATTCTGTAGAAGGTACATAATTCAGTTGAACAATTATGTTTGTAACTTGTTCTCTGAGAAAATGGTACTTAATTGGAATATGCTTAGTCTTGGAATGAAGAACATGATACTTGGAGACACTAATGGCATTGGTGTTATCACAATGAATTGGAATAGGATCATTGTAATTTACCTTTAGATCTGCAAGAGTTTGTATCATCCATAAAATTTGTGTGCAGCAAGTAGCAGCAGCAATGTATTATGCCTCTATAGTGGATAATGAAATGGATCCTTGCTTTTTACTAAGCCATGCAACTAATGAGTCACCCAGAAAAAATGCTCCTCCACTGGTGTTTTTTCTCTCATCAACACAGTTTGCCCAGTCTGCATCTGAATAAGTAGTTAACTGGAAATTTTGATTTCTAGGATACTACAGACCATAATTCATTGTTCCTTTCAAGTATTTAAATATCCTTTTGACAGCTACCAAATGAATTTGTTTAGGAGCAGACTGAAAAATGACCTACCATTCTAACAGCTTTCATTATATCAGGACAGGATGTTGTGATGTACAGAAGACTGCCTATCATGGAGCGATATGTCCTTTGATCAACATCAGGTGAGATATCATCTTTACTCATCTTGCAACCAACCACCATAGGTGTTCTAACTGTAGAAGAATCTTCCATCTGAAATTTCTTCAACATTTCTTTTAGATATTTTTCTTGAGAAATAAAAATTCCTGTAGAGATTTGTTTTACTTGTAAGCCAAGAAAATATGACAGTTCTCCTATCATGGACATTTCAAATTCTGTTTGCATAGAATTAGCAAACCACTGGAAATATGATTCATTAGTACAGCCAAAAATAATATCATCTACATAAACCAAAACAAAAATTAAATTATCATCTTCAGACTTAATGTAAAGGTTACTGTCAACGGTACCTTTCTTGAACCCTTTTTCTTGTAGAAATTTTTCAAGTCTGTAATACCAAGCTCGTGGTGCTTGTTTTAGTCCATATAAGGCCTTCTTCAGATTACAAACATAATTAGGATTATCTGTCAAAGAAAATCCTTCAAGTTTCTCCATATATACTTCTTCCTCTAGATCTCCATTAAGAAATGTGTTGCTGGGAAAAATAACCTACGAACTAGCAAACTAGGGTCAGACTTGCATGCATATTTTGACCGTAAAGAAATTAATTTTTAACCTACCACCCAAAAATTAAACCCCTCGTTCACAATACATGCATGGAAAGGAACTACTAACCTTTTTACTGATGTTTGGTGTATATCCTTCGTTGCGCTTTGCCCACTTGCTTGCTCTGCTCCTTCCAAACATAATCCTGCAATCAAGACAAACCACTATGCATGCATGCTACTTTTCTACTTGAGGGTTAGAAATTAAGCATAAATTAAACAAATCATAGATAACTCATGCATTGGGATGGGAAAAGTATTCTTTTATTATTTTCAAATTGAATCAACTTACAATCAAAGTCGAGACCGGCCACCATTCCTTGATCCTGATCCTGGGCTCCTCCTCTTCTTTTGTCCTCCAACTTCTTTGCGTTAATTCTCCTTAGGCTTGAGGAAAGGCTAAAGGGTTGGGACAATGGATTCAACAAATGGGCAGAGTTTCTTCGCCATAATTTTCCTCTTCCAAATGGTATCCCTACCCCTTCTTTTATAGGCTAGAAGGAGCTAGGGTTTTGGACGAACTCTCGGCCATGCATGGTCAGGAGTTTCAATTAACTGACCCATAGCTTTTTGTCCCGTCAGAAACTTTCCTATTTTTGTGTTTTGTCAGGTAAACACGGGCTGTAGTGGGCCTGCCAACGTGTACATGCATGCAGTAATGGGTTAGGGCGCGTTCGACTTGACCCAAAAGGATTTCCAAAGAGGTTGTTCAGCAGATGTTTTGGCAATGAAGGGATATGAGTTGACCTGATGCCAAGTGAGCATTTGTGGTGCAATTTAGGGTTATAACATATGCCCCCTAATGTGTGAGGTCAGAAGAGCATCTAATGGCCGAAATACATTACCAATCTTTTACCAATCTGTATTGATATGCTGAATGAGTGAGCCCAAGAATCAGGAACCAGGAGGTGTCGTCTGCAAAATAACAATTGTCTCACCGACGCGGGCATACCCATGCTCGAGATAAAAATAGAACCATGGCTACCAATCAAATACACTGTAGATCCATGTCAAATAACTATAAAGAGTAGCCATGAATAATACACAGCGGAGCTACATCTCGAAATCAGAAAGATATACATATAGAGTATTCATCTCCCAGAAGTTGATTCGGCCTGATGGTTGTACTTCAGAGCTCGAGTAAAAACTTTAAAATCTTCTAAAACTCGGGTCGGAGTGTAATATGAGTGTACGACTGCACTACCCAGAGGTATTCGACGGCTCGTCGATTATGGACTTGATAATCTTGATGATCAGACTGAAGGCTTCAGTGATTTCAAACAAGGACTTGATTGGACGTTCAGGATGGTCGGGTATGCAGACAAGAGACATATTGCATAGGGGTCGACTCAGGCTTAGTGACAAACTTACCTTGGATAATAGCACGAAAAATGATAAGACTCAGGTAGCATATATGTTAATTATAAGTCTACGAAGTAGGAGGCAATGCAAACTCTCCATATGTTTGGAAGAGTAACCAAATGGTGGAGGACACAACTCTATATAGCGGGGAAAAGCTTCCTAAGATCGTACTACATCCCATAGTCTGATAATCAAATGGATAGATGTGATTTATCCAAGGGCACCTCATTATGCTGCCAATAAAGAAAATACTTTTCCCATCCTCTTTTTGGGGTATATTTGATTTTTTTGTTCTTTTTAATGATTTTGAAAATGAATAAAGGAATATTACATTAAAATGGAGGAACGAGTACTGCAAACATACAAGCTCAAGGCACAAGGACAAGACTGATGTTCTGGTGAAATGATACTCGGGAAAAATCCCCCAGCAGCCAAAGGTGTTAAGACGCAAAAGAAAATTGTTACAAGGCTGATGGGTAAGGTATGAAAATGCGGTTGATAGAACACACAATGGTAATGTCCTTCGATGTAGGTTTAACGAGCCCAGAGAAGGTAATATCGATGGTTTTTCATATTTAGAGAGTCTGAAAAAGCATAAAAGGAGACTCCAGTGGGGTACCTTTTTCGACAATAGTCTATTCGGTTCGAAAAAGTGATAAACTAGCACCGATTAGACGTCAATTCAAAACCATTTTAACGAGTGTGACAAGGAAAAGATCACTCGGCCATTTTTTCATTTTTAAGGAGTCTGAAAAAAGCTTAACTATGGACTCCATCATGAATGTTCTTCTGAACCATTTTAATGAGTGTGAAAGCATAAGGTCACTCGGTGATCTTTTCAATTTTAGGGAGTCTGAAAAGAGCTTAACTATGGACTTCGTGGGGGTTTCTTTTTCGTAAATTTAGTCCCTCAGGCCCGAAAAAGGAATAAAATTATACCTGAGGATACTCTTCTAAAGAATGAAAATTCAATAGAGTATACCTTTGTTCGTACAGTTGACCGTCCGGACCGAAAAAGGGGTAAACTACCGCTGGACAGACGTGACTTCAAATTTCATTTTAATGAGCGTGAAAGGCCACAAGATCGCTCAGCAATCTTTTCATTTTTAGAGGGTCTGAAAAGAGATTAACTAGGAGACCCATTATATTTTAGGAGTCCGGAGTGTAAGACAAAGAGTGAAAAAGACCCATGCAAATGAGGCTCAAACTCGTATTTAGGAAAAACTATACAGACTCCCGAGCCTACGATGTTGTTTGAAACGGCATGGATACCATAATGCAACCAGGACCTACCTAGGGCATCCATGTTTTGGTAAGCTCTACCACCAAGTCGCGACACTTCTAGAGAAGATATGATGGTTCTGTGTCACAACCTGATGGGATCGATCCTATATCATAAGAAAAAAGGCAACGAGATGCAAAAGTTGGGGTAGTATCCTAACCTATATGCTCAAGTTGATTTTTGAAAAAATAATTTTTTTTATGGAACGTCAATATTTTTTCGAAAATCAAAAAAAAATGTCCCAATACCTGATCAAATCCCTCCCATATAACTCCTGGATCAGTCTAAATGGTTTTTGGTATAAAGAAACTGATAAGGGGGGCAAAAAAAGTGACAAAAAGAGGCCAAAAAGTCTTTAAATAGAAGCTGGCAGCTCATTATCACTATTGCTGATTTGGAAATTGACTCTGGAGCTAAAAGACCCCCTTTGCCAAAGATCGTGATTCTGGGAGCTACAGTGGACGAAACGGACTTCTGCTTGGACCAAGTAAGTACAAACTCCCTTATCTAGCTACTCAATTTGCCCGCTTGCTTGCTCTACTCCTTCCAAAGATAATCCTACAATCAAGACAAACCACTATGCATGCATGCTACTTTTCTACTTGAGGGTTAGAAATTAAGCATAAATTAAACAAATCATAGATAACTCATGCATTGGGACAGGAAAAGTATTCTTTTATTATTTTCAAAATGAATCAACTTACAATCAAAGTCGAGACCGGCCACCGTTCCTTGATCCTAATCCTGGGCTCCTCCTCTTCTTTTGTCCTCCAACTGCTTTGTGTTAATTCTCCTTAGGCTTGAGGAAAGGCTAAAGGGTTGGGAGAATGGATTCGGAAAATGGGTAGAGTTTCTTCGCTATAATTTTCCTCTTCCAAATGGTACCCTTACCCCTTCTTTTATAGGCTAGAAGGATCTAGGGTTTTGGACGAACTCTCGGCCATGCATGGCCGAGAGTTTCAATTAACTGACCCATAGATTTTTGTCCCGTCGGCAACTTTCCTATTTTTGTGTTTTTTTAGGTACACGCGGGATGTAGTGGGCCTACCAGCATGTACACGCGTGCAGTAATGGGTTAGGGCACATGGGACTTGACCCAAGAGGATTTCCAAAGAGGTTGTTCAGCAGATGTTTTGGCAATGAAGGGATATGAGTTGGCCTGATGCCAAGTGAGCATGTGTGGTGCAATTTAGGGTTATAACAAAATGCTAACTTAACATCCATCTGATAAACTTTGAAGTTCTTATGACATGAATAAGCAAGAAATATTATGATAGCTTCCAATCTTGCCACTGGTGCAAAAGTTTAATCAAAGTCCTGACCTTCAACTTGTGCATATCCCTTACAGACCAATCTGGCTTTATTTCTAACAACTTGTCCTTTTTCATTCATTTTATTCTTAAACACCCATTTGGAACCTATTACATTCTTATCTTCAGGTCTAGGAACAAGCTCCTAAGTATTGTTCTTCTCAATCTGATCCAGCTCTTCATTCATTGCTCTAATCCAATTATCTTCCTAGCTAGCTTCCTCAAAAATTTTAGGTTCAGTCATAGATAAAAAGGCAACATGAAATTGTTCTGAGTCTTTAATTAATTTCCTTCTTGTCTGAACTCCTTCATTTATATCCCCAATGATCTGATTTTCAGGATGATTCTTTCTAATTATTTTGAGAGGTGATCTTGCTTCTTTTTGCTTATTTGTGTCAGTATGAATATTCAGATCTTCATCTGATCCAGACTCTTCTCTTTCTGGTCCTTGGACATGTTCATCTTCATCTTCAACTGTATGTTCTGTTCTTGGTTCAACACTGCTCACATTTCTGACTGGGATTTCTTCATCAACTTTTATATCTATACAATAAACTAGTTTGTGCAGTCTCTTATTGTAGCATCTGTACCCTTTACTATTTGTACCATAACCCAAGAAGATACCTTCATCAGCCCTATCCTCATATTTGCCAATATTTTCATCATTGTTCTTGATATAACATGTACTCCTGAAAACTTTAAAATGCTTGATTGAAGCAGGTCTTCCAAACCAAAGTTCATAAGGGGTCTTGTCACTGTGTGGTCTGAGATGAGCTTTGTTAAGGATATGAACAGTTGTATGAATTGCTTCCACCCAATACGTCTAAGGTATGTTCCTTTCATTCATCATTGATCTTGCCATTTGTTGTATTGACCTATTCTGCCTCTCAACAACTCCATTCTGTTGTAGAGTCCTTGGAATTGTGTACCCTCTTTTGATTCCATGTTTATCACAAAATTATTTGAAGTTCCCAGAACAAACTCTCCTCCTCTATCAGACCTTACTGCCTTTAATCGTTTTCCTGTTTGATTCTCAGTCAAAGCCTTAAATACTTTGAATTTTTCAAATGCTTCAAATTTTTCTTTCAAAAAGGCAACCCAAGTTAGTCTAGAATAGTCATCAATAATCAACATAAAG
>JZKD02S1915783.1:195498-210094 GCA_000966675.3 Picea glauca
GAAGCACCAACTTCCAATCATACAGGCACCAACCTGTATAACAGAGAACAAGAGTTCTCCCTTGCACCACCCTGCCACCCTGGTTTCTCTGGCTACAACCAAATGGAAGCTACAAATCCCTATGTTCAAGCACCCACTTGAACCTATGAGGACAACAATCCTCCCTAGCACCTCCCAACCTCCCTGAAATATAAATCTTTTCTACTGAAACTTTTTACAGTGATATGATGTTCAACAATGGCTTACCAGACTCATCACAGTTCTGTTGCATTTCGTTGCTCTATCTGCCTCATTGACTTTCTGCACACATGACTTGCATTGTCTGTTCTTTTACTTTTTATGCTCTGTGCAACATGTCCATTCATTGCACAGTTCCTCTTTTGTGCAATTCAGCTGCTGCACTCTCCTCCTTCTTCACACATGAATCACCTTCACCAACAACAACCACAGCAAACTCCAACAGCAACATCAACCTCATCTCTTCTTTGTACCGTGTATTTATAGCTTCTGTGCACCTTGTGCATGCAATGTTCACAATGCCTTTGCATGCTGACTCCGCACTAATATCCTCCACCTCTCAAGTGCTCTACCTTATCATCATGGTAACTCTTCAGCTTCTCTGGTCATTTTCCCACGCGTTCAGCATCACTAGATGTTATGCTGAGATTCCTCGGCCTCTCTGGCAGTTGAGACTCTTTGTCTTCTCTGTGACAGTCGAGCTCACCTTCTCTGTTTCAGTTATAGGCTTCCACACTCATCCATCTGTCAATCCCTTCTAAGAATAGTCTTCCTTCACTTGGATGAAGCTTGGAGACCCTTCATCTCCTATGGAGATCACACAAAGGTCTCTTTGAATTATCTAGCAGACGCCATCAATGGTTTCTGACAATTTCACTGTGTCGTGCATCAGCAACTCTCCGATCTCCTTCAGTTTTATCTGTGCCATTGGATGAACTTAATTAATCTTTCCTTTAAATTGGGTTTTTGCATTTCAGCATTCCTATGCCCAAGTGTCTTGACACTTCATGTCGAGATCTCTGAATATTCGATACAAAGATTTTCTACGCTAGCTCCTTCCTCTATATGACCATGGCCATGACCAAGCACTTATGCTTAAAGTGCTTTTCGTGAATTCACATTTCATGAATCTAGAGATGAGGCATCTCAACTCTCCAAGTCACAAGCTTTGAGAAGGAGCTTGGCTACTCTAGCTCCCTCCTCTACGTGACCACAGGTGGTGACCATCGGTTACACTGAAAATTCACCTTTTCGGTATTTTGGCATTCGTATGATCCATTGTCTCGACACTCCAAGACACGATCCCCAAAATTTTGAGGCGGAGCTCATCTGCACTAGGTCCTTCCTCCATGTGACCACACACGGTGACCACAGGTTTCACTAAAAGGTGCTACGAACTCATGATCTTCATCGACCCTGATCGACGGTCCATGATCTCGATGAATCAACGGTCCAGATCTTTTCACGGTCTTGCATCTCGTTGTTCCTTAGATGGAGGTTCTTGTCACTCCAAGTCACAATAGGCGAAGATCCAAGATGGAGCTCAGATCAATGGTCCATGTTCTTGGTGATCCAACGGTTCTAATCTTTTTGCAATCTTGCATCTCGTTGTTCCTTAGATGGAGGTTCTCGTCACTCCAAGTCGCGATAGGCGAAACTCCGAGATGGAGCTGGATCAACGGTCCATATTTTCTCTTGATTCAATGGCTGTGATTAAGTTGTGATTTTGCATATTGCGAAATCGGGATTCCTGTGGATGATATTACTTGACATCTCCAACTCTCAATCCCCGAAACTCCAACATGGTGTAAATCTGCTGACGTCACATGTGTTGAATAACTGCCACGTGTCACCCTGATTCGTGACTTACATGTTCTTGGAATGTTGAATTAGTCTGACACTTGTCATTACCTGGTTGTGCCACATGTTCCTAGATGACGTGGTTTGCTGACGTGAGTTGGATGGATGGTCAAGATGTGATCTTGATTCAATGACTGCGATTAAATCGCAATATCGCATATCGCGATTTCGACATTCTTATTTCATTGTTTTCTTTGCCTCTCCATGTCCCAATTCGCGAAACTCTGAAATGGACTAAGATCAACGGTCCAGGCCTGATCTTGATTTGATGGCTCAGATTACGTCGCGATTTCACATATCGTGATTACGCTCACTTCTCCTTGTTATACTTTAAAAGGTGTGCAGGTTCTCCTTGATCCAACGATGGTCGGGTCCTACGCTTGGATCTAACGTTTGAGATCTTCTCAAACTTTACGGGTCTTCGATCACTCGATCAATGTTGCGTTGCCTTCAATCATTCACCTTCGATCATTCGAACTTCCTGAACTTATCTTCTGTTTGCCTGTCGATTATCGTTGCTATACTCAAGCCATCATCACTGTTGTACTTGCCATCAATGACAAGCATATGCTGCCTGTTAAACATTTTCCAACACTAACTCCCTAGTTTCTCTAGCACCCACTAGAAGGAAGCACCAACTCCCTATATGTTCCAGCACCAACTGGATGGAAGAACCAACTTCTAGTTACACAGGCTCCAACCTTTATAACAGAGAACACTTGTTCTCCCTTGCACCACCCTTCCACCCTAGTTTTTCTGGCTGCAACCAGATGGAAGCTACAACTTCCTATGTTCAAGCTCCCACTTGAACCTCTGAGGACAACAATCCTCCCGAGCACCTCCCAACCTCCCTATAACACAAATGAACATAAAAGCCAATCAACTACACAGATACATCAATTCTTACCAATCTTTCTTTGTTCTGAACATCTGGTTCTAACTGTGCTGCAATACATTTCTTCATCTTTCTGTTCAGTAGGTTTGCTCTGCATCGACTTGTTCTGTCATTCTACTCTTCTTCAACTTGTTCTGTTATTATTCTCTGCATTTCATCTCACACTGCACATATGCTCAATCTCCTCCTGCACATCCTCTCATTTTCCTTTTCTTACAGTTTCATTCTTTTCTCCTACAAAACAACCAATAGTACACAGTCTGTCTCATTTTCTTTTATACACAATCATGGCGGTTCAACTTCCCATCTCCTTCGGCAAACGAAAGACAACTGTCCGAGCAACTAAAACGCCAACTGATTCGCAATAATGAGTCTATTTTCCTAACAGATTCGTAACTGAGGAGTTAACTTTGCGAGAGAACAGTAACCTTCCGATCATATTCCAATTTATCTACTCCATTGGATGAACTTTATTGACATTGCCTTTAAATCGGGTTTCAGCATTTCGGTAATCCTGTGCTGAGTGTCTCGACACTTCATTTCATGATCTTTGAAGTTCCGATACAGTTCCGATACAGAACTTTTCTGCACTATCTCTTTCCCCAATATGACTATGTTCATAACCAAGCGCTTATGCAAAAAGCACTTTCGCGATTTCTCATATCGCGATATTGACATTCCTGATGTTCAATGTTCTTGTCACTTCCAAATCCTGATCCACAAAACTCCGTAAAGAATTCGAATTAACGGTCCAGATCACATCTTGATTTGATGGTTCAGATTCAGTCGAGATTTCACACATCATGATTTCGACACTCTTGACGTTCAGTGTTTTTGTCACTTCAAAGTCCTGATCCACGAAACTCCGTAAAGAAGTCGGATCAACGGTCCAGATCATATCTTGATCTGACGGTTCAGATTCAGTCAGGATTTCACACATCGTGATTTCGACACTCTTGACGTTCATTGTTTTTGTCACTTCAAAGTCCCGATCCACGAAACTCCGACATGGACTGGAATCAACGGTCCAGATTTGATCTTGATTCAACGACTGCGATTTAATCGCGATTTTGCATATCGAAAAATAGGGATTTATGTGGATGATATTACTTGACATCTCCAACTCTTGATCCCCGAAACTCCGACATGGAATGGAATTAACAGTTCAGATTTGATCTCGATTCAATGACTGCGATTTAATCGCGATTTTTCATATCGCAAAATCGACATTCTTATTGCATTGTTTCTTTGACATCTCCAACATGCGATGCTCGAAACTCCGACATGGACTAGAATCAACGGTCCAGATTCAAGCTTGATTTGACGGCTCATATTAAGTCGTGATTTTACATATCGTGACTACGCCTGCTTCTCCTTGTACCTTAAAGGACGTGCGGGTTCTTCTTGATCCAATGATGGTCGGACCCTGCGCTTGGATCTAACGCCTGAGATCTGTCCTCCTCTTCAACGACTCTTCTTGTCTACATTCAAATCTGACAACCCTCGTTCTTTCGGGAATTTTGAATGGATCCAACGATCATAAATTCTTCTCAATCTTTACGGGCCTTCGATCATTCGATCAACCTGACCTTATCTTCTATTTGCCTGGTTGTGTTGCCTTCGATCATTCGATCTTCCTGAACTTATCTTCTATTTGCATGTCTGTTACAAACTTCATGTACTCATGCCATCAATCCTCTGTACATTCTTCCTGTACTTATGCCACTTGCCATCAATGACAAGCATTCGATGTCTATTAAATATTTATCATTCACTGTCTGTTAAATATTTGCCAACATTATGTTTCCCTTTTTAAACACTGAAAACCAAGACTTTTGATGGTTAATGAACGCTTCACAGGTTCGCCTAAACCACCGAAACCTGAAATTCTCCCTTTGTCTTAAGAAAATCAAATCCAGTGTTTGTTCCAAGATTGTTTACAAACAATAGGCTCTCTAACAAGCCTATACAAATTTAGAAATAATTTTTTGGAGTTCTCTCTATCACCTAAAAATGACAATTTTGACTATGCTAGTTTAGGAGATAACATCTATCTCCTACTCGGGGATGGAATCCTCCCAGTGAGGTCCCAAGAACAAGTAGACATGTGCCTATCCTTTAACTTAAAAATCATGCCACCAATCATTTATAATTTGTATTGTGTAAGTCCATTGGGCTATGGAGTCATCTGGTCTGAGCAACTTATCTTCGGACAACCTGTAGCCTATTGTGATTATTCAACCAATAACTGAAAACATTCTAAGTGCTCATATGAAGAGATTATTCTTCTGTCTATCCCTACTGCTAACCAAATCTAAAATTTGGTAAGGTAAACGCATATTTTCATAACAACCACTTGAGCAACTTCAAAATCGTGATGACTTTATCTCTATCACTGCTTAATAGAAAATAACTAAAACATACCAGCAGTAGTAAATAAGCTTTCAGAAATTCATACTCACCCATGGAAATTGATGAATGAATGAAATCTAGAACTTTAATAGGGTTTGAAATAAGTAATTCTATCAAATCAGCCACTGGGTCTCTAAAATCATGATCAAAAGCATTATGATTCATGAAAAATGATTTCCCTTCTATGAATGGCTCTCTGTTTGCAGATAGATGTCTTCCTTGGAAGTCTTCTTGCTATCTCAACTGAGAACTGAAATCTCGTTGCTTGTTGTCTTCACTGATATCAATATTGAATGTGGATTGTTCTTCCTCTGTCAAATGAAAATACAAACTCAATTGTTGATTAGAAACTTCATGTTCTTAACCTTCCTCCTCATATCTGTTGAAAACTACCTTGGTATGCAAATCAGAAAGTTGATGGCTGCCTTTAGAATCTATTGCAAATCTGAGACCGTCACCTGCTAATGTGTCAATCTAATAATCATCTTTGGGGTTTTCAAAGGGGACAATCTCATCTTCGTGACAACCTAAATTAGTAGATGCATTTGATACAATGTCAAAGGCATCAATGCTATGGTTATCCACTTGAAGATCACCAATATCTTGGTTACAATGATAGATGTCCCCTGTTGCAACATACTCTTTGAAGCTATCATTAATCACATCATGTATACATTCATGATCATCTCTCTATGTAGCTAAAGGAACCAGCTCTTCAAATTCATAACAATCAGACTTAAGGATGGTAAGAGAGCGTTCAGTTTCTTTATTATCCATTTGTAGTTCATGTTGATGGGAAAACACAACATCTTGAACATCATTAATGGGCTGTGACATATTATGATGGGGAGCTCTTTCTATATTTACATCTTCAAGCTTACAATGTAATTCATATTCATCACAACAATTATCAAATGCAAACTCATCTGAAAAATACCTTTTGTAATGCTCGGTGAATGCTCTGTGAAAATCCTTCAATGATAAAATATTGGAAGGAGGTAAAGAAAAATAACACTGACGTGCATCACCATACAATGAAAACATGAACATCTTCATGCTCAAAATTTGAGCCATACTGCCATTATGTTGGCTCAGGTAGATGTGGATTTTCAATGTCAGCCTGCTCTTGGGTCCTCCTACAAGCACAAATGTTCTCCTCCACCTCTTGAGCATCTTCAAACAAACTCATTAACGATGAAGATTTCCTTTCCAGCAGGAAAAACACAAGCTCTGAATACTGAGCCATAACATAGTATACCATGGAAGCAATATCTGTGGATCGGATCTCCAAAGGTATGTCATAATATATCCTGTAGAACCTTCTATTAAATATAGGCAAAGCTTCGTCCTACTCTCTCTTTAAAGCATAAAAGTCAGCGAGGTATGAATCCAATGATTTGTTCTTACCCCAATGCTTGGAAAAATCATTAGAGAATTCGATCCAAGAACCAATGGAGTCACCTCTTAGACCCTTAAACCATATTGCAGCATCTTTGATCAACAACTTAGAGAAAAATCTCATGATCATGTCTTCATGAATAATCTTGAATCAATCAATAAAATCCTCAAAGGATTCCAGGTGCCTCTCAGCTGAAACTGGGTTCTCTCCAGAAAACCAGGGAAGATATTCAAAACAATCAAGGGGGTAAGAATGAAGGGAATATGGAAGCCTCAAAGGCATGAACAATTTCATCCTGATTTTAATTTGAAAGGCAGTGGGCTGATCATGAAACTTAATAGGTTGATGAGAAATTTTATTAGTAATGTGAAAAGGTGTTGAAATCTAAGAGGGTTTGGAATCAATTTCAACGTCCACAAAGTTAAAAGGGTTATTGTATTCAAGAGGGAATGGAATGCAGAACTCATCTTTATGAACATGGTGAGGTAAATCTATTGAATCTACTTCTGTAGTACAAGCAGGCTGCAAGTTTTCTTTTTTTAGGGTTGGGTATATACAGGAAGAATGATGATTTTCTGAATATACAAAATAGAAAATGATTCTCTTTACATGGGAAGGGAAAAGCATGAAAGAGGTGATAAAGAAATACCACAGTTCATGAAGCAAACTAATGAACTGATACTTGGAATTGAAATTTAACCTCTTCATCTTCTGTCAACCGGATCCTCCCCAGTGGAGTCTTTAATCGTGGAGTCACCAACAATTTTCTGATTAACGGAGTCGCCACTGAATCCATCCTTCATGGAGTCGCCAGATAGATGATTACAACCAATATAATGTCCAGGATTTGTTTATCATCAGAGTTGGATCTATGTCATCTCCCAAGGAAGTTGAGCTTCAATCTCCTCTCCCTAGTAACGGTGCCAACTTGTTAGACCTCCAAGAAACTCTTTAGGTTTGTAGGCTAAATATGCTTGGTAACTTAAGAAATGTGATAATTAGGTGTATCTAGATCAATGGGATAACTCAAGGGCTAATGAGAAGAACAACTTATCATGCATTAGAATGAGACAATGCTTTTAGAAATCAATAATCAGATAAAGTAATTGCAATAGGGTATGAAGAACACTAATATAGATAACCAAGTACATTAACATGTAGGGTCATACAATATAGTAAGAGATCCTTTAATTCAAATTGATGAGCTAAATAAGAAGATAACATTTCTTAAAAGCTGAGCCAAACTGAATCAAAGTACAGAGTAATGCAACACATGAACAAATATGACTTTGGTAGCAAAAGAAGACTGTGATTCATATCAAGATAAGAGTCTAAGTACATGAGCCCAAATGTATCTAGGATTGAACCCATTGGTGCTCCAAATGTCTTTGGCTTTATAGCCTTACAATACAGTATTCAGATCCTGAAAGAGTGGATCAGAAATATTAAATATAGAAAGTCAAAAACTAGATTACAAAAGATAAGGAATGATCCTCAAAATAAGGTCGATTCCACATTTCATGGTCTTTAGATGATGTAGAGTCCTTGTGCAGTGCAGAATAGCCTTCCAAGGCTCTCTGATGACTCTTGAAGGAGATAATATTTGAATTTGTTGAGTTTGGAAAAAACTCTAATTCGTTGCCACAAAAATAGGTACCAAAACCAACTAGAATACCTCTTATAACTCTTTTACATCATAAGTGGATCTTATATCTGACTTCATAATCCAATATCTATCCTTTAAAAGAATTTTCAAATGATTTGGATTAATAAAACTTCAATCTAGGCAAAATTTAGCTTTCTCTGGCTAGTGACAAGTTTCGGTGGTTAACACAGAGGAATTCTAGGAGTATTAACCACCAAAAAGCTCTGCTTTCGGTGGTTAATGAACAATCGTCCTGTTCGCCTAAACCACCGAAAGCTCTTCTTTCACCAAAATTTCAAAATTGCAAAAATTGAAATACCTTGCTGCTTCAATGAGTGTTCAAGGCTTCTTTGATGATGTTGCTCCTTGTACAGAGCTTGAAACTTCAATCTGTTGTGTAGGAGGCTCTGTTTCCTTTTCTAAGGAAGTAGCCAATTCTGCTAGGGTTTCTAAACCTGAGTGATTGAGATTTGGATTCTGAGTCTCTTTCACCTTATGTCTTAGGATTCTGAGTTGTATGTATAGCTTAGTTTTCTCCTTCATTAACAATATATTTTTGTCCAGAGTCTTATGATATTTATCCATGACATCATGACTGATATTATACAATTCCACATTCTTATCAACTAACTCTGCATTTTTCTTCTTGATTTGTTTCTTAGAGACTTCTAACTCATAAACCTTTTTAATAAGTTTGTTTTTCTTTCGTGACCTGACTAGTTTTGGTCTTCTAGTAGATGCTTCAGCCAAAGGTGTACTATGTTCCTCTGGAGGAGTAGGAGTTGGCAGATTTGGGTAATCATCGACATCTTGACCAATTTTTTCTCCACCTAATGCTCCTGTCTGTTCCTGTTCAGGTTCAGAATCATTGTATGGTAGGTTCAAGGGGTTGTATCCCTCGGCAAAACCCTCAGTTTTCTCACCTTCTTCGCCAAAATTTAATTTCCTTTTGGCTCTATTTCGTTTGGCAGAGGATGACCCTGTTGGCTCTTTTGGAGGTGAGATATCCCTCATCTTTCTTCGACTGCTCTTAGGGGTAAGGGACTTCTTTGTAGCAGACTTCTTTCCCTTGTTATCCTATTGAAGATTAGTTTGGAACTCATTCCAGAATAGGAAATGATTCTAGTCAATCTCTTTCTTCTTCAAGGATTCTTTAATTATGAGTACGATTAACCCTTGGTTTGAAAACCGGCTGGCCACTTTGGTAGGCTTCACCTTGACTTGTCTGGCCATCTTTGTGAGTTCTTTGTGAAGGTAGAAAGGTAGGTTAATGAGTGACCTACCTGTGAAGTGGTTCAATAATTTGAAGTGATAGAACATTACCCTATTGTACCTGCCTTCACAGGTAATATATGCAAAAATGGCCTTCAACAGATCCTGCCATTTTGGCGCAAGGAATGACATTAGTATGTCTTTCTTCCATATGAGGGTCTTATTTTGAGGCTACAAATATTATCTAAATTCAATGTTTGTTGGCACAGTTGTCTTAAACCAGCAATCACCTATTCTAGGGAATCTAGTGATCTCTGTGATGGTTGCCTCATCTACCACAAATTCCTCCTTACCCATAACATCCCTCCTTCCATCATATGACAGGGAAAAAGCCTCTGAAATCTGTTGTTGGAAGTCTTCCAACTTCTCACAATATGAGAAAACACAAACTAGTTTGAAGAATTCAACCACTTCAGGGTGTGCCTCCAAATACCAAGTCCCATCTAGTTCAGACCTGAGAGTTGGTCCTACTTTTGGCATTTTGATTAAGTTGGTTGAAAAATGTCCCTGCAAATTAGCAAAAATCTGCTAGCTGGGGAGACAATAAACCTAAAATTTAGGAGGAAACAGAAGATATATGTCAAGTTATAAGGCACAGAACAAGGGTGACTCAAAGGTGATTGAGATAAACCAAATTTGTTAACATATTATAACCAAGAACCCAGGCTTGATTATAGTTGAACATTCAAATGTAATGCAACAAAAATAATGAACTCGGGCTTAAGAGAATCTGAGCTACCTGAAAACTCAGGATTTCTCAAATTTTGAATGATAGATTGAGTAGTAACCAGCAATCAAGAACTTGACCTTCATATGACAAAATGGTAATTGATTGCAGACTCGGGTTTATTAACGAAATCATGGAATTCCATATAATGCACAAAACTTCGGACTTGATTCCTAAATCAATGGATTTGAAATGTATTTAAATAAAGATTCATTTTGAGCATATCTTCTCGAGACCTGAAGTTATGAAAGGCTATATGAATCATCAAGATAGTTAGTCTAAGATCAACTCATAAATTTCCGTGTTATGCCAAGATTTCGTTTGAAAGGACTATAGAGAATCAAAACCCTGATCAGATGTAATGATATCATCTTACCTCACCGATTCTTTCAATTTTCGGCGGTTATCACTTCATGATTGCACCGGATAACAGCTAGATCGTGCAAAAGCATGGGATTTCTTTTATCCACCTTGAAACATTTTCGGTAGTTACCGGGGATTTATGTTTCCCTTTTTAAACACTGAAAACCAAGGCTTTTGGTGGTTAATGAATGCTTCACAGGTTTTCCTAAACCACCGAAACCTAAAATTCTCTCTTTTGCTTAAGAAAATCAAATCCAATGTTTGTTCCAAGATTATTTACAAACAATAGGCTCTCTAAAAAGCCTATACAAATTTAGAAATAATTTTTTGGAGTTCTCTCTATCACCTAAAAATGACAATTTTGACTGTACTAGTTTAGGAGATAACATCTGGCTCCTACTCGGGGATGGAATCCTCCCAGTGAGGTTCCAAGAACAAGTAGACCTGTGCCTATCCATTAACTTAAAAATTATTCCACCAATCATTTACAATTTGTATTGTGTCAGTCCATTGGGCTATGGAGTCATCTGGCTTGAGAAACTTATCTTCAGACAACCTGTAGCTTGTTGTGTTTATTCAACCAATAACTGAAAACAATCTAAGTGCTCATATGAAGAGATTATTCTTCTGTCTATCCCTACTGCTAACCAAATCTAAAATTTGGTTAGGTAAACGCAGATTTCCATAACAGCCACTTGAGCAACTTCAAAACCATGATGACTTTATCTCTATCACTGCTTAATAGAAAATAACTGAAACATACTAGTACTAGTAAATAAGCTTTCAGAAATTTATACTCACCCGTGGAAATTGATGAATGAATGAAATCTAGAACTTTAATAGGGTTTGAAATAAGTAATTCTATCAAATCAGCCAACGGGTCTCTAAAATCAAGATCAAAATCATTCTGATTCATGAAAAATGACTGCCCTTCTATGACTGGATCTTTGTTTGTAGATAGATGTCTTCCATGGAAGTCTTCTTGCTGTCCCAACTGAGAACTGAAATCTCACTGCTTGTTGTCTTCACTGATATCAATACTGAATGTGGATTGTTCTTCCTCTGTCAAATGAAAATACAAACTCAATTGCTGATTAGAATCTTTTTGTTCTTCACCTTCCTCCTCGTATCTGCTGAAAACTACCTTGGTCTGCAAATCAGAAAGATGATGGCTACCTTTAGAATCTGTTGCAGATCTGAGACCATCACCTGCTAATGTGTCAATCTCATAATCATCTTTGGGGTTTTCAAAGGGGACAATCTCATCTTCATGACAACCTAGATTAGTAGATGTATTTGATACAATGTCAAAGGCATCAATGTTATGGTTATCCACCTGAAGATCACCAATATCTTGCTTACAATGATAGATGTCCCATGTTGTAACATACTCTTTGAAGCTATCATTAAGCACATCGTGTATACATTCATGATCATCTCTCTGTGTAGCTAAAGGAACCAGCTCTTCGAATTCATAACAATTAGACTTAAGGATGGTAAGAGAGCGTTCAGTTTCTTTATTATCCATTTGTAGTTCATGTTGATGGGAAAACACAACATCTTGAAGATCATTAACAGGTTGTGATATATTATAAGGGGGAGCTCTTTCTATATTTACATCTTCAAGCTTACAATGTAATTCATATTCATCACAGCAATTATCAAATGCAAACTCATCTGAAAAATACCTTTTACAATGCTCGTTGAATGCTCTGTGAAAATCCTTCAATGATGAAATATTGGAAGGAGGTAAAGAAAAATACCACTGATGTGCATCACCATACAATGAAAACATGAACATCTTCATACGAACATTTTCATGCTCAAAATATGAGCCATACTTCCATTATGTTGGCTCAGGTAGATGTGGATTTTCAAAGTCAGCCTGCTCTTGGGTCCTCCTGCAAGCACAAATGTTCTCCTCCACCTCTTGATCATCTTGAAACAAACTCATTAACAATGAAGATTTCCTTTCCAACAGGAAACGCACAAACTCTGAATAATGATCCATAACATAGTATACCATGGCAGCAATCTCCATGGGCCAGATCTCCAAAGGTATGTCATAATATATCTTGTAGAACCTTCTATTGAAGATAGGAAAAACTTCGTCCTACTCTCTCTTCAAAGCATAAAAGTCAGCGAGGTATGAATCCAATGATTTGTTCTTACCCCAATGCTTGGAAAAAGCATTAGATAATTCGATCCAAGAGCCAATGGAGTCATCTCTTAGACCCTTAAACCATATTGTAGCATCTTTGATCAACGACTTAGAGAAAAATCTCATGATCACGTCTTCATGAATAATCTCGAATCGATCAATAAAATCCTCAAAGGATTCCAATGCCTCTCAGCTGAAACTGGGTTCTCTCCAGAAAACCGGGGAAGATATTCAAAACAATCAAGGGGGTAATGATGAAGGGAATAGGGAAGCCTCAAAGGCCTAAACATCTTCATCCTAATTTTAATTTGAAAGGCAGTGGGCTTATCATGAAACTTAATAGGTTGATGAGAAAGTTTATCAGTAATGTGAAAAGGTGCTGAAATCTGAGAGGGTTTGGAATCAATTTCAATGTCCAAAAATTTAGAAGGGTTATTGGATTCAAGAGGGAATGGAATGCAGAACTCATCTTTATGAACATGGTGAGGTAAAGAATTGAATCTACTTCTGTAGTACAAGCAGGTTGCTTTATGAACATGGTGAGGTAAAGAACTGAATCTACTTCTGTAGTACAAGCAGGTTGCAAGTTTCATTTTTTAGGGTTGGGTATATACAGGAAGAATGATGATTTTCTGAATATAAAAAACAGAAAATGATTCTCTTTGCATGGGAAGGGAAAAGCATGAAAGAGGTGATAAAGAAATACAACAGTTCATGAAGCAAACTAATGAACTGATACCTAGAATTGAAATTTAACCTCTTCATCTTCTGTCAACCGGATCCTCCCCAGTGGAGTCTTTAATTGTGGAGTCTCCGACAATTTTATGATTAACGGAGTCACCACTAAATCTGTCCTTCATGGAGTCAACAAATAGATGATTACAACCAATATAATGTCCAGGCTTTCTCTATCATCAAAGTTGGATCTATGTCGTCTCCCAAGGAAGCTGAGCTTTAATCTCCTATCCCCAGCAACGGCGCCAATTTGTTAGACCTCCAAGAAACTCTTTAGGGTTGTAGGCTAAAGATGCTTGGTAACTTAAGAAATGTGATAATTAGGTGTATCTGGATCAATGGGATAACTCAAGGGCTAATGAGAAGAACAACTTACAATGCATTAGAATGAGACAGTGCTTTTAGAAATCAATAATTAGATAAAGTAATTGGAATAGGGTATGAAGAACACTAATCTAGATAACCAAGTACATTAACATGTAGGGTCATACAATATAGTAAAAGATCCTTTAATTCAAATTGATGAGCTAAATAAGAAGATAACATTTCTTAAAAGCTGAGCCAAACTGAATCAAAGTATAGAGTAATGCGACACATGAACAAATCTGGCTTTGGTAGCAAAAGAAGACTATGATTCATATCAAGATAAGAGTCTAAGTACATGAGCCCAAATGTATCCAGGATTGAACCCCTTGGTGCTCCAAATGTCTTTGGCTTTATAGCCTTACAATACAGTATTCAGATCCTAAAAGAGTGGATCAGAAATACTAAATATAGAAAGTCAAAAACTAGATTACAAAAGATAAGGAATGATCCTCAAAATGAGGTCAATTCCACATTTCATGGTCTTTAGATGATGTAGAGTCCTTGTGTAGTGCAGAATAGCCTTCCAAGGTTGTTTGTGTTGGACAACTGAGAGGGGGGGTGAATCAGTTGTTACAGTGCTTAAACAATTATGCTTCTTTTAAACCTTTTACTGAGACACTAAATGATTATCACAATAATGCAGGGGAATAAACAATGGCATATTCAGCATCAGTCACACATATGAGAAACACAGAGACAGATATTTCTTGAGGAAACCCATACAGGGTAAAAACCTCTTTTTC
>JZKD02S1915783.1:212018-232373 GCA_000966675.3 Picea glauca
TTTTGTTGTTGAGTGAATTGGACATTTCAAAGTCCCGATCCCCGATTCTCGATTCTCCGATGGCTTATCTCTCTCGCAACTTCTGCAAATCTGACGGCTGTCGGGTATCCGCTTCTAATCTGATGGCACAGATCACTTCTTCTGCACACCAGTTCCTGCGCTTAACATCTGTGCAGCTTCTCCCGATCCAACAGATGTCGGGATTTCCGAATGAGATCCGACGGCTCTCGGTCTCTTTCCTGTGCGTATAAGAATGCTATTCCTCCTGAGCTTATTCTCCTTGAATCCTTAAAGGATTCCGTCGTCTGCTTTCGATCAATCACCTCTCTGAACCTTCCATCTTCACTGTTGTACTTAAGCCATTATCACTATTGTACTTGCCATCAATGACAAGTATATGCTGCCTGTAAAACATGCCAACAATCCTTTGTCCATTCTTCCTGCACCCATGCCATCTTCATTGTTGTACTTGCCATCAATGACAAGCATATGCTACCTGTTAAACATTTCCAACAGTTTGATGACTCTTGAAGGAGATAAGATTTGAATTTTCTAAGTTTGGAAAAAACTCTAATTCGTTGCCAGAAAAATAGGTACCAAAACCAACTAGAATACCTCTTATAACTCTTTTACATCAAAAGTGGATCTTAGATCTGACTTCATAATCCAATATCTATCCTTTAAAAGGGTTTTCAAGCGATTTGGATTAATAAAACTTCGATCTGGGCAAAATTTAGCTTTCTCTGGCTTGTGACAGGTTTCGATGGTTAACACAGAGGAATTCTAGGTGTATTAACCACCGAAAAGAACTGCTTTTGATGTTTAATGAACAGTCGTCCTATTCGCCTAAACCATAGAAAGCTCTTCTTTCACCAAAATTTCAAAATTGCAAAAATTGAAATACCTTGCTACTTCAATGAGTGTTCAAGGCTTCTTTGATGATGTTGCTCCTCGTACAGGGCTTGAAATTTCAATTTGTTGTGTAGAAGGCTATGTTTCCTTTTCTAAGAAAGTAGCCAATTCTGCTAGGGTTTCTAACCCTGAGTGCTCAAGATTTGGAGTCTTATTCTCTTTCACCTTACATCTTAGGAGTCTGAGTTGTCTATTTAGCTTAGTGTTCTCCTTCATTAACAATTTATTTTTGTCCAGAGACTTATCATATTCATCCATGACACTCTGACTGATATGATAAAATTCCACATTCTTATCAACTAACTCTGCATTTTTCTTCTTGATTTGTTTCTCAGAGACTTATAACTCATAAACCTTCTTAAGAAGTTCATTTTTCTTCTGTGACCTGGCTGGTTTTGGTCTTCTAGCAGATGCTTCAGCCAAAGGTGTACTATGTTCCTTTGCAGGAGTAGGAGTTGGCAGATTTAGGTAATCATCAACAGCTTGACCAGTTTGTTCTCCACCTAGTGCTCCTGTTCATTCCTATTCAGGTTCAAAATCATTGTATGGTAGGTTCAAGGGGTTTTCTCCCTCAGCAAAACCCTCATTTTTCTCACCTTCTTTGCCAAAATTTAATTTCCTTTTGGCTCTATTTCGTTTGGAAGAGGATGACTATGTTGTCTCTTTTGGAGGTGAGATATCCCTCCTCTTTCTTCGACTGCTCTTAGGGGTAAGGGAATTCTTTGTAGCAGACTTCTTTCCCTTGTTATCCTGTTGAAGATTAGTTTGGAACTCATTCCAGAATAGGAAATGATTCTAGTCAACCTCTTTCTTCTTCAAGGATTCTTTAATTATGAGTGTGAATAACCCTTGGTGTGACAACCTACTGGCCACTTTGGTAGGCTTCACCTTGACTTGTCTGGCCATGTTTATGAGTACTTTGTGAAGGTAGAAAGGTAGGTTAATGAGTGACCTGCCTGTGAAGTGGTTCAATAATTTGAAGTGATAGAACATAACCCTATTGTACCTGCCTTCACAGGTAATATATGCAAAAATGGCCTTCAACGGAGCCTGCCATTTTGGCTCAAGGAATGAAATTGGTATGTCTTTCTTCCAGATGAGGGTCTTATGTTGAGGCTGCAAATATGATCTAAATTCAATGTTTGTTGGCACAGTTGTCTTAAACCAGCAATCACATGTTCTAGGGAGTCCAGTGATCTCTGTGATGGCTGCCTCATCTACCACAAATTCCTCCTTACCTATAACATCCCTCCTTCCATCATATGACAGGGAAAAAGCCTCTGAAAGTTGTTGATGGAAGTCTTCCAACTTCTCACAATATGAGAAAAGACCAACTAGTTTGAATAATTCGGCCACTTCAGGGTGTGCCTCCAAATACCAAGTCCCATCTAGTTCAGACCTGAGAGTTGGTCCTCTTTTCAAAATTTTGATTGAGTTGGTTGAAAACTATCCCTGCAAGTTAGAAAAAATCTGCGAGCTGGGGAGACAATACACCTAAACTTTAGGAGGAAACAGAAGATATATGTCGAGTTATAAGGCACAGAACAAGGGTGACTCAGAGGTGATTGAGATAAACCAAATTTGTTAACAGATTATAACCAAGAATGAAGACTTGATTATAGTTGAACATTCAAATGTAATGCAACAGAAATAATGAACTTGGGCTTGAGAGAATCTGAACTACCTGAAGACTCGGGATTTCTCAAATTTTGAATGACAGATGGAGTAGTAACTATCAATCAAGAACTCGACCTTCACATGAAAAAATGGTAATTGACTGTAGAATTGGGTTTATTAACAAAATCACGGAATTCCATACAATGCACAAAACTTCAGACTTGATTGCTAAATCAATGGATTTGAACTGTAATTAAATGAAGATTCATTTTGAGAATATCTTATCGGGACTTGAAGTTATGAAAGTCTATATGAATCATCAAGACAATTAGTCGAAGATCAACTCATAAATTTCCGTGTTATGCCAAGCTTTCGTTTTAAATGACAAGTAGTAGTTTGAAAGGACTAAAGAGCATCAAAACCCTGATCAGATGTGATGATACCATCTCACCTCATCGATTCTTTCAATTTTCAATGGCTATCACTTCATGATTGTGCCAGCTAACAGCTAGATTGTGCGAAAGCATGGACTTTCTTTTTTCCACCTTTAAATATTTTCGGTAGTTAACCTGGCTTTATGTTTCCCTTTTTAAACACCAAAAACCAAGGCTTTCGATGGTTAATGAACGCTTCACAGGTTTGCCTAAACCACCAAAACCTGAAATTACCCCTTTTGCTTAAGAAAATCAAATCCAATGTTTGTTCCAAGATTATTTACAAACAATAGGCTCTCTAACAAGCCTATACAAATTTAGAAATAATTTTTTGGAATTCTCTCTATCACCTAAAAATGACAATTTTGACTGTGCTAGTTTAGGATATAACAGTTAGGGTCCACTTTTACACCTTCAGGAGATAAAATATGACCCAAATATTTCACATCTTGAGCCCCAAAGGCCAACTTGGAAGGGTTTACATAAAGTTATTTCTCTTCCAAAAATTCTAATGCTTTGTCAACATGTTGTATATACTCTTCCCAGGATTTGTTATAGATTAGTGTGCATTAGTAAGTCTGAATGGCATAACCAAAAACTCATAATGACCTTCATGTGTTCTAAAGGTTGTTTTGGGAATGTACTCCTCCCTCATTATAATTTGATGATATTCCAAACAAAGATCCAACTTAGTAAAGAAAATTGCTCCATGCAATTCATTAATAATTCATCAATGATAGGAATAGAAAACTTATATTTGATGGTTATTTTGTTGAGTTGTCTATAATCTAGACACATACACCATGAACCATCCTTCTTCATAACCATCACTACTAGTGAAGAAAAGGAAATTTTGTAACATCCCCATTTTTAATCCTCGGATTAGCGATATGTAATGTAAATATGATATATGTTCATGGGCCAAGCAATGTAATATGTAATTTTGTATATCATGATAATAAAATAAAATATGATGTCAGTTGTAGATGGACACTGATAGAGGCATGGGAGTTGAGTTTTCCACAAGAGAGGAGGGGTCTAAAGGGGGGTTTTATTAATAATTCTTAAATCCCAAAACATTTCCTAAATTATTATTTTGAGTGACCATTCTATGTTTTATGTTCAGTGTTCTAGAGCCCAATCATTGAATTCATGTAAGAGGGTGGGTGTGAGGAGTCACATCCCATAGTTATTGGGAGCATGGGGATGAATTATAATCAAAATTGGGGAGAGTGAGAGTCAATTGGCTTGGGGGGAAAGGAAATTAGTATGGGAAAAGAGTGCAGATTTTACAGGAATGTTTTTCTCTCTCCTCCACACATGTGACTCAGTTAATTGGTTTGCATTGACAACGGACTTAGACTAGGTTCCAGATTACTCCAATTTTTTCCAGTGAATGTCTACATCACTCTAGATCACTGACTATGGCACGTTCTCTTATCCATGCATCTATATATGGCACATTCACTTATTATTAGGGAATATTCATGTATTTATTACTCACTCATGTAATACAATTAACATATTCATTTTCAAATATTTCTCTCATTCTTGCTTCTTTCTCTTTGGTTCTTTTTGCAAGCTTTGTGTGAATTTATGTAGCTATGTTTTCTATGAATTTCACATGGTATCGGAGCCTTGGGTTGCTAGGAAGAAGGTGCACTAGCACTTTATTTGCAGGTTCATGAGAATAATGTAATTATTTCAAATGGAAGCCAAATATTCTACATCATCTTAGAAGTAGAGGCTTGTACCAAATAACAATGGCTATAGAGGTTGATCCAACAAGAGTAATCAAGAAAAATAGGTATTTCAACCACTTTGATGAAGCTTATGGTCATATTTGTATGTCAATTTATTCCGAGCTATTGTTTCGTATTGATTCTTGTACTACTCCAAATGGGATTTGGACCACACTAGAAGGTATCTTTGGAAAACAAGACAAGATGAGAGGCCACATGCTCGAGGTAGAGTTGAATTCATTGGATCCATGAATCTTTGATAATATCCAAGAATTCTTCACAAAGTTCAAGTCCCTTCTTCTTCAGCTAAAGGAAAGTGGTGTTGACAAATCTAAGAAAGAAAAGCAGTTGGTTCTTGCATCTTTTTTGAAACTAGGTCTAGAGTATGCAATCTTTGTCTTAACATTCCATACAGTGAATATCACATCAACAGCAGCTTGGTCCATGCCATCACTAGATCAGTTCATTGATTGCCTAATGCATGAGAAAGATAAGATCATCAATATGGGATTAATCAAGGATTCTAAAGCCCATGCACTTGTTGCACATGAGAGCAGCAGCACATCCAATCTGAAGTCCAAGTAGAAAGAAAAGGGAAAGGCACATTCTAAGTAGGAGAAGGAAGGAAATTTTAATCCCCTTGATGAATCATTAGGTTCCAAAGGTGGAAAGGCAAAGAAAGGGAATACAAAATGTGGTTATTGCAATCGTGGATATCATCTTGAATTAGCATGCATGAAGAAAACAATAGAATTCATGGCACATACACTTCAGCAGTACAATCTTGGGGACTGCATTCCTGAGAATGCCAAGAAGAAACCAAGAGTTCAAGCACCAACAACACAAGGTAATCCTCATGCTTTGATTTCTATTCATTCTTATCCCAGTGCATGGATTTTGGATTCAGGGGCATCCCATCACATGGTAGCCACAAAATATGTCTCATCATATTTAACTACTAGCATGGGTCCCCCCATTCTCATGGGTGATGATACTCTAGTAGAGGTCATTGTGTAGGGGAGACTAGTGCTCCAACATGGAAGTTTTGAGAACATATTGCATGTTCCAAAACTCTCTGTCAATATACTCTCTATCTATCAAATAGCACAATCAGGCATAGGAAAAAGGGTAGAATTCACACCAGATTTCATGACCATATATGATATGCATGACAACTCCAAGATTGTTGTTGGTGACGTAAATCACCAGTATCGATTGTATACATTCTCCAAGTTTATTGCTAAATATAATTCATCATTGCTACTAATTCATTCTGATGATGATAGTAGACTCTAGCACGAGATATTTTTTCATCTAAATTTGAAGCACATGTAGCAACTCAACAAACAAGGAATGGGCAAAGGCTTACTGGAAATGCATACATCTTAGGAGCCACATGCAAAGAATTTTGCACATCCTCTTAAACCATACATCTAAGGTGATGATTCCACACATTCATATCAGACCTCATATCTAAGTTATGAATCATGTTCAATAGATGATGATCATACATATGATAGGCCACAAAAAATGCCCAACTGGGAGCAATCCACCCTACAGGCAGCATGTGAAGTTGTGGGAGATCCAGCAGATCAGAGGAGGATGAGATCCCTATTTGAGGAGCCTTCTCATGCACTTAAAACTATCGAACTAGTGATTCCCTCACATTTCTATATGGTTATGGCTTCAAACCCATAGACCTATGTGGAGGCTGAAAGGAATCTCCTCAAGAACTAGACTCGGGATATGGTTTTTCTTCCTTCAAACATGAAGCTTATCAGGTGTAGATGGGTCTACAAGACTAAGAGGACAATAGACAGACAGGGGAGAAGGTATAAGGTAATATTGGTTTTCAAAATACTTCATCAGATCCATAAAAACTTCTACATCTTCAACAAAATCTTCATTGAGCATAACCTTGCACATTTGCGAGGTCTCCTTAGAGTGAAGGATATGGTTCCTTAGTAATTTTATTTATTTCCTTATAGATTTTTTATGAATTTTACTTTTAGGATGGGATTCTCGTGATGTTTTCCCTCTTACCTCTCTTTTTCAATGTTCATTCATTCATTTAGATGCATTGTAAAATGGGTACCTAACATGGCCTTGTAGCTGGGACCCATTATTTATTTACACCATAGTCATGTTCAGGGGGGGTGTTGGAGATATTACACACTCACCTCACTTACCTAGTGATTATTAATTATTTTTTTTACTAAGTTTTCTAGTCACTGTGAGGGTCTCCTATTTTTTAGTATTTTTCCTAAAAAATAGGGGCACTTTTCCTCTTCAATTTGACTTCAGTTAGGAGTTCAGTTAACTAGTGGAGGAAAAATCATACATGCAATAGTTTATTTTCTCACAAAGAGGGAACATATCTCATGCATGAGGTTAGAAGGGAACATATCATGTGCATGCATGATTTTCTCTCTCCTCCACACATCCGGCTCAATTAATTGAGGTTTGCATTGACAGTGGACTTAGACTAGGTGACAGCTCACTCTGGTTTCTGTCAATGAGTGTCTACATCACTCTAGATCACTGACTATGGTGCATTCCCTTATCCATGCAATTAGCTATGGTGAATTCACCTATTATTAGGGATTATTCATGTATTTATTACTAACTCATGTAATACAATTAACATATTCATTCTCAATTCTTTCTCTCATTCTTATTTCTTTCTCTCTAGTTCTTTTTAGCAAGCTTTGTGTGAATTTCTCTAACTAGGTTCTCTATGAATTTCACAAATGGGATATTTGCATTGATGCATAGTGGTTGTTTTATTCTTATCTTTTCCCCCTTTCCACTTCTTATTACCCTCCTTAGAATCTTCTTGGTGCTCTTTCTACTTAGAACTACTTGACTATCCCTTCTTTTGGCATGTATTTTTTAGGTAGTGTGACTGTACACATGCCTCATCCATTGTCCTTACCTTGAAGAGAAACACCTAATTTTATATATGATTATGTAAACACCATAGATACTTGAGGAGTACATCTAGGTTCTTGGGAGATATACCTAGCATGATGGCCACATTTGTAAACTCAGTGATGTACTCTTATACACTTTTCCCCTATCTTTGCCTGAAGTAATGCTAACGAATCCATCAGTGCTCTACATACCCAATAGGATCGAATTGGGACTTAATTAGGGTTTTTAAATCATCACACTTAGTTACTAGTGGATCACCCTCCAACCTAAGTCTCTCTGTATGACTTTCCCACCAGGTTAAATCATGGCCCTCTAACTTTAGTCTAGAAAATGATATATTTTGCTCCTCGTATATATGATGAACATTGAAATAAACTTCTAGTTTTTGAAACCAATAAGGTAGTTTGAGTGCATCGATCTCACCTTCGTTTGGATTTATGTCCACTTTCACTTCCAACTTGAATAGGGATTGTGAAGGGTTTATGGCACTGTAACTCGATTACTCTTTCTCGAGTTCTTTCTGTAACTCCTTTTTTGGGTCTTTATTATCTCCCAATTTCTTGGCTGATATGATCTCTAAGTTTGAGCCTCCAACTTATGTAAATGATCTGAGATTTCTTGCTAGAGCCATTATGAAGAGGGACATATTGCGAGATATGTGTGAATTTCTCTTCCAGCCTTGCAAATCTCTCTTATGTTGGATCTCAAAGTTTGTTATGAACAAACTCGACGACCATGGCTAGGGTTTTGTGAAATTCTTAAATCGGTTCCTGGATCCTTTCAAATTCCACAAATACTTCAAGAAAACCTTCTTTAACACAAATATGATCTATAAACTTCCATGGATTTTCCACTAGAATAGTTCGTCATGACATATCTGATAAATAAAAATTGAAATCAATGAAGGTTAAATTCATTTATATTCCAGAATATTTAATTATTGATTTTCTACTTATGCATGAAATAGATAAAATGTGGAAAATAGAGAACAATAAAATACATTCACAAACCATACACAAAATAAGATAAAGATTTTCTCTTGGAAACCCTTATGGGAGAAAACCCAACTAGAAGGTGAGGCTACTATGCTCTCTTTTATCTGGTATGGAAATAATGCAAGTACAAAAGAGAAGGCACTCTCTATGGAGTTACCTAAGACATATGTCATGTTAGGTTGTTATACAACATAAACCCCCTCTATTATACTCTCTAATTTCCTACTCGTTCTTTCGCTCTGTTATGGAACAAAATACAATAACATAGAATGGAACCTATTCTCCTCCTAGTGGCATGGTATTTAACATAGCCCAATAGCCATATAGGGGTAGGGTTTTGACTTTCTCGACCCTCAATTGTGATAGGGTTTTGGACCTTCTAGAATATTCTTGAAACTACATATGTGGCTATCCCCTTATGCATGAGTAATGGGGGTTGACATGGCATATTCACATTCCATGGTGGTCAACATGGTAGGTCAACTTGCGGGAGGCATAAATTTTGCATACGAGCTCTGATTGATACGTTTTTTGCACCATTGGAAAGGTATTGATGTGTAGAATAGTGTCACATGGTCCTAGGGATGCTAGGAATTGTTTTACCCCAAAAAATGTCATTTGATGCCTCAAAATGGCTCTAGAAGGTTTCAAACCCCAATATTCCAAATTGGGACCTGCCATTAAAATGACCCTGCAAGCTTATTCCTACAATTTATTCCACTTTCAAAACATCAAGATAGATGAAAAATAATATAATTATCCAATCTAGACCAATCATAAATACAACATCAGCAATGTTACCCCCCCCCAACCTAGGTGTAACTGTAGGAAATCATGTCTCATGTCCCACAATGAAGACAATGATCATGTTGATGATGACAATTAGCATGTTCACCATAGCATCCCAGCATCCCCCCTCAAATTTCCTCTTCTACTTAATATCAGTCAAACTCATCACATTTAGTCACCCATTGTATGGGAGATGGTAAGCTAATGTCACCATGAGGTATGTTAAGTCCTTTTTTCATACGAGGTGTCATACTTAATATACTAGGCATGTAAATGAGGATCATTGGTTGAAGTTGGATCATGGATCATAAGCCCAAGAAGATGTGTTTGTTTCCTTGTTTCACCCTGACACCCAACATATGTGTCCTAGTCTCGTGTTTTCACCCCCAAGGAAAAGGGGTACTAATGGGAGGCCTCACAAGGGTAACATTATGTTTTCATACCATACTTAACACTTACCATCCTGGATCATGTCGCAATGTACTAAACTTCGGTAATGGATCATGGTTCATTCTCTCCTAAGAAGAGGGGATAAAGTCCCAGAGGTTGATTGCATCTACTAAGAAAATAAGAAGAAATAAATAATAATGCTAAAGAAATAAAGATAAAATAGCAGAGGACTCTCAAAATCTAGTTCATACTTGAGCTCTACCCTTTTCCTGTTCACCCCAGTCCCAACCATTGATGTTATAGCTTGAAACCTTATAAAGGGGACTTGCAAATATGATAACAGGACAATAAAAAGGAAGATTAAGGAGTTGGAAAACCGTAGCGCTCATAAAGTGGTAACTCAATATCAAGCACACCCTCCACAAAGGTGTTCATAGAATTAGATTCAGTGACACCATAATCCATGAAGTAACCCCGATATGTACCACTATCACACTTACTCTTGAAGGGCTTTTTTCTTTCCTACTTCCCTCGAGACATATCCCTATACTTGGATATTTTCTTTCATTGTTTTGGTTGGCACACCTAATAGGGTCTGATGAAGGTTCTCCCATAATCAAACTTTCCAACTTACATAAAGTCTTGAGCTAATGTGAAATTTGAAGGTGATAATTTATGTGAACTGTTTATGTGGATTATATCTTAAGTAACATCTTACTTTGTATGATCAAAGGAATAATCTATCTTGTGAACATTAGATTTACTTGATTTCATACTTTATTTTATTTAGATGCACCTGGCATGGCACTTTGAAGGATTCCCCATGCTTTAACCCGGGATGTCATGAATTTATTGTAGGATATGGCACATGTGATGCAAAGAATTGAGTCACTCAGTGGCTTGACACATTCAAAAATTGTCTCTTACATATTATATACCTTGCACGATGGAAAGATGGGATTTATTTTCATAGACATGGTCATGATGGCACACTTATGGGAAGGAATCCCATACTCTAGATAGTGCACCCACACCTTACCCATCCATTTGATGGAGGATGTTGCACTTGGTTTGGCTTGGATAGCATGCACAGATGTACACCCTCTTCCACCATGAACAACATTCTTCAAACCTTGGACACTAGGCCCTTTTCATGATGACATCATGCTAGGTTTTGATGGAGATGTTGGGGTTTTCTTTCCACATGGACACCACATGATGGTTTAAGGTGGCATGGAAATTCGCCAACCTTTCTTGCAATTGGGATGATTAGAAATGGCCTTGGAAGGCCCTTCTCGTCTAAGAGGCTTAACATCACCACATGTGTGGTTTTATTATTTATATTTTCATTTATTGTTTTTGTAGATGTTATTTTGGAGGGGTCGGACCCACTTGTAACTTGAAATTATAACATTTTGTGGACAAAGTGCTATGGTTTACCTTATATAAATAAGGATATCACTTCAACTCATTTTCATCATCACTTTTCTCCTCACATTTGTGAGTGAGAACTCTAAAAAAAGTTTGTTATCTCTCTTTGAATTCTTGGATCTAGTGTGCTACTCTTGGATGAGGATTGTTGCAGGTGATTTTCACTTTCTTGGATGATCTTTTGTTTAAACTAGGGTTTCTCTTGGCATATAGACTTTAGTAAGTGAGTAATTTACTTTAACTAAATAATTGTTCTCATGGTATAATTGTTCATTGTTATCTTATTGCATGTTGCTTTGTTCTAGTAAAACCCTAGGAAGGAGACATAACTCTTTCTCTCATTCAATACTTTGTTTGTCCAAGTTTGGTGAAAGAATTAAGAGACTTAGTCTCTTGCTAAGATTCAAAAGCCTACAACCCAAAAGGATTCGCACCTTGGGGTTTTGATATTAGTCATTTGATCCTTGACCTAGGTTATCTAGAAGAGAGAAAATGGAATCTAGAGCCCAAGAGCCTTTGCACCCTAGAGATCTCTCTCTTGAAGGTTTTAGTCCTGAGGCCCAAAAGGATTTGCACCTTAGGGTTGGAACCACATTCTTCTTGATTATCTAAGTCTTTCTTCAAGTATTTCATGCTTGACTCCATAGCCCTGGAAAGTCAACGAAATTAGTATAGAACTCTCGTTGTGGTGAAAACACTCTTAGAATTAGTATTCTCTCTCCTAAAGTGATTTGACTAACCCTACTAATTCTAACCCTAGAAAACAAATGATATTTATTGCTTTTGTTATAAAATTTTACTACAACCACTAGGGTTTACTTTAATTGTTGCATACTTACCTGAAATAGTTGCTAAAGATACTTAGAGTCATAGTCTACCAATTGGATATTATTATACTTCTTGAAGGATTAATTATCATTCTCAATTGTTATATTTTTTATTAATTTTTTTCCTATTGATGTTACAAAACATTAATTATTTTTATACATTGTCTTAATGAATTAATTTTTCAACAACAATTGGTTTATTTGATTATCTAGTGTCTAAGACGTAATTTATGAGTTATAGAACTTGATAATTGTCTATATTATGATTTGGATTGTTTATTGTCTCATACAGGTGAATTAATTACCTTGTTGCCTTCCTTAACTCTCCTAGACCTAGACCTAACATCTAGCTGACCAATATAGAGGGTTGTAGGCTTGGCTAATTTTTCTACTCGATCCCTTGAGTTCACCAAGGAATCCTCCCTTATGTTGGACTTTCTTCCATCACTAAAACAAGGGAAGCATCTACTTAGGTGACAGTGGTAGAAACTTATAATTGTTACACAGATAGATATCTTATGGAGGTTTTTCACAAGTACAAATCATGTGATAACAAGCAACACATACAAAATACACACCATAAACATCAAAAAACACCATCACATGCATCCAAAATGTGTGTGTGTTTGTGATTCATCATCATCATCATCATCATCAATATTACAAAATAGTGTACAAAATTCAGCCATCACTAGGGCCATGCTCAAAAAATCATCATATACAAAACTGGGGGCCATCCCATACATCTCATCAAGCACCTAAGGTTCCCCTAACTCTAGAAATCCATCGGGAGCATCTCCCACTAGTGGTCCCCCTATTGATGGCCCTTCCCCAATGAGAGGTGATCCACCAACAAGTGGCCTCAAATGTCCTGTCAGTGCCACACCAGAAACTGCAACCTATCTCACAGTCGGACGCGACTTGTGGTCCATTCCCAACACCCTCCTCGAGACCCCATTTCAAATCCCTAATCACATATACTTTTCACCAATCTCACTTCGATGGTCATCCCATGGCCCCTACATGTATATCTTTTACAACTAGTGTTGTGTATGTTTTGTCACTTGGGTGAGCAAAACAATGGCACTTGCATGCCTAGTTGGGCCTGCTAGACAAGGCAGACGTTAGTGAGTGGATTAAACAAGACAAACACATGAAATAAACAAGTAAACAAACTAAAACAACTAAGTAAATAAAAACTAGAATGCATAACAAACTTAGAACCATAAACAATCAACCAATGACCAAGATTATGCCACCAATGGATAACTATATTAGTTGGCAAAACACCGTAGAGAAAAATGAGGACTTATGAGTCCCCTCTTCCTTCTTTGGAGGGCTCTTGAGTTCCCTAATGGAGATCTCTTCTTACAATGGAAGAAAAATGGAAAATGATGAAGAAAATCAATGCCTATTCCCTCAAGAGGTGAGTGGAATGGCCTATTGCAATGATGCTTGAATGCTCCAAGGAGAAAAGAGGATTCTCAAGGGAGAATTGAGGCAGAATAACAATACTATGAAGATATTGGTTTCTTAGTGCACCCATGGCCTCCATTTATAGCATTTATTCAAGGAAAAATTCAACGGGTTCTTAGTGTGAAAAAGGGGCCCTTTAGGGCACCCTTTGGTCCTTGACCATCCCCCCATTCAGATTTCACTCAGATTTGAAGGTCAAATCAAGTTGTGAGCTAGTCCATAAGTGGTTGGGGGGGGTGACAAGAACCATAAATGCGTCGGTCACAGAAGTGTGTGGATTTTCTCGTACACAGTCGCACATATGGCGCATTGTGCGCTCTATAGGCTTCATTGGCCCGTGCATTGTGCACATGCTTCCTTTAGTGAGTTTGTGCATGTCAATTTTTTCCTAATTGTATAGTTTTTGCCTTTTTAAATGCATTTTGGTGTTGCAGGTGAACTAATTTTTGTTGGCATTGTTGTATTTTTGTAACCATTTTTGTGCAATGAAAAAAATTTTAGTGATAACAGATGCCCCCTGATGTGTGAGGTTAGGAGCATACGTATAGCCGAAATACATCAATGTTTCTTCTACTGAGAGTGCCATTGTAATGAAGAGTGCTGAGAGGAACTACAAGAGCAATCCATTGAAGGGAGAGGGAAAACTATGGGACCCAAATCTTTCTCTAGGGAGAAAAAATAAAAATTTTATACAAACGAGGCAGGCATGCCCCATGCTTGTGTCATGTAACTCAAAATGTAGGACAGTAACTGAAGTCGTATGTTGATGTAGATAACTGCAGTGCCCTCCGGGGCGGTTTGATAATGGAAGATGACAATTTTGAATGGTGAACATACTCTGAAAAGAGGCAAGTACGTATGTAAGAAGGGTCGATTACTCATAGGCATTGATGTCCTAACAAATTCAGAGGTCTTCGGTTAGTATAAAACAATTACAATAGTCACATAGTAAGACCCACCATAACATGAGATTTTTTTGAAGTCGAATGTTATGGGTGTCAACGAAATCAAAGATCAATGATGGTTCTATATGTGTCATCTGAGAGTCCTTGTTGTAAAGGTAATGAGAGTCAAGATATTGTCGCCCTACTGGAAACTGTGCTAATGTTGACAAAAAGGGAGATGTGACTCCAAGAAGCAAAGGGCTTCATGAAATATACTGTAATAAGATCAGGGACTGATAGGGAACATGAATGAAGTCAAGGTGTGGTGAGAATCAAGACTGCCCTCGATTGGGGGTATGTTTGAAGGGTGAGTGGAAACAACTGTAAAATTGTATCTAGTGTCAGGGGGATGACTAGATATGGCATTAAACTATGCTAAAGGCTAACAAAGTGGACAAAATCATAGATCATGGGTGCATGGACTTGGGATACTCAGGGTTTATGAACGATGTTGGAAATGGAGAGTGGATTTCCCAACCAAGGGTGACATACGTTGCGTTGTCAGGAAAAAAAGGTCATCAAAGGTGATGAAAAAAAGATAAGCACGGGATGGACACAAAGGATTTTTACAATTACCAAATAAATAAAGAATAATTTGGGATGAGTGTGTAGATACAGAAATGGGTGCCCCAGTGCGAGGTGGCTTGGCTTGTAAGGGCGCAAGTTGCAAAGAGAACTGGTGGAGGGTGGGGGCCCCACGGGTGGGTTTTTGTATGAGGTAAATGAATGGAGGGCAATCTAAAAATGGGAAAATTGGTGGTGTATGAGATGGAGGGCTAATGATATTATGGAGGTGTAGTCAAATAGAACCAAGATGAGATAACCTAGGATTCTGTTGGGAAAGCTAGAAATGTGATGAAAGAAGTATGTGGCTTATTCTCAAAAGTGCTTAAGACTATCGGGACTCCCATCCCTAGGGGGTGAAAGAAGCATGAGTGTCAAATTTCCAAGGGGAACTATGAATGGGACAACTCATGTGGGAGAGAATGATACCAGGTGACAGTACCAAAGTGCAATATAGGTGATGGTACTGTAGAGCTGAATGTAAGGACCCTAAAGGTAAATGTCGAAGGGTGTGACCGAGAGATGCAATTGATATTCAAAGGGAATATTTGCATGCCAGTGTTGAACATATACCTGAAGGGGTTGTGTTGCTTTTGATGACCAAGTATCTGCACATATTAAAAACCAAGTACCTGACATGAACAATATCTAATGATAAAGAACATATAACAATTATTTGATAATTTTGAACATGATCATGTGTACCTGGACGTGATGTGAGAAAAATGCTCCCCTAGGGCCAAGTTCAGATGGTGACCCGGGGAATGTGACTGTGTATATGGTGGGACCATGATCCTGTGGTTGAAGACAAACTGAGAAACAGATGCTTTGGGGTCTTGTAACTGAGTGTGTAATTTTGGCAAAAGGGACTATATGTGGATTGTGGGCCCACATTGCCACCTCATTCGTACCCATTTCTATAGTGATTAGACAAGCATATTTGGAGGAGATTTGGATATTATGGGAGCTCAAGCCGATCAATTTGAGAGTTTTGAGAGTCATGTTAGTGGTCCCATCCTCCTGCATAGTATGAATTTCTTAGTTTTGGGTTAGGGGTCGTATGGATGGTCATACAAGGGTAGGTTTAGGGGTGGGTCCACTGGTGCGCGGAAGAAGGAAGAATACCCGTGCTCAGATGCATGGGTATAATTCCCTCTCCCATGCATAATGTGTGGTTGTTCTTGACATAAACCAAATGTTCAGACACTGTGGGTGATAAATTATGGTAGGTGGTAATATTTCCTATGGAAAATGAATCGAAGAATTGGGAGGATTTGGGGGAATATGCTCATATAGTCTATTTATGAACCATGGAGGGGTGGGAAGTGACTCAGGTTTAGGGGAGGTGATGTTGAGAGTATCTAGAGAAGGCAGGACCAATGGTGAGGTGGTCAATTGTGGTTGAATAGGGGTTGAATGATGACCTTGGTATGCCATAATCAATTGACATCGATATGTGAAATGAGCAAGTGAGTCACAGATAACACAAGGGCATATCATCCGTTTGGGGACTAAGGTAGAGACATAATGAATGTCAATTATGTGGGTACCCAAAAGTGGTGGTGGAGAGGGCTCTTGCTAAAAGGTTTGGCGTATTGTCATTAGCATCTGGCGAAACTAAGGTAGAGTTGGGCAATGATGAGTGTAGTGTCCATATTTGGAACAGATGGCACAAGCAAATTTGGTTTGCAACCCTTTACTTTTTGTAGTGGAGGATGTTGTAGTATTACTAGATGTGCTTGGTGAAGCTTCAAGCAATGTGATTTCTCAAGGGAGTTGGATCAGATTGTGTAACTCGGGAAGAAAAGGACATCTATTAGTGGGGTGTCTCTCTCTTTTGCATAGTGCACAAGGAGGTTGAATTTCGGGAGGAAGTGGAGTTGTGGGATCTTTCTTATTCCATATGCCCCGAGTCGTGGTAGTGGTGTTGGAAATTGGGGGTGAGGGTGGTGCGGCCGGAGCCTGTATTGGAATCTTCATCAGGATTCCCTCTAACTAAGGAGGGAGAGATGGTTGTGGAACCATGGCAAGTGGGTGTATATACCATACAAGGATGGAAAGCACCATGTTGGGAAGGGTAAGCGTCGCAGATATCTGAAAATCTTGAACTCTTGATGGGGGGTAGAAGAAGGGAATTTGAGTAATGGCTTGAGGGATTGTCTCCCAAACTGGGATTTTCCCCTAGAGGAGGGGGAAATCAGGGATAAGTGGTGTAGTAGGGTTCTCAAGGAATTCCTGAGGTGATATTTCTTCAACTGGTGGGACGTCGAGGTGTGGAGAGGCCTCAGTGGGAGGGGTGATGTATTCGGTGTTTGTCCCATTAGAATATACAACACACACTTGTGTTGAAGGGTGTATGAGAGGTGGTGCTCCATGGTATTCCCCCAACAAGGATGGGTCCTTGAAAATTATGGGGCCCGTGTCAATGAGTGAATAATCATTGGAGCTAGTGCGAACAAGAGGCAAGATGTTATCAATATTGGTGGAATGGTTAGGCTCATAATGTGTGATTTTGTCATTGGTGACGATTTTCCCATTGTGGGGGAACATCATCATTCAAAACATAGAAGAGGCCACTGCCTTCATAGCGTACATGTAGCTACGTCCAAACAAGATATTGTAATCAACCGATGCGTCGATAACCTTAATGTCGATGAGAATGGTTTTTCCCTCAAGTTCGATGAGGAAATTTTGGAAGAGCCCTTCAGAGGAGGATGGTCGACCATCATAGACTCTCAAGGTGATGGTGGTTCGCACTAGCTCAGGGGAGCCAAGTTTCTGCCATACAGTTTTGGATATGATGCATGTGGATGCACCTTCATCGATGATACACTGATGAACCGTGATGTTCTGAATTTTGACTGGTATCTGAAAAGCTACCAAGGCGGGGAGACAAGGTTCCCCGCTATTTAGATCAAATGTGATGAGTCTAGTATCAGCTGGGTCGACTTCCCCCAAGGCGGAAAGTAATTATTTTCGTTGAGTTGGATAGGCTTGGAGAACCTCTAATACATACATGGTTGTAGGAGATTGTGCCAATTCATCGACCATACTGTAATTGTGTGTTGCCCTAGCCTGAGGGTTATTGACATTATGTTGTAATGGAATGTGAGGGATACAAATGTGAGGTTTAGTATTAGGGTGTTGGATCATCAATGGTTGTACGGTTGTAGTTGGAGCCACTTTTGAAGTGGTTGGAATAGATTCAGGGGGCAGGATGTATTGGTGACTGTGTGTTTGCAGAAGAATTTCTTCTTTGCTAGTGAGGAGGATATTTGGATCCATCGAAATTCCACGGTGGATGGGCCCTAGGTTTTGATATTGTCCCACTTGTGGTGGGGCAGGATGTACCTCATGTTGGGTATTCATCACACCTTGGTGTGGAATAGGGTTTTGCAACACAAACGAGGGTGGTTGTTTCAAATATTGTTGCGGGGCCTACTAAGGGGAAGGAGGCGTTGGAGGATGGGGCGCGTTCATGGATTATTTCATCTATTTGAAGTCAGCAATTTGGGGGAAATGGTGAGTATAATTTCCATACTCACCGCAAAGAGTGCAAGGGAAGTTCTTTCTGAGATTGTTATTTTTGTTCTTCCCTCGGTGTTTTTTGTTATTGTCCCCTTGGGGGTTTTGGTTGCCCCCAGTAGGTTGGTTTTGGTGGGGGTTATTTCCACCCGGTCCTGGGTTATTATTATTTTGGTTTTTTTCCTTTATTCTTGGAATTATTCAACTGCTCAATAGTATGAAGTTGTTGAATGGGAGAGGGTTGAACAAAGTTAACGTCGGCGTGTGGTTGTCCATGTGGAGGAGAAACCAGTTGTGGAGGACCAGGAAATAGAAAATATTGATTGTTTTGTAGCAATGATCCGTAGGGAACATGGGAAGGTGAATCACTTTCACTAGTTCCCAGGTTATATGATGAGGTAGAAGGGGGACCTGAACTTGGTTGAGAGTTTGGGCGCATCATGAGTGGAGGGGGAGTAACAAGATATGGTTGTTGGTAAAGGGGAGGAGGGTAATAAGATGGCCCTCCATATGGTTTCATATATTGAGGTGTGTCATACATATGTGGTGGTTGGTTGTAAGGGTTGTGGTGTGTCGTGGTACCAATCAACCCATGCACAGCATGAGACATTCTAGGTTTGTCCTGGCCAAATGGTATGGGTCTGGGTGCATCAGGTAATACTATGTATAAGTAACCCAACTGAGAATAAATGAGGTAGAATTGTTGAGCCTTGTTGATGGCTTCTTCTTTGGATTGGGGGAAGGTGGATGCTACATCTTTATCAAGTATAGAGACAAGTGATTTTAGAAACCAATTGAGACGTTTCTCTTTGGTGGTTTCTGCTTTACATAAACTACGTCGTCGACGCCATTCGTCGATGTGGTTGGAAATATGCATAGTTAAGGTTTTTTTACACTTGGAGAGCAGTTCTAAACCAGTATAATGATGAACTGGTAGTTGGAAAAAGGCCAAAAATGCTTTGGCCAAGGATTCAAAAGTCACATGGGACCCTAATTTTTCGTCCACGGACCATTTGGTTGATGGACTAGTGAGTGTTCTTTGAAATAACTTTAAGCGGATGGAGTCATCCATGATGTTGTTTGAAGAGCACCATAAGTGGAAGGTCAAAACATGTTGGCAGGATCTTCCCTTGGTTTTCCTTCAAATTTTGGAATATTTGAAGGTAGTTTGGTAGGTATATTGGGCCATGTGGGGTTATTTGGTGGAGAGACAACAAGTATGGAATGGGGGGATTTGGTGGAGGATTAGTTCTAGCCATGGTGTGAGCAGGTAATGGACCTAACCCTTGAGAGGGATTTGGTGGGGTTGTACTTCTCCCTTGAGAATAAGTTTTCCCCCTGCCTCCTTATGAAGGAGACTTAGTGGATGGATGACCTTGGGAATTGGAACCAAGCAAATATGATCCCAAAATAGTGGCACTCACAGGGGTGTGAGATGGTTGAGCCAGTGGGTTGGAAAGACTAGGAACTCCTCTTAGAATAGGAGGGAGATTCTGCAAGTGTCTGGAACAACAGGGATTCTGTGGGTCCCCTATGATGTCCGACTAGAAAATTGGATGTGTGCAAATGGTGATTAGAGCAATAAATGAACAAGAGATTTGTATAATTTGGACCTTCACAAGAGAATATAACTCACAATTTCATGTAATCAAATGAGCATAATGTAATTTTTAAACCTGCGAAGTAAAGAAATGCATATAGATTCTTAAGCAATACAAAAATTAATCAATGGCTCATACACAGAGTACACAGAGATTTTTACCGGAAACCCTCAA
>JZKD02S1915783.1:267822-296023 GCA_000966675.3 Picea glauca
ATGTAATAAAGGTCAATATTAATAAGGCCTTTCAATAAAATAGAATAAGTCGGATGTAAGAAGACCTAATAGAAGCTTCCACTTCTAGAAGGATCTTCCTCTAGATGCTTCTCTTAATAGACATATTTAGTATAAATAAGAGTAGAGGGTATGAGAACCCTAGCTTGGAGATTATTGTAACAGAGTATTGCTCGATTGGAGGTTTCCCCCTCAAAGAGGCTTGTGAACATTTCTTTCTGAATCAAAATGCTATTTCTATTGCTATTGTTATATCATTTATGTGTATTGTGAAGATTATGTTGAATATTTTACTGTTATTCTGCCATTTCTAGCATTTTATTTCTGTTCTGCATATTTTATATATCTGGTATCTTACAAACTTCCTAGATCCAGAAGTTCCCTCAAAAGTTCTGTCATTTTTCCAAAATTTGCTTGATTACAAACCTTCTCGCACTGCACCTTTCTGTAGCCTGTGAGAATCACTGAAGTTCGCACCCTAGTGTTCAATTCAATGCAAACTTCTCGCAACCTGCCTTTCACTGTCAGACTGCGAACTCATTTGTAAAAATTTTGGATTAAGTCTTTTGTGTCTTCAGATGCCTAGATTGGTTGGTGTGTCTGGAAAGAACTTCTCTGGCCAGTGATTGAATGTTTCTTGATTTCAAATCTCACGAATGATTAGTTTTCAGAAATCGAAATCTCTTATTGATCATTTTTTCTCAATTTTTACCTCTTGACCTTTTTTTTTAACAAGGGTATAATCTCTAATTCTGAAATCCAAATGCTTGTTTGGTTGAGAGCCTTTGATCGGATTAAAAGTTGAGATTAATTTTTCTTTTCAATTGCTTATTACATGGAAAATTGTTACCCATGTGCATTTGAAGAGACTGGTCTTGTCAGTTTGTTATTTTTATCTTCATTGAAAGATCGATTTGGGTTTTTTTTGTGTATTTCTTTTTCGTTGGTTGCTTACTTTTCTTAGTTCCATCCCTATTGCTTGCTTTCTAATAAAAAATTAGAGACATTTTCTTTTTTTAAGAAACCTTTTATTCAAAAAATATGGGCATTCAAGTATTGAAAGAGAACGAATAGGGAATTTGCTTTGTTCATGATTATTTGATATTACATTTCAGAGAAGATCATACATCGTAGTTCACATTGTTCAAGAAAACTCCTCTTTCCATCCTGTAAATAGGATTCATCGAACAAAAATTTGTATCATTCATCCCTATTTACGCATTATTGGGTCAGAGTCTCACACAACATTGGTTTCATTTCCGTCTCCTTTTTGCGTAACAACAACCTTTAATAATATTGCGCAACTTTAAAATTCAACTAGTAACTTTTTCTAGGGATCTTTGACACCAACATTAGTTAGGCTAGATATTTGGAATAGGTAGTGAGACACACTCTCCAAAGCACAAAACACACAATAGTATCTTGTGATAAGGAGTGTCAAATTCCATTTGCATCATTTTGTCCTGGGAAGCCCTTCTCACACAAGGGTCAAACCTGAGGTTGCATTGAGATTGACAGAGTTACTCACCCTACTTTGTTGATATCAGTGTAGAGATTGTACGTATTACAGGGGTCACTTGAAGGTATACGCACAATGATGAGTGGAAGCCTCTCAGGCTAATTTCAGGCTAGATACCCTGCCCTTGCATGTGCATCGGGTTGTCAACTATTCCCCCAGGCATCATTGTTGTTGGTGATAACCTTAGTAGCCTATCTTCTTAGGGTCTTACACAAGGTGAATATAAAGGGGTAAGTCTTCACGGTACCTGGAATCGACATTGGCTAGACTCACTTGGGCTCCTTGGAGGGTATACCCACGATTGTGTGTGGGAGCTTGCACCAGGGTGTAAGTCCGCTAAGCAGGTCATCAACGTAACTTTTCCACCCTGGCCCATCCCCTTCGTGTCTCATCATCGTGACGTTGGATTTCATCACCAACTAGTGACTTCGAAATTGGAAGGTCTTGTTTGCTTGGTTTTTCCTCCTAGATTTTACTAGCACGTGTTGTTTGTTTACCCAAGTTGGCCATAAAATTTCTTTCATAAGATTCTAACTCGATCACAATTGACCCTCCACACCATTCACGTAGAATGCAAGGCCCACCCCCTGAATATCTGGAAGGTTCTCAACCCTTTCCTACCAACTCACCAGAGGGCTCTCCTCAACAAAGTGAAGTCCAAGACATTGCCACTCCACAAGTGGAAAGAACTAACTCTTTAGAACGGTTACGAATTACCAATTCTCGAGAGGAATTTCAACTTCCTCCCGACTTCGAGGGACGTATTATTTGAGTGAATTCTTCTAGAGATATAGTTGTTCAGTCTTTTGGATTACCAACTAGACCTTTCATAGGACCTAAGTGTCAAGATCCTTTTTGGACTACTGGCATTTTTAGACGGGATCTCTTTGGCTCAGGAGCAGGCGTTGATATCACTGTCACACCTGAGCTACCCAAAACCTCTGATCCAGATGCAATACCTTTTACTACTACCTGTTATTTTCCTGGTACAGATGCTCCACCAGCTAACCACATCTTGACTATCCCTCTACAAACGATCCATTACACAATGGTCCTAGATACTACAATTCCTCACACTGGGATTACATCGGCTAGCCAAGCCCCCATTGGCACACCACTTTAACCTAGATTCTCCCCAACACTTCCATCTGAATATCATGCGTTGAATGATTCTATTCCCACTACTACACAAATCTCATCCGGGACTCCTGGTGTTTCCACTCCTTCTGGGCACCATCTCATTCCCAGTTTCATTCTGACACTTCCTCAACCCCCTTTAAGAGAACCTCTTCCATCCTCTATTGGAGGCACAAAACCTAGTGGCACCATCCAATCTTTCACACCTAATTACTAGATTCCTGTAGGTGGACAATTTCACCAAGGAGGCCAAACCCAATCTCCTTTTGCAGGACAAATCCCAATTGGGACGCAACCCCTGATTGGAGGGAAACCCCCACCAACCCATCCCTATGGAAAAAACATACCTCCATCCTTGGCCCAATATTGGAATTATCTTATTCAACATAATCCTCACTCGGCTGGGGGGCAACAACCACAAGCTAGCTCATTCATACCCCCTAGTATAGGCCAACCATATCTAGGCACGTCCAATCCTATTTGGGGTTCGAACACTCAACCCCACGCCCCTGTTCAAGGGTACAACCCTATGAATTACTTGCCTCCACACCAAAAATCAAATCTTCCTAGATCTTCACATTATATGCAAATTTCTTATGGTCCCACTGGTCTACCGACGGGACTCCCTCCCCAAAGTCACCAGTACCCACATGTGAATAGACAGTTACCCTTTGTAGCCACCCTGGACCTCCCTGATCTGTCGAGGATTTTAAATGATTTGATATGTCACTCTCCTCAATGGCCCGCCATACCAACCAAACTACCATCCGACATCCCTAAATTCGATGGTAAACTAGGAGAGGACCCAAACAATCATGTAATGACTTTTCACCTTTGGTGCTCATCCAACTCCTTGATGGATGACTCTATTCATTTATGCCTTTTTCAATGAACCCTCACAGGTTCCGCTGTGAAGTGGTATATAGAATTACCATGAGGCTTCTTCATCGACTTCAACACCCTTTCTATGGCTTTCTTCACCCACTACTAGTTATTGATCTTCTACGAAATGGGAACCAAAATTTTGAGTTCTTTCAAACAAACCAAAGCTACTCATATCTCTGATCACATTCATGAGTGGCGACGAAGACAGCGTCTCATCAAACTCAAAATTCTCGATCAGTTGCTGGAAGAGTGGTTCACGAAATCATTCACGAATGAAATCCCTCGTGACATTGCCATGGGTGGAGTTTTCACAGAAGAATAGGAAATCAGTCGTGCTCAATACCTCGACCTCGTTTACTCACAAACGGGTACTCTTTATGACTTACTCCTTGACGCACCTCATCCTTCTACTTTTGCTACTTCAACTACTCCTACTGCTTCTCATGCAGCTGGCGGTGTGATTGGCACTTTCCATGCCCAACCTCATTCCGTCCAAACCTCTAGAAACAAACCCAAATCCATTTCTTCTAATGTTCAAAATGATTTGTCTCCTACCACTCCCACCTAGCAAGACTTCTGAGGTGAACTCTGTTCAATCTACCCCCGCTGGAAAAAATAAATCCAAAAAGGAAAGGGTAAGAACAAGGAGGATAAAAATAATCCACAATCTGAGAAAACCAAAACACCACCTATTGATGATAAGGATAAGCGCAAACCATGATACCTTTGTCTTATCTGTGGTGATGATCACTACACTAATGATTTTCCACGACGAACCGAGGTTACTAAGTTCTTTCAAGGGACCTCGAAACCCCCCACTCTGGCCATGTTGTCACAACCCTTCCCTTCTAAACAATAGGCCCAATTGGTCATTCATGACCAACCTTCCCCCTCCAATACATCCTATGTCTTAATGTGTACAGGTGATTCAAAGAAGAATGACATCACACTTACCACTCAAGCCAAAGATTATTCTTCCTCCAAAGAGAAGGTCGATGCAATACCTCCTTCATTGTTCCAACCATCTCCCATGACTCCACCTACCAATGGTCCTCTTCATCTCGAACGACCAAGCCTAGATACAGTTCTTCGCCCTCCCCCAAAGGGTGTTGTTCGAAAATCGGCTTTCAATCCTCATGCACGTGTTCCCAAAACTATAGTATTATCAAAGATCTGGCCCAAGCATCATCTGCGATGTCAGCCCTCGAATCCCTTCAAATTTGTCCTATACAATGGAAGGCATTGTTGAAATCTATTGTTGGAATCGACCCTACAGATACAAATTTAATAATTTTTGACTTGGAAGATCACATTTCAAGGTTACCCCCTCAACTCGCATTCCAAATACAAGTTATTATCTCCGACAAAAACATTTGTAGAATAGTTATTGATGAGGGTGCCTTGACATGTGTCATGTCTATTACCTGCTAGAAATCCATCGGCTCTCCTCCTTTAACTGAATCCCACAACATGCTCAAAGCCTTCAATGGCTCTAGTTTTAAGCCTTACGGTGTCCTCCCTTCATTGCCTATTATGTTAGAAGGCAAAACAGTCAATGTTGAAGTGGAGGTCTTTGACGCTCCTCTCAATTACAACCTTCTACTTGGTCGTGGCTAGATCGATTCCATGCGTCTAGTTGTGTCCACTCTTTTCCATGTCATGTGTTTCCCACATCAAGGAAAAGTAGTTACCATAGACCAATTGGCCTTCTTTCACTCTGATGCATGTACCGGCAATGTACCTTTCATTGAAAAAAAAACCCCTGGATATGAGAACATCAGTGTCGGTCTTCTTAAAGATTCCTCTTTGATGTGTACTTTCCCCATTCCACCACCCAATGTTCCACATCCGTTTGTCGCCTCGATCAACATGATCTCCACCTATATTCATGGAACCCCTACATATTACGACCCATGGATGATACCCAACCCCGACAATCATCTTCATTATGGCAACGAAATGCCTTTGAGTCTGGTCAAATCCACTTATCAAGCCATTCAATCAAAAACCCCTTCTACCCCCTCTCTTGGTGATTTATCTATGGATCCATTCTGCATCATTTTTCCTACACACGAGATGATTATGTCTGTTATGTTCGTGGAAGATACTCCTTGGGACGATGGACATCATCGTTCCATCCTCTTCTTGGAAAAACACACCATCGAGGGTTAACAACGAATCTCGACCTCGTCGACCGTTGTCATCATTTCTACTGTTCTCAAGTCTACACATGATATGTTCTACGAAGGGAACTTAAGTAATATCTCACCCCCCTTGACATATCAATAAAACCTGGAGTTGTCAAAAATGTGCATATCGGAGCTTCGTGTTCCCATGATGAAGTTGTCACCTACAAGTCTCTTTTCCAAGAATTTTGTGACATATTTGCATGGAGCTATGAAGAAATGTCGGGGATTGACCCCAACATTGTGGTACATGATATTAAGACATACCCGGGTGCTAAACCCGTCCGAAAACGACTTCATCCAGTCCACCCACGTAAAGAAGTCGCTATCAAGCTTGAATTTGAGAAACTTCTCAAAGCTAGCTTTATTTACCTTATGGCTCTAACTGACTGGGTTTCCAATCTTGTTCTGATTGACAAGAAACAAGGCACAATCCATGTGTGCTTTGATTATAGAGACATTAACAAAGCTTGTCCTAAAGACAACTTTCCTACCCCCTTCGTTGACCAAATCGTCGACGATTGTGCTAGAAGTGAAATCTTCTCTCTGATGGATGGTTTCTCCGGATATAATCAAATCAATATCATACCCACGGACCAACACAAGACCGCTTTTATTTGTCCTTGGGGAACTTTCACCTACCGAAAACTTCCATTCGGTTTAAAGAATGTTGATGCAACTTTTCAACGTGCTATGTCTTATGCCTTTCATGATATAAAGCACATTGTGCAGCCATATCTTGATGACTTACCTGCTCATTTCATGTGCCATGTAGATCATCCAATACACCTCCACACCATTTTCCTTCTATGTCAGTTTTACCATATACGCTTGAATCCCCACAAATGTGTTTTTTGCGTAGAATCTGACTGACTTCTGGGCTTTGTTGTTTCACGTCAAGGGATTAGGGTAGATCCTTTGAAGGTCAAGGTGATTCTCAATCTTCCTCCTCCTTCCTCACTTCGCCAGTTACAAAGTTTGCAAGGGAATGCAAACTTTCTTTTCATCCCGAACTATGTTGAGCTAACTCTTGGATTTACACGACTGCTCAAGAAAATTTATGAGTTCGTATGGGATACCACTTCCAACAAATCTTTCGAATCTTTGAAACTTTCTTTGACATGTACCCCACTACTCTTCCCACCTGATTATAGTTGGGATTATTTCCTTTACCTCGCAACCTCGAACTATACCATCACTATGGTTCTCGTCCAGGAGGATGATTCTCATGATGAACATGTCATCTATTACTTGAGTCGAAGTCTCACGACTACCGAAACCAAGTATTTACATGTTGAAAAACTGGCCTTGGCAGCTGTCCAGTTTGTTCAACGTTTCTGGCACTATATCCTTTCTCACAAGACTATGGTAATTTCTAACTGCAACCCTATGCAACAAAATATCACACGCCAATTGCTAGGGGGGAAATACTCCAAATGGATCATAATACTCCAGGAGTTTGACTTGGAATTCAAATGTGCTAAGTCCAAGAAATCCTTGGTGTTCGCTGAGTTGATATGCGACCTTCCCTGCTCTGAGAGGGAAAATGTAACAGCAAATTCATTACCCGATGAATCCTTTTTTCTGATTAGTTTCGATGACCTTTGGTACGGAGATATCATCATATATCTCCAAACCTAGACTTTCTAGCACAATTTGTCTATCACTGACTATCGTCGAATATGCTACCAAACCCAACAGTATATTATCCTCAGTGATACTCTTTATCATCGTGGGATTGACTCTGTTTTTTGACCCTGCCTCACATTTGACGAAGTCGAGAAATCCTTAAATGACTGCCATTCTAGATCCTGTGATGGTCACATGTTTGGGTATGCTACTGCCCAGAAGATCTTGTAAGCAGACTATTTTTGGCCTTCTTTATTCAACGATTGTATAATTGTTGTCCAAAAATACCATGCTTGCCAAACCTACCATGATAAAATATGATCACACCCTGCTCCTCTACACCCTATGCTCTCCGTTGGTCCTTTTGAGAAATGGGGTATCGATTTCATGACATTTCACCCTCACTTATTCGGAGGGCATGGATACATTATTGTAGCCATAGATTATTTTACGAAATGGGTCAAGGAAATGCCAACATTTGAAAATACCGGAAGGACTGCTGCATTATTTATATTCAATCACATCATTGCTCGGTTTGGTGTTCCTCAAGCTATCGTTACTGACCACAGTAGCCACTCTAGAAACTTCATGATGTCTGAACTCACTGAAAAGTTGGGTATTTTCCATGAAAACTCAACACCCTATTACCCACAAGCCAACGGCCAAGTTGAAGCAATAAACAAAATCCTCATTACCATGCTTCGATGAATGATAGGGATTCACAAAACAAGTTGGCACACGATGTTGTTTTTAGTATTGTGGGCTTATCGGACATCCATTAAGTCTGCTACCAGGTTTACACCATTCTAGTTAGTCTATGGTCTAGAATCCATCTTGTCGATTGAATGTGAGATACCCTCCCTAAAACTAGCCGTCAAACTTCTCCCAAACACTTCTGTCGAAGAATAACGTATGTTGTATCTCATGCAATTAGACAAAACCCGTCGCGATGCCACCCTAGTTATAGAAGCCCAGAATAAACTCATCAAATCCCAATATGACAAACATTTCAAGCCACGCATTTTCTCTGAAGGTGATCTAGTTCTCCTTTACGAACAATATCAAGATATGCTAGGAGCTGAAAATTTTGAAGCTATGTGGTGAGGTCCTTTTATCGTCAAACGAGTTTTAGAAAAAGGAGCTTACGAGTTGGTGGACTACGACGGTATCCCTTTGAGTGAACCCAGAAATGGGTTGTACTTAAAGAAGTACTATGCTTAAGATCACTTGTGCATGAGTGCTTGTATTTTATTGTATCATACTTTTTGTGTGTCACTTTAGTATGCTTATTCATTATTTGGTCTCTACCCTCGACCGCTTATCCTGCATTGTGCTTGGTTTCCAGATGTCGGAGTCTTCGCCACCCCACATTGGCTTAACCGATGGTGCTAGTCGTAGTACTCGGACCCTTTCTTCTACTGCATGGGTAATTTACACCCCTACAAACGAACTTCTTAGTCTACGAGGTGTGTGCCCCAAACATGCAACCAATAATATTGCAGAATATAGCATCGTTATCGAATTGTTGATTGATTTTCTTTCGCTTGATATATGCCACCTGGTTATACAACTTGATTCACAGCTAGTAGTACTACAGTTAAGTAATGTCTATGCTATCTGAAGTCCTACTTTATTACTGGTATATTTACTAATTCGCCTCTTGGAACATTATTTTGATTATATCGAATATCAGCACATTTTTAGATGTTTAAATACATTGTCTGACGCCTTAGCTAACTATGTGTTAGACAGACATTTGGGAAATTTATAAACCAATCACACATCACATGTTTAACACAACACAAAATAAGCCAGTAGAAGCCATATATATGTATATAATGATCAAAATTTTTTGTCCAAGGATCAAAATCTCAAAATATGAATCCTATAGCTTCTACAAAATAGCATCATGGATGACACTCACGATAACACACAACTACTCGGGCTACCCTATGGAGCAATCGAATGAGAGACTCGGACACGCCCACAGTATGGCACTAGTAACATCTCGGGATCTCTCCAATAGCAATATCTAGGACATCCACGGTCAACCCCTCTAATTTATGTTCCACTGCCTCATAGTCTTCGGCATCCCATCTTGCCACTGGAGCCGCTTATCCTCGCCTTTGAATGGGAGACGTTCCTGGAGGTTGATACGGCCCCACATCTGTTTCATCAAAAAGAAATTTTTTGATTAGTTCTTGGATAAACATAAAAACATTTCATATGATCAAATTTGCAAAAACATTTAAAAAGAACAAAATGTGTACTTCTTACCTAATTCACCCCACTGAGCATCCTCAAGCAGGACCAAATCCGGATCCCCTTGGAAATCTAAACCACTATATGTGTAGTCATCGATCATCAGCATCTGGGGCCTCAACCAGTCAAAAAATGAATCATTATACTTGATTATAGTCCCTACTACGTGTCGAGCCATGAGGTTACACCACCTCAGCATCTTCGGATCCTGTGGGGCCGGTAAACCCCAATCAACCTGTAGTCGTAGTAGTGGGACCCTCTCGAGGAAGAATGACACCAAAATTAACCCGTACCCAAACTTCTTCAAGTCACCCCTTCTGCACTTCGTCAATTGTCTCTTCATACTGCGGAGAACTACATCCAAACGGTTTAAAACTTGAGGCTCTGTGAATTCTATGTCATATTGGAAATAGCTCTAGAGAGCCATGTGCAGATCTGCGCTCCCATCCATGCATGCAATAGTAAACAAGATGGTCTATAGGGTCAGATCTTAGACCCCCCAAATGGAAACCTTACCCTTTCTTCTCTCTGCCTCGGGAACACAATATTAGCGAACATACTCGCTCATAGGGATTCCACCGCCTCTACCTCTGGTCAAAGTAGCATGGTATCCACGTTGTGACAATCCCGTCAGAAAATAGATATCCTCGATATCTAGTGTCAGTGTATGGACTCCCATGTGAAATAATTGTTGATCCACATCCCACATGTGGACCAGGTATTCTAACAACCTAAGTTGGGCTCTCATGCCTAGGATCCTGAAAAATTTCAAGAGCCCACATTCCCTGAGGGCATCGACTGTACCTGGGTCATTCTCAGCAATGGAATCATCCTCCTCATGTTCTCTTTCCCTCCATTCCAAAATCATGATGGTCAAACACCTACAAAAGAGCCATGAGAGGGAAGTCAACAACTTGTTTTAAACTCTTTCATAATTTTTATTGAGAAAAACCTCACTTTAAAATCCATTTTTCGACCCCTGCAAGTGAACCTTTTGCACAGTGTGAGATTCTCGCAGGTTCCCTGAATCCCACCTACAATAATATTATATTCTCGCAGGTCCCGCATGGCCCACCTGCGAGAATGCTTGAGCACATGTTCCGACCCTAAAATGGACTCAAAACTCTAAAAATTGCCCATAAAAAACAAAAATAAACCATGGAAAAGTTGGAGAATCAAGAGATTACCTCGTTGGTTGAAACTGTTCACCAAATGATCGCTTTTGCCTCCCACAATCGAGCAAAGAAATTTGGGGGAAAATGAGGTATGTTGGACAAGTTTTTGGCAAAGTAACAATGAAATGGTAAAAAGTCCTTTTCACCCATATTTATTCACTTTTTACTATTTTTTATTGATTTTTTATATTATTTGTATTGCTTTGTTTATAAAACCTAATACCCTAATAGCCTTGTGTGTGTGGTTTTTCACAGATATAGCAACTTCGAAGTCTGAACGAGGGGGTACGGGTGTTTTTTCTTTTTGCCACATGTACGACTACTTTTTTAGGGTATTTTAGAAAAAAACCTCTAGCTCAGTGTTCGCTCGTTCTCACGCTCAAAAATATATGAGAACGTAACCGAGTATACTTTTTCTAGTCTTTTCATACTCGTCATGGTAACACAAAAATGATGAGCATAAAGGAGTATCCTTTAAGCTCTTTTCACGCTCCATAAAAACGAAAATATTACCGAGCAATCTTGTTCGTTTCACACTCGTTAAAGTATTTGAACAAAACGTTCAACAAGCGAAAGTTTATCACTTTTTCGGTCTCGTCGAACTCTTTTACGAAAAAGGAACTAGAAGAGTTCTCTTTAAGTATTTTTCATATTCTCAAAACATGAAAAACCCCCGAGTTTTCTATCCTTGGACTCATTAAACAAACATTGAAAGACCTGCAATGGGACTGAACCAATCCTTCCTAGGGTTCATTCAATATAATCCGAGGGACTCATCCTCCTCAAGCTTGTGTAAAAATAAAGAGGTACTCGCGAGAAATGGTGGGGGGAATTTTGGGAAAGGGATATGTTTTTGTATTCGTATTAATGGCAGTAAGTGTCACTCTTGAACATGACACCCCCTATTCGTCATTTGAATATGGATTGGGAAATCCATTTGTCTCTCGTTCGACTTGTTACAATGTCATATCTTGGGTCATCTTTGATTCAATTCTACCAAGTCCTTGGTTGTGTCGTTCATATGTTCAAGAGAAGTTTGAACAATCCCTCTATTGAGTCGGCCATCTACAGTTGTCCATTCTTACTATGTCGGTCTTCCTTGTGCCTATTTCAACCTGTATTCATACTTTGTTTCACCCTCAAAATCTGTTACTTATTTCATGTCATTGATGGGGGATACATCAAGGCCCTCTTGTGACGAGTCTTGTTCTGTCGACTCCAACTCATTATCCGGAAATTAGACTTCGAATTCATTTAGTACCTTGGAACCTGCATGCCTTAATGGAAGGTCTCTTTGCTTTCAACAGGGGTTTCACATCATTGATCCCTGATCAAGAGATTTCGCCGAGTGCTCGACTTCAACTCATTCATTTGCATTCGTTTGGATTGTACTTCAATACCTTGGGAGTCATTGACATCAATGGTGATTTCCCTCACACTTGTTAATGGTTTTCATCAATGACTAGTAATCAAGTGGTTTCTACCATGTTCGACTTCAGCACATGTAATCGCATGGCTAGATTCGTACTTTCAGGTGACAGTATTGAAGACCTTGGGTCTCATATTTTTTATCCAAGCTACGATGGAGTATGTATGATTTGTAAGGGCACATAGATCCACTTTGTATGTCACGTGGCTATGTCATTATTCAAGTCTTCTCGCATAGATCCACAGTGTATTCCTAGTGGCTATGTATCATTTTGACGACATGGATCCATGGTATATGATTGGTGGCCATGACCCACGTTTATGATTCCATTCATTTGTGATATGAGCATGGGAATTCCTACCTCAGAACTGGTATTATATTTTGCAGATGCTTGGTTGTTTATAGGTTTCTGATTAGGTGTGCTCCTTGTTTCTGACACACAAACACATTTTACAAAGTATTTCGGTTGTCACAAGTTCTAGCCTCATACTTTGGGGGGAATTCTGTTACACATTATTTTGGTCACTCTGGTGATGTCTCTACAAGTGATGTATTCAGGCTCCCACAAGGACTTTTTTGCTGAGAAAAGTGACTGACGTATTCTTCCAAAAAACACATTTTTAAGATGAGTTCACAGGTTGCCTATGTTATAGGGTGCGAAAATCCTTCATTCTCATAGGCAACCCATACTTAGGGTGTGAACTATTCACATTCTTCTCTATAGGTAGGGTGTGAACCTGTTTCAAAGCTTGGAAAATAGAAGAGGTCATGAAGGTTCTAGAAGGGAATCTTCTAGAAAATGAGTTGGCATTCACATGGTTGGCATCCTACTGACTTCTCAGATTTAGTGGGATCATCCTCATACATTTAACCATCTCTCCTTCTCCTATATATTGAAAGGTTTCTCATGGAAAAGGTTAAGCAAGATTGAATGAAGAATTGGTGAAAGAATTGTGTGAAGGAATCTACTTGGATAGAAGCTTGAAGACTCTATTTGGTCTATCAAGTTGTACTGGATATTCTTCATGCAAATGTAGAGCAAGTTCGTGTGTTGGAACCAAGGGTAACTGAAAGGAAGCTTGTGACATCAAGGTGATCTGGTTGTATCTTCTACTTTCATTTAATATAATACAGTGGCATGTCCCTTTCCCATAAAATCACTCTTATTTTATTGCATAACTCCTTGATCATATGCATAGGTTGACATTGAATATTCTTTGCTATCTTCACTTGGGTTGGTTTGTGTTGTCTTGGAACTGATTTCACAAGAGCACTGGAGTGAAGCAGGAACAATAGAGACCTAAGGAAGTGATATAAAGTTATGTCACTCATTCTTTCTTAGTAGTATATTCAATCACTGCAACTTAGAGAAAGAGTCATGTCATGTCCTGTTTTGTTCTAGATCCAGGTGGATCTAGGGAGATCTGTTAGTGTCCGCACCTACCAATTTATCCGATAACAAAAAGATTCAGTATGATGACCCTAATACTATGGAAGAAACGATAAGAAGAGCAAAATGCTTATATGAACAACAAAGAGAAAAGCCTACCTTTTAGAAGTCTTGGGATGGCTACAAGAAGTTCAAGAAAGAGCAGAGGCAGAAGGGAAACAAACCTCACTTTTTCAAAAACATACCTCAATCACAACCATCGTTTAGAGAGCTGATAATGGCTGATGTAGGGGGACAAAGGCCAACGGAGACACCCATTCAGTGTTAGGGTTGTCAGGGAAACCACAAGTACAGAGATTGTCCCCACAAAAATGGCAAAGTGAGAGCTATCCATAATGTTCAGCAAGCTAAACAGTGGAATACATGGGCAGTACAATACCAAGAATCTACGTAGCCCTGGACAACAAGCAAGCATAATATTAGTCACACATGATTGAAGTGGAAGGTATGATCAACAACCATTCCTTTACTATTTTAATTGATTCAGGGGATATCCATAGTTATATAGATCCTAGAGTGGTGGAAATTTTTCAATTGTCGAGAAGAAAACATGAAAAGTCTTGGTTAGTGCAGCTAGCTACAGGAACCAAGAGAAAAGTCACTGAGTTAGTTAAGTCTTGTCCATTGGACATGAATGGACTGAGCACAATGGTTGAATTGAACATTTTGCCTTTAGGTTCTTATGACTGTCTAATTGGGATGAATTGGTTGGACCAGCACCATGCCATATTGGATTATCATAGCAAGGCATTCACTTTCCTGGATGAGGAAGGAAATTGAAAAACAGTCCAAGGAATTCTGAGAACTGTTGTTTTCAGAGAAATCTCAACAATGCAGCTAAAGAAGTAATATAGGAAAGGTTGTCAATTATTTTCAGCCCATGGGGAGGAAACACCTACAAATAAGGTGTTGAATATTGAATATCATGCGATACTAAAGGAGTTTGAAGATGTATTTCAGAAGGTACCCGGACTACCCCCGAAGAGAGATATTGATTTCTCTGTAAACTTGATGCCTAGAGAAGCTCCAGTTTCGAAAGCTCCTTACAGAATGAGTACGTCGGAGATAAAAGAGTTGCAATTGCAGCATGAAGAGCTTCTGAAGAAGGGGTAAATACACCCAAATGTGTCACCTTGGGGTTCCCTGGTCCTTTTCATGAAGAAGAAGGATGGGACGTTGAGATTGTGTATCGAATTCAGACAGATGAACAAAGTGATTGTTAAGAACAAGTATCATTTGCGAAGGATCGATGATATCTTCGATCAGTTGAAGGATGCTAAGATATTTTCAAAAATAGATCTTAGATCAAGATATCACCAGGTAAGAATAAATTATGAATGCATCAGTAAGACCGCATTCAGAACAAGGTATGGTCACTATGAATTCACAGTGGTGACATTTGGGTTGTCAAATGCACCCATTGTTTTTATGTGCCTAATGAATGGTGTATTCAGGGACTATCTGGACAAGTTTGTCATAGTATTTTTGGATGACATCCTGGTGTATTCCAAGTCAGAGGAAGAGCATGAATAGCATCTGAGGATGGTGCTGCAAGTACTAAGAGAGCACCAATTGTATGCCAAGTTGAGAAAATGCTCGTTTTATCAAAAACAGATCCATTACTTGGGGCATATCATTTCAGAGGATGGGATAGATATAGATCCTGAGAAGATTGAGGCCATCAGAGAATGGTCAGTGCCTAAAAATGTGACAAAATTCAGATCCTTTATGGGTCTAGCTGGCTATTATAGAAGGTTCATTACAGGTTTCTCGAGGATAGCTCACCCTATCACTTCCTTGCAAAGGAAGGAGAAGAAGTTTCAGTGGATAGAATAATGTGAGAGAAGCTTCCAGAGATTGAAGTAGTTGTTAACCAGTGCTCCAATTATGAGGATTTCATATCCGAATGAAGACTTTATAGTGTGTACAGATGCATGCAAAGAAGGACTAGGAGGAGTTCTCAATCAGAATGGATTTGTAATTTCTTATGAATTCATAAAGTTGAAAGAGCACGAAAGGAACTATGCAACTCATGATTTGGAGTTGGCATCCATAGTACACACTCTAAAGAAATGGAGGAATTACCTCATGGGAAGGAGGTTCAAACTGAGGACAGGCCATAATGGTTTGAAGTATTTGTTTAAGCAACCAACCTTGAATGCTAGGTAAAGTAGGTGGTTAGAACTCCTTTATGAGTACGACTTTGATATCAAGCATATCAAAGGAAAAGAGAACAAAGTGGTTCATGCACTCAATAGGAGAGTGCATGAATTGCATGCTACAGCCATTAGCATGTACCAAACTGACGTTGAGGGCAGAATTTTGGAAGCTCCAAATGTAGATTTGCAGTACAGGGATTTGGTAGCAAAACTACAACAAGGTGAGATGCCACAAAAAGTGAAAAATTATAAATTGGAAGCCGATGTAATACTTTTGTACAAGAACATAATTTATGTACCTAATGTCCAGGACTTGAAACTTATGATTTTGCATGAAATGTATAATGTGCCTTATGTTGGGCACCCTAGATATCAGAAAACTGTGGTAGCAGTCAAGAACCATTACTTTTAGCCATGTATGAAGAAATATATTGCAAAATACATCGCCATATGTATGGAGTGCCAGAAGGTTAAAGATGAGCACAGGCACCCAGCAGGGTTGTTGCAACCTTTACCCATTCCTGACTAGAAGTGGGAGGTAGTGACAATGGATTTCATCACAGTATTGCCCAGAACATGTGTTGGTTACTAATTTCCCTCTCGGTTTGTCTGATTTATTGACCCAGGGTTCATGTCATTTGAGATTCCAACAAACCCTCTAAAAATATCGGCCCTCCTGGTAAACAAGAAGGAAACACAGCACCCAGAAGGTACTGCATAGTCTCACCCGAGATAGATTTAAATGGGTGACTGTAAGACTCAGGCATTTACAGCCTAGGATAGAGTAGGGGATAAAGGGTTTCTTGATTAAGGCCATGTATCGCGAGATGTTACGGTAATCTACTTATTCCTTGAACTCTCATACATGTATTTCACAGTTTAATTCCAGCAAAGTATAAACAGGCTCATAACAATGTATTAACTCATTCATCAAGCTTAACCATTAATTGTTGACAAAAGTAAAGGCATGAAAACATTCAACACATTACGCAAGTATTACCATGGTTCACCCCCTCCTGGGCTACATCCACAAAGATTTGGCTCTTGGCTCTTTTATTATGGTAGTTCTGCAATTTCGGCATCGCGTGCTTACAATTCTCCACAAAACTGGGTAAGATCTATGTGAGGTGAACTAGATCACACCAGGCTCTACAGTCTATGGTCTAATCCTTAGATCTACCTTCCCTTGTATATACTTTTCTCAACAGCTTACAAAATTATTTCATACAGCTAAAATGTTACATATCGCCTACGCCCACGTGTAGTTACAGCCTCCAAAAATTAACTCAAAACCCTAACTCTCAAATCTCAACAATAAAAATAGTAACCACACAAAAACCCAACCCTGTATGATACTTTTGTATCTATATTTATACATTCTAGGATCTTCAGCCATTTACAGAATATTACCAACACCCTAACCCTTCTTACGTTAGGTATTTCTCCCATGCACGTGTTGTTCTTCCTCCAGCTATCACTTTTCTTTGTGCATTCTTTCTTGCATGTGCGTGTGTTGATCTTTTGCCAGTTGTTTCTTTAATTTTCTACACGCTTTCTTTCCCATGATCATTCTTATTTCCACTTTGGCCTGGTGCCAACAGGCCCCCAACACTGACATGTGACTCGTCCCGAGTCACCTAATTTCTTTATGATTCCTCGATCTCCTTGGTGATCGTCTGGAACTTTTCATGTAACTCTATTGCTTTTGTCAATGCCTACATGGTTTTATCCTCGATGGTGTTGACTGTCTGAGCTGCCACTTCCTCACTCATCAGTTCTGCACATTCTAGTTGAGTCTGTGTTGTCTGTGTTCTGGCTTCTTCTTCCTGCACAAGTACTTCTGCTACATGTTCCCACAACGGTTCTATTTGAGCCTGACGCTCTTGTTTCTGTATTTGCACAGTGATAAGTTATGCCTGCATCTTCTTCAATTCTTCCGTTCACTTGACCCGTTCTGGAATTCGTATGGTCTTCTGTCACTGCTTGAGTTCTTGGATCGTTGCATTGATCTCCTCTTCCTCCTTGTCCCAGTGTTGGACCTGTGGATCCTCTTCCAGCTTTGTCCAAAGTTGCGTTGCTTTATCCATCAAGTCAGTTGTCATGCTAACCTATTTTTCTAGCTCCTGCAGTCACATTGTTGCTTCCTGCTTCCTTTTCTCATTCACTGTTGGTGGATTTGTCAGTCTAATCTATCTACAGAGAGTCTCGATCTCCTTCTAATACTGATCAATTTCCTGTGCAATCTGGTTGATATTTTCTACCGCTGGGATTTCATTTCCTTGGGGAGTGGTTGGAAGTTTCCAAAAAATTTCTTCCACTCTGTGTTCCAGCTCATTTCTGCATTCCTTATCCTCCTAAGTTTCAGATTTGGCCTGCGCACAAATTGTTTCAAGTGTTTTCCGCTTCTTTGTTTCTTGTTGCAGCTTGACTAAGTTTTTATGTGCTCGAGACTGCATCTCATGGTCGACGCTAACCTATAGTTTGTGTAGTTCTCATGATGGCATCCATGTCAAGACCAATTGGATATGATCCAAATCCTTCAGTGGTGTATGTCCCACAATTTCATCCATTCGCAGCACGCTAGGTTTTATGTTGATCATAGAATGTGCATGTGGTATCAGAAGAACTGGGTCGCGTTCTTCTACCTCCACCCTTTCTGTGGTCTATGTGATCGATGGCTCTATGCCTCTACTACTACTCATGATTTGGGCTTCCTCAATTTTCTTCAGGAGCTGTTCCATTTCTATCAGTTCCTTCTATAGTTTATCCCTGTGGTGCGTTGCGTGATTGAAATCCTCTGTGAGGTAGTCCTGTACCATTCTAGAAATCATCTCGTCATCATCCTTCGTGATTGTATAGTCCAGTGGTGGTCATTGTGCCTTCTTTTTCTTGCACGCACATGCTTCCTGTATTGTTGGTATCTTAGTTCCCCCTGGTTCCTATGTCATGGGGTTCGATGTGGTTTCCTATGATCCCTCAACCTGTTTCTGATGTCCATTGGTTGGATGAATGGTTTTTTTCCTCCCCTTCTGGGTCCCTAACTGTTTTGAGTCGTCGTCTGCCTAAGTCAACTTGGTTTGTCCCATTCTTCATTTCTTGGGTGTTGGGATTGGCAGAGGCTATGTTTCTGCCTACATAGACCCTCCTTCTATTGTTTGTCCCAGTACTTCTCTGGGTATGGTTGGAATATTCCATTCATCAGGTCATTTGATGATGATCATGTCAATATCACCCTCGGTGACACAGTAGCGCATCTATAGCCTCTGTTTATCTTGGTCTTTCCTTGGTTTTATCCACATGGCTTGTCACCCAGCCCAGAAATTGGTGATGCCCATGTATCATGCGACAACCTCTAGTGTTATTCTCCATGCTTGGCTTATGGCTTCATGTATCTCCCGTAGGTAAGCTTCGAATACGATTTCATTCTCCCTCTTATTCTTGGCTAATGGCGTGGATCTCAGGACGTGATATCTTGTTGCTCCTAGTTGTGGTGTAGTACAGAAGATGACATGTTCTGGTTCTTTCCATCCCATGAAAGCTATGAGAGTGATCAGCCATCAGTAATGAAATTTCATACCTACATCCTACACATCTTTGCAGTCTACTTGGAACAAGTTTGAAAGGTATGGTTCCCAACTCATGGAGGTGCCTTATGCGCACTGAGTTGCAACAGTGATAACTCCTACTGATACTTCGTCTTTGCGGAATTTTCTTAGCAGTTTGCAGGCTAAGATTTTTGCGCCCAATTGTGTAGTGGCATTGTTGATCTGTTTGATTATAATGCCTCTTGTTCCCTTTTCGGTGCCATATTTCTTCTTCATCTCTTCTGCCAATGTTTTTTCCTTGGACTTATCGTCCATAATTAGCATGGGATTCATACCCCGGGTGGGTAGTCCTGTTATATGTGTGATAAGTTCAACAATGATGGGGATGGGTTTTTCCAGCCATATATCCCCTCCATGCATAGCTGCTAATAGCTTCTTGATGCATCCCGACACATATTGGCCTATGTCAAATTGTGGTATCTTCAGCAATCCTAGGATTCTTGTTCGGTCCAATCTAGTTGCCCACTAGTGTGGCTGAGTGATGGTTTTTCCAAGTTGGTTCATGACTATTTTCTTCATAAATACCTGTGGTGCAAGCTCTAGATATTTGGTTTCATCTGCTACATCATGGTTGAAATACTTGAGCTTCCCGACCTAACCCAATAGTTGTGTTTCCACCTGTACTCCCTCTGGTATGTGAGGTAGCACAATGTATGCACCCGGTTTATTTCGAGGTGAGCTCGATATCTGAACTCGATCCTCCTACTGTGGTGGCTGTCTTGAAGTTCCAACAACTCTTGGTTGTTCCCCTGTCATCCACTCTGGCCAAGCCCAGGTAGTTCCAATGGTCCCTCGGTTGGTTGACCTAAGACGGGTGCTTGTGTCTCGTCTGGTTGCTCCTCTACTCCCAGCTGCTATGACGTTCTGTTTACTTCCACGGCTACTTCAGTATGTTCTGGTTGTACTTACTTGTGGGTTTATTCTTTCGTGTTCTAAGAATCTTGCATCGCTACTACTATGTCCTATTCCATGGCCTCTGTTTATGGTTGTCTAATATCCTCTAGTATTGGTATGGACTCTACTGGGATTTCCTCTAGCGATGGGATTTCATCAATATCGACGATCTCTGGTGGTTGCTACTCTTTTTCTTCCAGTGGTCCTTGTGACCTAGTTTGAACCCTGGTCAATCTGGCTGTCTGACCTGGTTCTGCGAGCTTTGGTGGTGCCATAATGGTGTCTTTCAAACATTTATTGAGTTCAAATGGCTTCGGTGAGCTCTATGGTATTACTCTGTTCGTTCTAGTTGTTGTTTCTCTTTTTATGTTCTCCTTCCATGAATAGACTAACTACTTTTGTGCTCGTGTATTGTAAGGGCTCGTCATGAAGCTTGTTGAGAACGCTTACTCCATCATGCAATTAATGCACCCTAGCCATGAGTTCAATGCATCCACGATAGTTTCATACTTGTCATTACACCTGCTCTATCATCTCCAGGTGTGTTTAATGTGACATCCTATCCATCCTTGCCTTGCTTTAACTCTACCTCGTGTTGTCCTGTCAGCCTGCTTTCACCGACTTTCCTTTTCCCGCTTGTTTCCTTTTTCGATATAGCCGTTATCTTTTCCCTTGCTAGATTAGTGCTTCATATGCAGCTCTTCCATCATGTTGCACGTTGTTTTAGGCTATTTTCTATTTTGTTTTTTTTGTTTTGTTTTTTTTTTTAACTGCACGGTGGGTGGTCGATTGTCCTTGTACAGCTTCAATTGGCTCCCATTTATCATTCCTTTGAGGTTTTCACCTGCTATATCTCTTAACTGTACATCTCCTCCATCCATAATAGATTTTACCTCGTATGGTCTTCTCCAATGCATCCTCATCTTTCCTGGGTGCTGCAATGATTTACTATCGTTGAGCAATACTAGATCTCCTTCCTTGAACGTCTTCCTCTTGATGTGGCGGTCGTGCCAAGATTTGTCTCTTTATTTCAGTACTTGTTGATGGAATCCTTCCAAGATTTTGTCTTCCTCCATCAACAGTAACTGATTCAATCTTTCCTGTACTGCGCCTCGTTCTGTCATTTGTGTGATAGTTGTTACACATAGACTAGGTATTAAAAATTCTAACGGTGCTACTACTTATTGACCATAGACTAGTTTGAATGGTGTGTGGCCTGTCAACTTTTTGCATGTGGTTCTATGCTCCCATAACACTACTGGTACCTTGAGGTCCCAATCATCCATGTTGATGTTACATATCTTTGTCAAGGTGTTCTCTAGAATTTTGTTGAAGGATTCTACCGTACCATTTTCCTATGGATGATAGGGTGTGTTTTTTTGGCGATGAATTTCAAACTCTTCGAGCATCGCTTGGATGGTTTTGTTTATGAAGTGTGTTCCTTGGTCGCTCATCAAAATATTTGGGCACCCGAATCTAGTAATTTCCTGCTCAAACAGAAAATGTGTAGTTGTCTTTGCGCTGCAATATTTTACTGGTGCGGCTTCCACCCATCTTGTTAAGTATTCCTTCACGGTGATAATATATCTTGCTCCTGTTCTCTTGGTTGGTGGGTGAATAGGTCCCACAAAGTCTATTGCCCATTTTTCAAACGCCTAAAGTGTCACTTGAGGTCGCAGTGGCATCTTGTCCCTTCTATTGGGTTTGCCTACCCTTTGACAGACATCACATTGCTGACAGTACTCTTTCGAGTCTCTATGGATCATTGGCCACCATAATCTTGTGTGTAGTACCTTCTGTGTGGTATCTTTTCTGGCATAATTCCCTCCTTCTATTCCCTCATGGGCTTCTGCTAAAATTCTTGGTCGTTCGTGGTCTAGTACGTCGATGGGAAAAAGATCAATGTATTCGTGCAACAATTTTGTGATGCTTTCCAGTGTTTGTTCATCCCAATAATCTCCAATGTTGACCATTTTGGGTTGCTCAGTGGTCCCTATGTTAACCTTCTTTATATTGATTGGCACAGAGATGACCTCTGACTCTAAGGGTGGTCATTCCACATCTCTCTCGCCTTCGACTTCTTCATTCTGAATATCTTGTGGATCATCTTCATCCGGTGCTTCCTCCTGTATATGGTAGCATGACAGTAGTTCCTTGACTTTCTACTTATTTTGTTGTTGTTCCTCTATGAGAACTTCCACTTCCAACTCAGTAATGAATATGACGTCTCTGGTCCATTTCAGGGTTGTGTCTATGTTGGGGTTCTCATGCTCGAACGAGAAAGTGACTATAAAGTTCTGTTGGAGTGTTACCCATGTCTTGGTTCCTTTACGCATTTCTTGGTCCGTATACCAATTTGTTGGTATGCCCTCTAAAGTATGAATGAAGTGGTGAGACCATTACTCTGGTGGCGTCATTTTCCACGGTGTTTTACACACCTCCAAGTGTTCTGCTGGTGTTCTTAGTCCATCATATTTCAGTCAGTTGTTACATATCTATTCTGCACCAAACCTTATGCACAGTAATCGTTTGCATTGGTACCAATCTGTGACAGTCTCTTTGTGCGCACCCCACCATCTTGCTGGTGTAGCCTTTAATGCTAAATCCAATGCTAGTAATCTCTGGTTTTCTAGTACTTTGTCTTCATATTGTGTCAAGAAAGTTTCCAAAACATTTAGCCTGTGAAAACTAGGTGGTTCTATGATTTCTATGCCAATCCACCTTACTACGCAGTCTGTTCTTGCACACCTTCTCGTGGATACTTCGTGTAGTATTTGCTTCTAGTTTTCTAACCAGGTGTCTGAGTCCATTGTGCATGAAGCAATGCTCCGTCAACTGAGTACCCTGTCTGCAGTTGGGTTTATATAGTCTGCATCGCACACAGTTGTTTTGTACAACTGGTCGATATCTTCTAGGTCTAGACAAGTGGGTTCTATGAACCTCTCACCTTCTTATGGGTCAAGTGGGGCTATGCCCCTGTAGTCCCCTGACTCAAATGTCATTTTTCTAGTTTTTAAGTTAATTATGGCCTGGTTGTCGAATGCCCAATTCAGACCAAGTAGCGTCGGGTATGGTGTTGTGTCGTCTACTATTTCAATGACTTCAAAGTCTGCCTTAGTGCGCACACCATCCAAATCTACCGTCACTCCTTTCAGTCTACCTATTGGTAGTACTCTATGTTGATTTGCTAGCTTTTTTGAACAGTTGAGTATCCCAGTGTAGGTTCTCCCATGCATTGCCATGTAGTTTTTGGTAGTACATTCACTTCAGATCCTAGATCTAGTATAATATATCCCATATTGAAATCCCCAATGTTAGCATTTAGTCTAAATTTCCTATGTGTTCTTCTTCTTGTGTGTAGGTGGTTGAGAGTTTTCAATTCTGGCTTCTGTTCCGTCTCACTATTACATTTTTCTAGGATGTTTTGCAATATTTTGACAGATGAAGGGTCACTTAACATTTTGATGCATGATTGAAAAAAGTCTTTGATGGTACTTACTTGTTCCTTGGGTTGTATTCTATTAGTATGGTCCAGTGATGGTGGCATTTCATATTCCGGAGCTTCATTGCTCTGTTGTTCAGTCGCCGCTATGTCCTCATTCTGGAATTATTGTTGGGCTTCTATAAAGATATCCTTCTCCTTATGCACGTTGAACTGCTTCATAGGTTCAGTGTTCCTTTTTACCCATTGGTTCTACGTTGGTTCCTGTCGAACTATGTCATTTCCTGCTTTCGTTCCTCCTCGAGTGATGTTGATGTTTCGTCTGTCATCCCTTGCTTCTGCTAAAATCCACTGAACATTCTGGTTATTTTGATTCATTTTTTCTTGGATTTTTACAAGTAATGTCGGACATTCCTCTGTATCTTGGTCCGATGTGTGATAATAAATACAGTTCACTGGTGGCAATGGGCACTCCTATGCATAATGTCCTAGTTGCTTGCAATTGTGACATGTGACTGGTCTGCTACCACGTCTGAAACCACCTATGGCTCGTCCTGCTCCTCTATAAGTTGTGCAATCACCTCATGGTGCGTTATACTATGGTCCCTGATTATACTGCGTGGTATTGTACTAGGGATATGTCGAGTTGTACTGTCGATGCGCGTTATTGTAAGGTTTTGGTGCAGTATTATACTATTGTTGCATAGTGTTGTATGGTGTTGGGGCTTGATTCAACTATGGTGTTGCCTACCCAATCATCATTTATGCTTGTACTATGTATGCATATAATGTTCTTTCCCGCATCAGCTCCATAGTTCTGAAATCTTTGTCGCCATGGTCGACTGACTTGAAAAAGGTGCAATATGAGTTCTTCAGGTCTGTTTGGTATTTCTTCATCATCGTGCATTGGTAAGGGTCGTGACCCAGTTTCTTGCATATTTCGCACCATAATCCTCCCTGTGGTAGCGGGTTTGGCATCCCTGTCGCCATATACTGTGTGAATGTTGGGCATTCATTCTTATGGTGTCCTTCCATCCTACAAGTAGTGCACCAAACGGCTTCTCATTTGTCCTTGTTCATATTTTGGTTCAGCTGAAATGTTAAATTCTTCAGGTCCTCCTTCAGTTCTTTGATAGCTGGGTCCATCTGTTGGTACTGATTCTCTTCCAATTGCAAGGTTGCCTGCATAGCCCATGCCTGTGTCTGAAACTTTTGTTGTCGTAATGGATATTTTAAGTGTGGGAGTAGTGAGTTAACAAAGAGGTGTAAATTTTGCATATCAGTCATAAGGTATTTTAACCTTCCTTTTAATTGCTTGAATCTTTGATAAATCTACCATACCGATTCTCCTAGTTTCTTTCTTATTTCAATCATCTCGTTCATGTACTGATCCTCTAAGCTCAGCTTCTGGAACTCATTTATCAATAGTTTCTTAATGTTGTCCAGTGTCCTTATCATGTCGGGAACAATGTTTGTGTCTAGACTCATCTACCAGTCTAGTGTGTCGTCTCTTAGAGTGATCGCTAGTTGCGCGAGTTTGGTGTCTTCATCAGTGATCTGATTTGCTTCCTAGATATTTTCACAAATGAACAAATGCTTCTCAGGGTCTTCTGCTTCTTCTCCTTGAAACTCTGGTAATTTGATAGTAGGATTGTGTCCTCCCATTCCAAATACTGAGCTACTCCCTCTTCTGCATGGTGTAGATACTTGATTAAGGTTGCCTGAACTCGCTCCTCTAGTTGTTTCTCCTTGTGTAGATGTACTTCTTATTGTCGGACTTCCTCCAAAAAAATTTTGTCTAAACGGTGGTGTTCTCTTTGGTGTATTAGTCACACATGGGTTTATGGGTTCCACACTGACATTAATATGAAAGGGATGGTTGTCTTATCCTCCTATTCTTGGGCCTCCTGTTTTCCTCTCATACATGGCACACAGGATTTCCTCAATCTGCTCCATAGCCCGGAGATCCTCTACCTCTTCCTCATCATTGGCCAATCCCTCCCTATCGGCTATGGCTCTCTTCTTGGTGTTCACCTTATATTGGTAGGGTGCTCTGCTACGCGTCACTCCTAATGATGCCAAGATCCACTTAAGTTGGTCATCATTTATCAAGATTGGGTCCAAGGGTTCCTCCTTCTTCTCTTTATCCTACCCTCCTTCCATTCCTCCTGTCTTTGTCAGTGCTTCCCCCCTTTCCCCATGCGCACAGGGAAGTCTAGCTGTCTGATTCCATTGTCATTACACCTTTGTTATATAGCAATATCTTGATAGAAGTAAACAGTGATCGAATGTACCTTCCTCTGGGTCCTCGTAGGAACTCTTGCTTGGCTGCGTTGTATGACTTTGTTGTTTCTACCACAAATTCTGTGATAAAGCCTGCCACAATACTATCAAGCCAAAAGTCAACTGTGCGGGTGAATTTGTTGTTCACTTACTGCAACTGTTGGATCTGTATTGGAGTCCAATATAGCTATCGAATCTGGTTCGTCATGTGGTTATCTATTAACATTGAGTTCCACTCCTATAGTAGATGCGGAAAATCACAGAAAATGATTTCGTGTAAATCTATAAATACGTAATTATCCAGGTATCTATGCGATGTGATTCTAGGGTTTCTATTGTCTTTCTGTGAAAACGCTAGCTCTTTAGTTCTCAACCAGCCCTCGATTTCTTCTCTCATGGGTTTCCAAGGTCTCCACATTCTCTTCTAACATCTCATTACTCTTATGTTCCACTCCTTCAGTTCTTGTCCACTCTATCTCATCTACTCAGTCCTCTCTTGTTCCTCTTAATATGGCAACGGAACCATTTTTTGGATACCGATTCCACTCTCGGGTTGTCTAAGTTATTGACCCAGGGTTCATTTCATTCAGGATTCCAACAAAGCCTCTAAAACTATAGGCCCTTCTGGTAAACCAGAAGGCAACACAACACCCAGAAGGTACTGTGGAGTCTCACCCGAGATAGCTTTAAATGGGTGATTGTAAGACTCGGGCATTTACAGCCTAGGATAGAGTAGGGGATAAAGGGTTTCTTGATTAAGTCCCTGTACCATGAACTATTACTGTAATATACTTATTCCTTGAACTCTCATACATGTATTTCACATTTTAATTCCAACAAAGTATAAATAGTCTCATAACAATGTATTAACTCATTCATCAAGCTTAACCACTAATTGTTGACAGAAAGTAAAGGCATGCAAACATTCAACCCATTATGCGAGTATTACCATGGTTCACCCCCTCCTAGGCTACATCCACAAATATTTGTCTCTTGGCTCTCTTATTATGGTAGTTCCACAATTCTGGCACCACGTGCTTACAATTATCCACAAAACTGGGTAAGATCTATCTGAGGCGAACTAGATTGCACCAGGCTCTACAGCTTGCGATCCGATCCTCAGATCTACCTTCCCTCATATATCCTTTGCTCAATAGCTTACAAAATCAGTTCATACAGCTAAAACGTTACATATCACCTACGCCCACGCGTAGTTACAGTCTCCAAAACTTAACTCAAAACCCTAACTCTCAAATATCAACAATAATAACAATAACCACACAAAAACCCAACCCTATATGATACTTTTGTATCTATATTTATACATTTCGGGATATTCATCCATTTACAGAATATTACCAAAACCCTAACCCTTCTTACGTTATGTCTTTCTCCCATGTGTGTGTTGTTCTTCCTCCAGTTGTCGCTTTCCTTTGTGCACGCTTTCTTACATGTGCGTGTATTGATCTTTTGCCAGTCGTTTCTTCAGTTTTTTTCATGCTTTCTTTCCCACAATCATTCTTCTTTCCACTTCAGCCTGGTGCCAACAACAGGCAAGAAGCATGTTTCAATCATGGTGGTGGTGGACAAGCTTATGAAATCTTCCCATTTTATTTCATTGAATACTACTCACAAGGCAGCGAACATTGCTGATATTTTTATGAAGGAAATAGCACGATTGCATGGTATTCCCAAGACAATTGTGTCTAACCGAGACACGAAATTCACCTCAAAATTTTGGAAAGGGTTGTTCAAAGGATTTGGAACGAATTTGAACTTTAGCACAGCCTATCATCCTAAGCCCGATGGGCAGACAGAGCGAGTGAATTGAGTGATAGAAGAAATACTAAGGATGTATGTGATGGACAAACCATCTAAATGGGAAGACTACCTACACTTGGTAGAATTGACCTACAATAATGGGTATCAAGCATCATTGAAGATGAGCCCATTTGAATCACTTTATGATAGAAAGTGCAATACTCCAATAAAATGGGATAATACAGCTGATAGGTGTTAGAAAAACAGGACCGCGGAGCAATAAAATAAAACAAATGCAGAAACAAAACACAGAAGACACACAATAAAAGAGAGACACAGATTTACGTGGTTCACCCAGTGTGGGCTA
>JZKD02S1915783.1:302681-320036 GCA_000966675.3 Picea glauca
TCACTTTATGGGAAAGAAATATATCACTGTATCATATTAATTGAAAGAGAAACTTACAACCAAAGCCTTGATGTTGTAAGGTCCCTTCCTACTGTCCTTCGTTCCCCACACACTTATTGCTCCAAGGATTCTGAAACCATAGATCTGATAGCTACTCACAATCTATCTTGACAAAGCAAATCTCAAAGCCACTCTAATCAAGTTAATAATTCCAAGCCAACCAAAAGCTAACAAGCTCAAGCTAAGCTTTCTCCATGAGAACTCCTCTCCTTTTATAAGTTGAAGAAGATAAGGTGAGGAGGTTAGGATGATCCCACTAAATAATGAAAGCGAGTAAGATCCAAACCATTTGGATGCCACCTCACCATGGAAGTTTATCCTTCTAGAAAATTCAAGAAAACACTCATTTTTCCCACGTGCTGGCATTCTCGCACCCTAGCTATAGTGCAACCTGCGAACTGTTCGCACCCTGGATATAGTGCAACCTACGAGAATTGGTCATTCTCGCACCCTGCCTATATAGCAACCTGCAAACATCCCTTTTTATAAGGTTTTTACATAGGAAAATGCAACTTCTTTTCTCAGGAAAAGTTCTTCTCCCTTCTCTCTTTAGGAACTCAGGTCACTGTGACCCCTCTGAAGGCAACAGATAGGTTTACATCATTAACGATCATAGGGATGACGAAAATAATTTGTAACAGATACTTATAGCTTTCATTGCATGGGAGCTACCAGAAGGTGCAACCTTCCCGGACATCGACCCCGTTGAACCATTAGTCGTGAAGTTTAGTACATTGTGGTACTCAAACGATATGAACAAGCAGTGGCAATCCAATGTCATCTTCCATAAGCTCACCATCCAGTCCGAGCCCCACATGACCCCAAATACTTTACACAGGTTTCGACCTTTGATGAAGTTCAGCATGGACCACCATTTCATATATATTACAGCACATGCTGATGAGAACAAGGAATAGTTTCAGTCTTATTATAAGCTGACGGAAGAAGACCTGGAGGAGATCACCAAGGAATGGTCAGCAGACCTCCTTGTTTCAGAAGACCCTGCAGAAATGTCTGACATCGATAGCCCAGAAGCTACGCAGGATACACCTGGACCCAGTAAGACAAAGAAAACAAAGATGACGAAGAAGGTTGAGGAAGTCCAAGATATAGACAGGCTATCTATGAGGACGGCTTCCATTACACCAGATCAAGGAGGTGATAGAGAAGACTTAGAATAAATAGAACAAATACCAGAAGACGAAGTAGAAATCATAAAGAAGAGGAAGGGTTCGCCTCTAGAACCTTCCTCCCAGAAGAAATCAAAAGCACCTATAACTAAGCTGCAAACCACGCTCACTCTAGATGACTTCAATTTCCTCATCGCAGCTATGAATGAAGTTATAGAAGAGATTGAAGAAAAGCAGGAAGCTAAGCAAGAGACAATGTACAACAGAATTGAGATCGAGCTCCAAGGAGTGCAGTAGGCACTTCAGTCTAGCCGCGTAGTCTCCACTGCGCCCCTGCCAGAAGGAACAATAGAAGAGGGAGATGAACCAGTTCAACTCTGCAAGATTGTTGACACATTCAAAGTATGCCTTCGAAAAGCACAGGGAGAAACAGCGCAGGCCACCCAGGCCTTAAAGCAAGCACAGGAGGAAATCATTGAACAACATCGAGCTGCGCAACAAGAGAAGGACACTCTCCAAGCGAAATTTGAAGAATAAAAAGAGAAGATACAAAAAGAGAAAGAGCAGTTGCTCATGGAGCAAATAGGGATTGAAGAAATAGTCAACAGAGCATTTCTTTCTGTGACCAACTTAGAGCAGAAGGCAGAAGAACCCATAGAACGCCAAGTGATGAAGCATGTTGAATTTATTCAACAACTTCAACAAAGAGTCGTGGAATTAGAGCTTTGGACCATACCAAGTACCCCACAAGAAGTGAGCGACCAACGAGAAATGACTTCCCAAAGCACAGTAGAAAGGATTACAGCACTCACTCAAGAATGCAAACAGTTAAGTAGCAGAAGTGTGCAGATATATGAGAACCTAACCGAGAATCCAGAATTGCATAAATTGGAGTCGCAACTCCAGGAGGTGAAGCATGAAGCTGAAAAGCTAGAGGTGTAGTTGAAGGCCCTATCACCCATAGAGAGAATGAAACGGTCTCACGAGCAGCGCACTGCCCAACAGCAGATCCATATGATCTAGAACAAGGTAATGGAAGTAACTCAACAACTTCAACCTATGCAAGATAAGGCATGTTAGCTATTTTTCAAAGATTGAGAGCCAAGGAACAAAGATGGAGTAGGTCATGAATTCAACACAGCAACACCTAGAAGGGTCGGTGAATGACACACTCATCCAGGAGTTCATCGAGCAAGAGTTTGTGGCACAGCAGTAGGTCGAAGTGGCTCGATCCAAGCTCTAGGCATTCGAGGTAGAACTGATCAAACCTGAGTGATGCGGGACGAGACACAAGTGAGTGTTGGGGGCATGTTGGCCCTTGACCAAGTTTTGAGGAACACTTTGTCATACTTGACCATTTTTGGGACTTTGATAGCCTGTCGAAGGAGGTGTGCAAGACAGAGCAGAGATCACGGGATCTCGGCCCACTTTGGGTCCTTTTTGGGTTTTGGGAATATGTAACGGGAAAGGGATGTCATCCCATGGGTTTAACCACGCTTAGGCCCACTTTTTTAATGTATAAATAGATATCTAGGTGATCTAAGTAAGAGAGAAGATTAGCCAAGGGCTTAGTGCTAGAATTGATCTATGTGATTGACTTGCAGAACTGAGTGCAAGTGTTTTAAGTGTTGAGTGCACAGATTGTAAGGTGGCTTTGTGCTAGATCTACTCGAGGAAGGAGGTTCTTGTGAGGTGCGTGCAGATCTCATGTCCTATGTGGAGTATCGTTTTGATAGCTCTATGTTGCAACCAGATTTACTGAAGCTAATAAATAAGAAGAGTTGGTGGACGTAGCCCCAGGGTGGGGGTGAACCACATAATTATTGTGTGTTGTGTTGTGTGCTTATTCTTAGATGTTTTGTATTGCTAAGTTCTTAGATGTGATTAAATAGACTTGCTTGTGCTTAGTGCTAGAGATGTATATGAATGTTAAATCCGACGTGTGTGAATATGCTAAGTGCTTGGTCTACCAGATCTAACCCTTGTTTCTAAGTGCTAAAATAACCTAGACCTAAGTAAATGTTGTGGTGTTCTATTATGTTGGCGAAGTAGATCTAAGTGGAATATTGATGAAAGATCGATGCTAAGTGCTCTGTAAGCGATATAATCACAGATTTGTGTCCCAGCTAAGGTTGCAGACACCTGAGTCTTGTAACCACCCCTACCTCTACCTCGGGTGAGACTTCATCTGCTTCGTAGGTGTTATCGAAAGGGTCGGTAGTTAGGATTTTGTTGGTGCATTGTTGTAGTGTTGAACCTCGGGTCTGCCCCTGTGCCAACATCCAGTTTAAAAGATAAGTATTAATTTTGTACTTAATTTATATGTGATGCATGTCTGTGTCTTTGAAATGTTTTCATGTATTCCGTTGAATGTATGAATTATTGTTAATTCCATTAATTTTGTATGTTATCCCTAATTATGTGATTACTCTGTATTGTTTGGTTAAATTTTGATTAAATATGCATGTTATTGGCTGATTCGAGGTGCCCGACAGTGGGTTGGATGGTCGGGGACGTTACAGAAGTATGGAAAGTTGATTGTGCAGTTGACTGGGTTGTATGAGCCAGTCAGGGCATGATGCATGGCCCAATCACAGGGCACCACGTGGCACCTCAAATCAGCCAATAAGGCCTGGGTCAAAATTGGTTTGTCCTCCTAAAGGTTTGAACCCCGACCTATCTGCATGCAACGACTTAATCACCTTCCGCTAGCCATAAGGATGGAGGGGCGGGACTTGTTAGGCATGCCCCCAAAATTCTTTTTGTTGTGATATGGTGTAGGTTTAGGGGATAAGCCCCCAGGGTCAGCAGGGGCTACCCGTTGACTCAGGAGCTAGACTGGAGGTTATACTAATGGACGCAGGTATTATGGTTGACACAGCGCGAGGCCATATGGTAACCCACACGACTAGGTATCAAAATTTTAGGGGTGTTGCCTAACTGTTCAGCCCAGCAAATGGACATGTGGTCCCATATGATCAAGAGATGACGAAAAATGAGTGCACGCCATACATTTTTTCCAAAGTGGGTTTTTAAACATTGGAATTGGATTTTTTTGTATTAATCAAGTTTGTTATAATGGGATTTTTTCTCATTTTTTAGGATCTAGAGCCCAGATTGAGGCCAAATATTGGGAGGAAGTTGGGATGTGACACCCAACTCAAATTATATATAAAGCAGGTCTTTTTACATCCATGGAGAGGTTCAGAGTATCATAATGATGCCAAGTTGTAGAGAGTAAGCCATTGTTATTCAGGTGAAGCCAACAAGCTAGGGAACTTTGGAGGCCATTTCTGGGAGCTACGCTTAGCCTTTTTCAGTGTCATCAGTTGTGTTGGATTCTTGAGGTTGAGAAAAACATAGCTAGACTAGTTTGTAATCCAATTGATGTACTTTTGACGTACTTTTGAAGCATTGAATATTAATAGGAAATCCCCCCCCACTGAGACAAAGGCCCGTAGACGTAGGAAACTTTGTCAAACTTCGTTAACAAGTTTTTACGTTATGTTTTGTTGTTCTTAATGTTCATTTTCTGTTCTACATTCTTTATGATGGTTGCAACATTCTTTCATTAAATCTTCTTCTTCTCTTCAACTTCTAAATGGTAAATCAAATCATGCAAAATACTTAACCAAAGTCTTTAAAAGATCATTTCGGATCAGAAGGTAAAAATGTGACCTCTAAAAAAAATAACTCTGGAGAGTTCTCGTTAAGTTGGTAACTTTGTTTTTGGCAGATTGGGTTGAAAGGACAACTTCAACGAAAATCAAAGCGGTACTCTAGGGAGAAGGTAGATGAAAAATTTTGTCACCCCATTCAATACATCTTTTGGGGACCAAAAGCCTCCTTAAATGGGGAGGTATGATTTGGATTGGATGATTGTATTATTTTGTATCCATCTTGATGCCTTCAAAGTAAAAAAAAATGGAGGAATCAACTTGTAGGGCCATTTGAGTGGCAAGTCCTAGTTTGAAAAATCAAGGTCTAGAACCTTTTGTGGCCATTTTGAAGCATTAAATGGAATTTTTGGGGGTTCTGGTGTCTAAAACTTACGCACACTCCCTTGATGGTGTTCTACACTTTAATACCTTTCCAACTGTGTGTCAAAATCCTCAATTGGAGATCATATGCAAAAGTTATGCCTCTCGCAAGTTGACCTACCATGTTGACCACCATGCTATGAGAGGATGCCACGTCATCCCACGTTACTCATGCATATGGGGCTAGCCACATATATAATTTCAAGAATATTCTATAAGGACCCAAAATCTATCACAATTGAGGGTTGAGGAAGTCAAAACCCTACCCCTAGATGGCTATCAAACTATGTGAAATATCGGGGCACTAGGAGGAGAAGGGGTTCCATTCTATGTTATTGTATTTTGTTCCATAGCAGAGTAGAACAACTGGGAGTGGGAAAATTAGAGACCATAACAAAGAGGGTTAATGTTTTGTAGTAGCCTAATAGGCCACAAATCTCAAGTGACTCCATACAGGGTGTCTTCTCCTTTGTACTCGCATTATTTCCATACCAGAGAAATGAGAGCTGAGCAGCCTCACCTTCTAGCTAGGTTTTCTCCCGTAAGGGTTTCTCGAAGCAATCTTTGTGTTATTATTTGGATGGTGTGTGATTGTATTTTTATGTTCTTTATTTTCCATATTTTATCTATTTCATGCATAAGCAGAAAATCAGTAACTAAAGATTCTATAATCTAAAGGAATTTAACCTTCAGAGTGTATATTTCAATTTTGTTTATCATATTTGTTGTGATGAACTACTCTACTGAAATATCCATGGTAATTTACAGATCATTTACAAAATTTTAATGTGACTCAATGAAATCATGATGTTGTTGACACTATTTACAACTAAACCAAAACCTTTTAAAAAAACAAAATACTCAGTATGCCTTGAATAAATATTTTCATAAGAAAATTGGGAAAATTGTGATGCTCATACAAAAATATTAGAGATATAAATTTATGAGTTTGTAAGAGAAAATGGATGCCATCCAAAAGATAAAAAAATCATACATCAAATTGATATCATTTTCTAGATATATATTAGAGATATAATTTTATGAGTTCGTAAGAGAAAATGGATGCCTTTTGAAGATAAGGGCTAATACACCAAATTGATTATCATTTTCTAAATATATTAGAGATGTGATTTAATGAGCTTGTAAGAGATAGTGAACAATCGTGTCATTCGAAACAAACAAAAAATTGATTAATCATAAAGCGATATTTTCAAATATATCCATACCCAACGGTTCTCCCCTCAAGAGCCATTTCACTTATGGAAGAGGGGTGCTTGTAATGTGAAGCCTCCTTAAGTTAATTGTAGTGCTTCTGAAGCACTTTCAGAAAAATAACACGATATATGATTTGATGAGTTTGTAAGAGATAGTGAACAAACTTACCATTTAAAACCAATCAAGAAAAATTGATAATAATAAAGCCATATTTTCAAATATATCCACACTTATGTTCAAGGGTTCTCCCCTTGAGAGCCATTTTACTCATGGAAGATGGGTACTTGTAATGTGAAACATCAAGTTAATTATAACTCTTCTTATAAGTTTAATGGAAGCACTTTCCAAAATATTAAAAAAAAAAAAAAAAAAAACATGAGGAAAATGCAATTCTCCCATATAAATTTAACGTTGAGTTTAATGAAAGCACTTTCCAAAATATAACAAAAAAACATGAGGAAAATGCAATTTTTCCATACAAATTTAATGTTGTTTTGTTTCTTAGAAGAATAAGAATGTCATAAAACACTTTAATGACATGAGAAGGATAAGAATGTTATAAAACACTTTAATGACATTTCAAAATAAAAAATATGGTTTCATTTAAAAAAAAAAAAAAAACTCTTCAAATAACTAGTCACCAACAAATGGGCCCATTCATCGGGGAAGGTAACCTATAAAAGATAATGAGTAATATTCTAAAGTGCCCTTCCAAGAATTGTTGGGCCATATATACATAGCTTGAGATTGGAATAATTATGTGAACATGATGAAGGAATTAAGTTAATAATACCTTAGCTTACTTTTCATTTATCGATTTCTCATTCTTTACCAAGTCTACCATTCATTTAACTACAGATTCTTTAGTGGGCTTACCTTTCATTTATTGGTTGTACATTCTTTATTGAGTTAACACATAATTCAGATCAATCAATTATACAAATGTGCTCACTTGTAATTTGCTTAAATCCTGTTTTCCATAAATTCCCCAATTTTAGATTTCATGTATACACTCATTTATTAAGTTTTCTTAGTTTATATGTTACACAGTCATTCAAACTAGGTTTCATTTAGCAATATCTTAAAATCTTCTTCAATGATTTCATTACTACAAGCTAATATACTTGAAAATTCAATCCACACTTTAAACGATTCATTTAGAAAACATGATTCTTACAAGTTAAGTGCCCCTATAACCATCTAATTGATGGGGTTATGGCTTATGTGTTTTTATGTACACCATCACATAACTCAAAAAATATACTTTAGTCACTCTTCTTTTATAGATAAAATGCAATTTATAGAGATATGACAATAATTTCTAGCCAGATATAATTTTATCATAGTTAGTCACAAAAACTTGTTAAAACAAAATAAGAATGTGAATAGTGTAGTTTACAAATGAATTCATTCTAACAACTGTAGTGTGAGGGTAGGGATGGAAGATCACCCTAACACACACGTATTAAATAAGGGAAAAGAGGAAAGTGGAGTTCCCACTCAATTTTAGTGATAAACTAAAAAAATCCTAGGGTGAGAGAAGATAGGATCTAAAAGAAGGGAATAACCACTAGGTTAATTAGGGATTAGATATTTACTATCTTAACTTATGAATATATATTATTGTGGTATTTTATTTAAATTTTAAATCAAGGTTTACTTGAAAAACAACAAAGGATAGTAAACAAACTAATTAGGGTTAATTTATCGACAATACCTTTAATGAGATATAAACATTAATGTTGGAAAGACAAAGAGAAGTATGGAAGAAACTTACCCAAAATTCATTGTTGTAGATGTTGAATTTACTTGGGATAAAGAGGAGAGTTATGATAGATTTCCAAATGTGATCCACATCTTAAATGATCCTAGGCACACAACTCAAATTGTAACCAATCTTCAAAATATATATATATATATATAAACAAGAGTTACTAAGAGAAATCAATGATAATGTTGAGCAAAAGGCCTAAGTTCCCTCGAGGAGATGTTACTATTGATACAAATTAATTAATCAAAATAAACAATCAATTTGCCTCGTCATTTAATTGTCAACCAAGGTAACTCTTCTTATTTCAAGGCTATTAAGGGAATGTTATTATTGGTACAAATTAATTAATCAAAATAAACAAGCAATTTGCCTCATCATTTAATTGTCAACGAAAGTAACTCTTCTTATTTCAAGGCTATTATGCATTATCTATGCAGGCTACAAATTCGTATCAGACACAGACTCTTATATCTATGCATTGAATTTAAAACTCTATGCAAAGTAATGAACAGGAAATGTAAATTCTAGGAAACTAATTATCCATGTTAAACCCACATTCTGCACGGGCCATGATCAAAAGAGTTTGACAGCGTAACTACAACAACAGTACAGATATAAGACAAGACATCAAGTCACTAAGTCAAATATGTATCTAGCATTATACTAGCAGAGACCAGATAAGAGAAGGTTGACTGCTTGGAATTAACACTTAGTTGAACTAGGCCACGAGCTACTAGGGCTAGTTCGTGTCCTACTCTGTGTTAGCATGGACCAGAAGAACACAAGTCAACTACGTATATCTTACAGTAGAATTGAAATCTAAGGAAAACAACAAGCTCAATCATTCATGGCTTCTAGCAACATAAATCAAATTAGATAGCAACAAATCAAAACTACTTTGTTTATATATTGCGTGAAATTATAAGTTATCACACAGATCAACAATACAAAGTAACAATATAACTAACTTATAATTACATGAACGATACATGTTTCTTGGAGTGGGCCATCCTCCTAGAACGGAGTATTACCTAAAAAGACTTCAGCAATGAAATGAGTAAATCACACACAACATTACAATGGACATCAACTGCTCTTCGTATTAAAACAACATTGTTACAGTCTGATAGTTCAGGAACAAGAGATAGAAATCAGCTCCTTTGCTTTCAACAGGGAGTCAATTTATACATCGTGCTAGTGTTCTATAATTAAAAGATAAGTTGGCTTCGAACCATTGGCTTGGATAGTTTTACATTATTGTTTACAAATTACAAAAGAACTTTTTTCTTTGCCACAAAATAAAACACACAGTTGTGCTTTTCCATCTTCAGGTGGTCAACTGGGATCAGCCAGCATGGATCCTTAACGGCCTAGGTAAAAAGTGACATCGGCGGTTTAGGAGCCAGTGGTTATGACTTCGTTGTTTTACATGACAATCGTTCTGCAACTTATGCAGTTGATACCCATTTCATAGCTTCTGCAACATATACTAGATATGCAACTTTTGCAGCTGACCAAGTCTCGGAGCTTCTACAGCAGCATCCTAAAGTGAAGTTATGCAAACACTCAGGGAAGTGGTTAAAAATCACATAATTCTCTTATTCATACATTCAAACGTCTATCAAGATGTAAATAATAAATTCCTAGTGTCAAATTCGGTCAAATGAGTCAAAAAGGTTAGACTTGAGATTGACAAAGGAACAAAAATGAATCAAAGATTGAGCAAAAGAGTGCAGGAAAATGTGGCATTCCCATGACTCAACATCGCTCCCCAGTTGAAGGGGTTGCATGTCCCCATGCAAAAAAAGGTTATTATGATTGATCATTAGATGATGAGGAGTCAGGGAGTGAGGTTTGAAAACAAATATGGCTCTAGTCACAGATCGAGTGTCCTGCTTCTTCCTGAGTGTAAAATCCCAACTGCGAATGGATGGTGACCCAGAAGTCCACCTCCAATTCCATAGGGTGCCACATGATAGCAAAAATGAAATCTCAACCCAATCCAATTGATGTTTTGGGTCTTGAGGCAGTTAATATATCTCTGTATTGTGTTCGATGTGATACCAAAGCAGAAGCGTGAGAGTGGTTCCTTGCTCTTTCGCTCATCGTTCAGGAACTATTTTCTCCTCTTGATACAATATATTGTCTTTAGACTATTCATGCTAATCCAGTTTTCATAATGAGCTATGGCCAAACTCTCAAATTACTTAAAAGAAGAAACAAACGTGGGATTACAAAGCATTTGTTCCTTAGCCTTAATTAGCTCCCACTATAAACTCTCGCTTGAGGGAGACCGAGGACGTGCTCTTCCTTTCAAACCACTTTTCTCCTATTGTGGGCAGGCCTGTAACAAGGGAATAAGTTTTCAGAGTCGTTCAAAGATGGGGGTCATTCGGTTTAGAGTATTTAGATGCAAGGATCAATTTGGTTCTAGATTTTAGTCAAAGAAGGGATGTTATGATTGAGGGAGGTGTGAAAGAGGTCTGTATCATGATTGTCTGAGATTCGCGCATGGAATATCATTACTCCAAAAGGGGGGTTATGGCGGTTGTTGCTTCATGCGATTGTTATTCGTCGAGTTTCTCATAATTGAAGGAAGTGACTGTGAATGAGTCCTATTTTTTATGGGACTTACGAGCACCTCTTCATACTTGGCAAGTAATCTTCAAATATTTGCCAAATTGGGTGTTATTTTATCACTGGAAAAGGGTACCAATGATGGAAAGACGGAAAAACCGGTCCAATCCCCACCAGATCGAGGCATTTGCTCGTCCTCAGCAAATGGAAAGAGTTAGAATAACAATGATAACTCTGATAACATCTTATCCATCATATTCTTATCCATTGCTCTTTCTCAGTTTGGCATCGTCTGGCTGAAATCTACCATTTAAAATTCCTTTGGGCTGGACCCTCGGTTTCAGATTGCTCAACTGCGTGGACGTCTGCAAAATCGGCTCCGGTAAGCCTTGCTGCCATTGCCTGCTGGCATATCTGGATTGAAAGGAATAAGGTGTTATTCAAGGATCACATTCCCTCCTATCTCGCAGGGGTGCATAGGATTGCTGTCACCTTCTCTTGGCAGCCAGCTACTGTTATTTATATGACTCTTAGAGAATGTGAATTTATTCACATCGAGGGTTATACGCTGGCATGTTTGATGGAGCGGCCTTATTATCTGGAGATGGCTGAGAAGCTGGTGGTTTTTTTAAAACACATGCTTCGAGGGTCACAAAATGGTACATAAACTGTGGAACGGGTACAAACATAAAGGCGGAGCTAATGGGCTTGTGGGGGACCTTCGTTTTGGGCAATGGATAAAATTCAAATTTTGGGAGATTCGAAAGTTATTATTGATTGGATGAATCATAAGGGTCAACTTCAAGAGGTGAATATAGATGGCTGGAAATTAAAAGTAAAGGACTTGGCTCAGAATTTTAATGAAATTAGTTTCCAGCACATTTACCGTGAGCATAATAAAAAGGCAGATTCGCTGTCAAAGCGGGCACTAAAGGAACCCAAAGGTAGATTGTTTGTTTATCATTGACAAAATGGGGAAGAAAGCCCTCCTATCCATCTAAATATCTTTGAAAATTGAGTTTTTGTAGTAGCTCTGTGAGTTAGTTGATGGTTTGGAGGTCAGCCTGCACATTTCCAACATTATTTCAGTTGTTTTTTATTTGTTGTTTGTGTGATCAGCACTTTAGTCCTTTGTGATTTTCAGTACAGCAAAGCTTCTTTTGGCTGTTCTTTTCTCTGTATTGGTCTGAATCGATACTGGGTCTGTAAAAAAATTATAGCTTTATATAATTTTGAGATACTTTTCTTTGGGAATAACATCTTGGACAATTTGAAATGTATGAAATAAAAGAATGTGTACCTATCCATTACATGTATGAGTGATGTGATGTAGTTGTGATGTTTTTTCTTTTTTTTTAAAGAAACTGAAAGATTTTTTTATATATAAAGGACACGACCGTAGTCATTGTTTACAAAACGAGGGTGTTGGTTCAAGGACCCAGCTACTAGTATTTTTGAAAGCTTACTACAAGGACATGTCCAAAAAGACTGTTGCTGAAATCTAGATAGACAAAACTATTCTAGCTACTGCTTACAATCGAAGATTACTAGACATAGCCATAATTACAAAATTTTGGGACTGTCGACCATTCTTACTGCTTCTTGTCTTCTGGACTTTGAGCTTCTTTTGGAGGCATGTCCAAGGCGACGTTCAGGTCTGGCAGGACCGAGACGACTCTACTCCCGCACTCTTTGCTTTGGCTTTGATCTGCGGAATCTTGGGCTTTGGTTCCATGTAATTCTTCTAGTCTTTCACCTTGTCTTCTTAAGAAATCAACATCATCTTAGAGCTGGTTTATCAGGGCTCGGTGTTGAGATAGGGTTTCTATCGTGAAGCTTAGGGTGGTGTTGTGTGATTCCAATCTCAGGGCCAGATGCTGGGTGGTGATGAAATTGTTGTCCACCATCTCCTCTCACTGTTATCCTGTCCGGGGCATTGATCTATTCTAGCAGTTCCACTGGCTAGCGTGACTTTTCTAAGATTTTTGATGTGGTCTGCTCCTGCGCTTCCAATTTTGTTGCCTGGGTAGAAGTCTTGCATGTGTCGTTGGACTCTTCGGACTGGATTGTTGCTCATAGAACCCAATTCCAATTGGATCCTATTCCACTCTCCCTACTTAGTTCCTCCGCGATGGTGTTTCCTGGTATGCCCTTTGGGAAATCCGATGTTATCACCGTGTTCTTGAGTCGTGGCCTTTACCTCGTCTGTTTCTGCACTGCTATTGTTATCTGAAAACTAGCTTGAAATTTTGGTGCTCTTCCTTTCGCCTGTAAGGATTTTTAATTCACTAAACCTCTTGTGGATGTATAAACAATGAATCTAACTCTGTCCTCCCTATAGTCCCCATATGGCATTCGTTCTTGAACGTGTGACTTGACGCCCATGGGATGAAGTGAACTGCCATCTTCTACATGCTTCGGAGCCTTACATCAATATTTTCCCATTCCGTTATCTCGTGCGCCATTAATGGAAAGGTAAGGGGAGAGGTGATGGAGCTTGGTGGGAGTGACCTCGTATGTAGGATCCCACTAGGGGTGAACCTCTTACTACACTGAATATCCAAATTCGTCGACTGCAACGTACTTCTTTGTTGGCCCTTGGTTGTAGATTAAGGAAGAAAACGAAGAATAAGGAAGAGGAAAGGCGAAGTACGAACTGTGTGGAAGGCACATTGACTGAGAATGAGTCGAAGTGGTCAAAGAAGCAGAAAACAAGGAGTGAAGTAAGGAAAGTGAGTCGTTGAACGAGAAGATCGAGGAAGACAAATCAGCAAAGAAGATGGAGCGTGGACAACTCGAAAAATGGAAAAAGCTACCAACGGATACTTTGGAGTACCTCATCGGAAAGAAGGAAAGACAGGTTGACGAAGCAGTGAAAACCCTGGTCAAGCTGACCTAGGGTTTTAGACATTTAGGGCTTTGGATCTAGGGTTTCGATACCTAGACGGTTGCCATGAATGTATAAATAAAGGTCAAGGAGAGTCAAGAGGGTTGGTCAATAGTTGATTGTTCATGATTGAGGGTTAAGAGAGTGATTATTGTTGTGCGAGGGAATCATTGCATTGTGAGAGTAGTATTGTATTGTAGATCTTCAGCTGGGTGCGAAGATCAACCCTACAGCTGGGTGCGCAGGGAGGGGAGAGAGGAGAGAAAGAGATTTGCAGCTAAGTGCGCAGATAGAACTGTATGTTTCCATTTAATATATCAAGAAACGCAGTTTTGTGGACGTAGCGCTAGGGAGAGGGTGAACAACATATATTTTGTCTCTGTGGTTGATACTGTGTCTTTTTCTTTCCATTGTATTGTTATTGCATTGTTGTGGTAGATCTGAGATATGACTATGCAAAGTAGGCTTGAGTTTGATAAAGCATAACTAGATCTATGTGTGATGTTGTTTTGGATTCACTTTACATTTTCTCTGGTTGTAGACACCTGTTTCCTGCAACCCCCTATTGCTACATCGGGTGAGACTGCATCTTCTTCGCAGGTGTTGCCGAAAGGGCCAGTAGTTAGGGTTTTTTGGTGTGTTGTTAGAGTTGAACCCTGGGCCTGCCTCTGTGCCAACAAATGGTTCCATTGTTGGGACCAGGATCTTCTTGAGGGAATGTCAAGGTGGTTTCCATCGAAGACAGATTCAAAAGTGGATAGAAGAACAAGAAAAGAACTTTGTTGAAGCTTGAAACAAGAACCCTAATCTTAGCACAGAAGTCTGGTTGGGAAGGTATATCTTTAGTAATATACACAAAATTTTATTTGGAGGAGTTCATAAGGAGCTTTACAAGTGGTTAGCTAGATTAGCAGATACCCAGTTCGAAATCAGATCTAGACCACCTGTGGTTTGGACGTTGGCATTGATCAAGAAGGTCAAGAGAGTTGATAACGTTGTGTCAAGAGCAGTAGATCATTGATTTGATAGCACCATTGGAGGGTACATTACCAGGTTTTTTATCGAAGAGTAGAGTCATATAGCCAGGCAGAGAGATATTTCTTTAAGGGACCTAGAGGAAAATTTTTACACTTTTTGAAGTTGAAGATCAAGATGTTATTGCATGAGAAGAAAATCTTGAAGATACAGTAATTGGCCGGATTGAAAAACTAATGTTCAAAAACTCAGACAGCGACATCGATACAGAGGTTGGCCATATGCATAGTGGGAGAACCTTCAGAGAGGTTCCTCTGGTAAACCTGTTTGAGGAGAGCCACGAACCATTGGCAGAGGACGAAGGGTTCTACAGTGGAGAAGAGTAAGAGCTATTAAATGAGAAACATTCAGGGTCCGTTGGGACAGGGGAAGAGAAGACTGAAGAACTTTGCCGAGAAGAATCAGAAACTTCAGGAACTGCATTGACTGTTGAAGGAAATCTATGGAAGATGAAATGAGGCTACCTATCTTTAGATGAGATGGATCTGAAGATCCTGATCAACATTGGTTCTTATGCGAAGTTGTATGGATTATTAAGCAAGTCAGTGACGAAGTAATTAAAAGAGCTCAGTTTAGTACTACCTTGAGAGACCGCGCACTGGGCTGGTACATGAAGTTTGTTAAAGGGATTGTATAGCCTAAACTTTTGAATGATATCAAGACTGCGTTGAGTGTAGAATTCAAGAAACTCAAGTTGGAGTCACAGTGCATTATAGAACTGAAAGAAATCAAGCAGAGAGTAGTCGAACCTGTTTGGGAGTTTGATCAAAAGTTTAAGACCTTGACAGGTCGGTTGAGTTTTCAGATCCCAGACGAGCAGAACAAGGAATGGTTCATTGTTGCCCTCCTACCACACATTAGAGTTCCTCTGATGCAACAGAAGGTCGCTTCACAGGCTGAGGCATTGGAGATCTCCATGAAACAAGAATTAGCCCCTATTTGAGAATCTAGCTCAGGTATGAGTCAAATTTTGAGTCAGATAACTAGCTTATCTCTACAAGTTGAAGATATGAAGAAAGAAAGGGGAAAAGATAAAAGAGAAGACATCGGGTGTATCAGATGCAAATCAGAGGGCCATGATAAGGAGCATTTTTCCCTATTTCATGAATACTTGGCCTCTGGAGCTCTGAGCCCTTTGAAGCAGGTTACTCTACCCTGGTGCGAGGTATGTAGAAACATTCATCTCCCTAGTGAATGCTATTACATGAAAAAATATGTCCAAACACCTACCAATATTTACTGCACATTTTGTAAATCTGTGGGGCATGACGAGAAGGATTGTAGGGATTATGACCTCTTGCATGAAAGGTCAAGAGATACATATAGAATTTGAGGACAGATGTAGCAGGAGGGAAATGCTACACAATTTAACTCTCCAGGAAGAGGGAACTTCAACCCTCGCAGTGGATTCAGAGGAAGAGGACAAGGAGGAGGCATGGGTCGAGGTCGAGGTCATATCATTTGTTATAACTGCGCACAACCAAGTCACTTAGCAAGGGACTGTCAGAACCCTTGTACCACTCGAAACTACTGCAACTCATTTGAACATGTTATTGAAGATTGTCCTATTCTGTTAGCCAAAATTCAGGAGAGACGAGGAGGAAACCAACAAGTCCAACTAATCTCAGCAGAACCTTGCGGAGAGGATCCCAAAGTCGTTGTTATCACTAGAGGAAGCATTTTTACGTGAGAAGATAGAGTGACCCCAGGAAAGACTACAGAAGAATCAAGGGTCAGAAGAGTTGCAAAGAAGACACAAGGGTTTGATCCAAGGAAAGAAAAGAAGACGTTTGAAGAGGCAAGAAGATAATTTGGAAGAGATCGGGCTTCTGTTGGATTACTGAGAGGGGGGGTGAATCAATAATAGAGAAATTTAATCCCTTTTTAACCATATAATTCAAGTGCTATATCAATGAAGCATTATCATCGAATAACTGCAAAGTAAATAAGCAATGAACAAATGAACAATCATACACATACACAGTACACCAGTGTTTTACGTGGAAATCCAAATCGGGAGAAAACCACAAAATGTTTTTTCTTATATGTCTTGAACAATTACATTCATTGGAAGCACCAACTTCCTTTGTTTAACAGCTGCAACTAGAAGGAGGCTCCAACCCCCTAGTTTCTTATGCTACAACCTAAGGGAAGCTCCAACTCCCCAATTCTCTAACTACAACCAGAAGGAGGCTACAACCCCCAATGTTCTCTGGCTACAACCGGAAGGTGGCTACAGCCACCTGTCCTTGCCCCGTCCTGCCACCCTGAAGTAGAAGTAGAATGATGGAACCATTGTCACACTATCACTATGAGATATACCACTGTAAACCTCTACCAATAAATCTGAACCATGCATCAACCTGTACCTCAACCTGTAATCAACATGTACCATAAACAAGTGCATCAACCATGCCCCAACCTGTAATCAACCTATACCATAAACAAGTGCATCAACCATGCACCAACCTGTAATCAACCTGTACCATAAACAAGTGCATCCAACCATGTAACAAGTATGTATAAATCATGTGTCAACTACTCATCAACTATGACTCATCAATATGTACCAACATCATCAACTATACACCTCATGTATGTGCACCAATTCATCAACTACTTGTCTCAACCATGTACTCA
>JZKD02S1915783.1:329169-341199 GCA_000966675.3 Picea glauca
TCACCATAAGGGGACCACTTTGGAGTTCATCCATATTTACTTCTTATCAACCATGAAAAAACAATAATGAGTCATATTTACGTCAAACAATATTGGGTCCATTACCTAAACCTTTTTGCTACGGGGCTTTCTTCAAGGGTTGACATCAATGACAACCAACCTTAATCAACAGCTTCTTCATCAAAGACACAACCAAAAGTGAGAGAATGTGGAATGCCTCTGGAATTCGATTAGTCTACCTCACCCAGAGAAGGAAAAGAGGTAAGCAAGCTCATGGAATTGTTTTGTACTTGCATTAATTTGATTAAGGATGAAAGAGTTGTACAAGAACTACAAAATTTGATCAGACAATATGAGATAGGCAGGATAGATCCTTTGTTGAATAAAGTAGTACATCAAGTATCTAGGAAGAGAAGGACAAACAAGGAACTACACCTTAATGCTCAGATTGGATATTATGACATAGATTACATGGTCCTCGACTTAGGGTCAGAATTCGATGTTATGACAAAGAAAACCTAAGCACTCATGGGAAAACCCAAGTTGATTTATTCCCCTATCAGGATCGGGATGGCTAATCAGCGGGCAGTAAGCCCCTTTGGAAGACTAGAGCATGTCCCTGTGGACATCGACGGGGTAAGGACATTTGTGGACTTCAAGGTGATTGAGATAGTTAATGATAGTTTTCCTTATCCTGCGCTTCTAGGAATTGATTAGGCTTTCAACAATTCCACTGTCGTTGACTTAAAGAAATGAAGAATGACATTTGAAGGTGATGGAATTAGGGTCATTTCACCTCTTGTTCCTGATGAAGGTCGCAGATACACAGAACCCATCAGAGAAGAAGACTGCACATACGAGATAGAGAATGTATATAAACTGACGGTAAGGCAACAAGATTACATTAATCATATGGCAAATGGGAATTTAAGTTGGCGAAGTGATGACGCATGCTCATCATATTCAAAAGAAGCACTAAAGAATTGGTAGAACAAAATGTATGAAGTTTCTGTGAGGAGGTGTGCTAGATTGACCAAGGAAGGTCATTGGATTGGCACAGAAGTAAGTAATCTGCCCACATTTGATGGTTTAAATCATTTAGAAACCTTCTTATTGGAATTTGAATAAATTGTACCAGTACAACAGAGGTTGTTGGCACTGGATGAGGCCTTGAAAGCAACGTCGGCGAGATGGTGGGGAACACACAAAAAGAACAATGCAGACTAGGTGAAATATCACACTTTGATGACAGTGCGCTTTTCAGACCAAGTCAAACGGTGTGAAGTTCGTTACACAAATCAGAGTTTTCTAAAGGACCATGTGCGAAGTTGTGAGGAGGTGTGGAGTAGCATTCCTCAAGAACAGTGGGTGCATAAATTCATTAACACTTTGGACACAACACCTATCAATTGGTACCTTCAAGCAGAGATCCACCTCACCACTTTAGATTGGTATGGTATGGCTCAGAACTTTGTAGCTACATTCTTATTTGAAATTCAGTACCCCACAATAGATCAATATTTACAAGTTGTAAGACAGAAATTCTTTGAGGAGGAACCTAACCTCCCTGTTGAGAAAGAAGAGGATGAATGGACTGCACCTCCTTAGAAATTGCAAGGTTGTTACAATATCAATGTTGATGAAGACGATAATCCTAGGAATGTGAAAATCGCAGAAACAAAAGGACAGAGAGACATAGAAGGACCAGGAGTCGAACTACCTTTTATTAGACAGCCAATCAAAATCAAGAAAGTTAAAATTGGAACAGAGCAAGCACCTAAGCTCGCAAACGTTGGAGATTATTGGCATGATGCCACTATTGACAAGATCACAGAACTATTGCATGAATATCAGGATTTGTTTCCAACCAAGTTCACCGACATGAAAGGCATTAAAGGGCCCATGGAAGAAATGAAAATCCCCTTGAAACTAGATGCAAGGCCAGTCAAGCAGAAACCCTACATATTGAATCCCAAGTATAAGCAGAAAGTCAAGATTGAATTAGACAGAATGTTGGAAGTAGGAATCATAGAACCTGTTGAAGAGTCATAATGGATTAGCCCTATGGTGGTCCAGGATAAGAAGACAATAGATATCATAATCTGTGTAGATTTCAAGAAATTGGATGATGCATGTTTACATTATCCATTCCCTACATCAATTACTGACGAAGTGTTAGATAATATGGGAGGACAGGAAGTTTACTCCTTCACAGATGGATTTTTAGGTTATCACCAGATCAGGATTGCCAAGGAAGATCGCCATAAGACCACATTTGCAACAGAATGGGGTTCCTTCCAGTACACAGTGATGCCTTTCGGATTGAGGAATGCACCAGCCATCGTTTCCAAGGTGGTGGTCGAAGCATTCAAGGAATTTTTACATAAATTTTTTGAAGCATTTTTTGATGATTGGATTGTTTTTATCTTATTGCAAGACCATATTGAATGTTTAAGACCAATGTTGGATAAGTGAAAGAGATGTCAGATTGCCCTGAACCTGAAGAATTGTATCTTCTTTTCACCCTTTGGAGTGTTGCTAGGCCATATTGTGTGTAAGTGGGGGTGGTAGATCCTACCAAGATTGCCATCATTGTTGATCTACCCCCTCCTACTTTGGTTAGACAATTGCGCACAACATTAGAGAATATTGGATACTACATAAAGTTCATCAAGGGATATGCACAAATAACATCACCCATGGAAAATATTTTAAAGAAAGATTTTCAGTTCCAATGGTCAGAGGAATGTCAGCAAAGCTTCGACACACTAAAACAGAAAATGGTCATTGCAACCATTCTGGTTTTCCCAGATTGGAGTAAGGAATTCCATGTGCACGTCGATGTGTCATCTATTTCATTAGGAGCAGTGTTAGCACAACCAGGAGTAGGATATATTTACCACCCGTTATCCTTTGATAGCAGGAAGCTCTCTACAACTGAGATAAATTACACTACCACTGAGACAGAAGGTTTAGCCATGGTGTACGCGCTACAGAAGTTTCGACACTACTTTTTGGGAGGACACTTTAAGATTTTCACTGATCACTCTGCGTTGAAATACCTAGTCAACAAGCCAGTGTTGGGGGGAAGAATATGCAAGTGGCTACTATTATTCCAGGAATATTATTTTGAGATGGTGGTCAAGCCAGGGAGAATGAACAAGGGACCTGACCATTTGTCTAGGTTAGAACATGGAGAGGAACCTACCAGTTTGGAGGATACACTACCAGATGCATTGTTGTTGGCCATCATAAAGGTTGATGATCACTTTATCGAGATAGTCCACTTCCTATCAACAGGAATGGCACCTTGCAAATATACAATCATTCAGAAGAAATAGTTGGTAGTTCAGGATGCATATTTTTCACTTATAGTTGGATAGCTCTATAAGATAGGACCTGACGAGATCTTGCGGATATGTGTTATGGAGGTAGAAAGACCACTGATTATTGTAGAAACACATGAAGGCATCGCAGGAGGACATTATGCAGGAAAAGCAACAGCGCAGAAGGTTCTTAGAGCTGGCCTCTGGTGGCCCACTCTGGACAAGGATGCTAAGGAATATTACAGAGCCTGTGATGTATACCAAGGAGTTGGGAACCCTTCCAGAAGAGATGAGATGCCCTTATCCCCTCAACTAACCTTACAGGCATTTGATAAATGGGCTATTTATTTTGTGGGCCCTATAAACCCACCAAGAAAGTGCACAGGAGCTCGATACATAATCACTGCGATAGAATATTTGACCACATGGGCAGAAGCAATAGCAGTTAAGGATTGTATTGCAACTATAGTTGCGCAGTTCATATTTGATGGTATCATAACCTGATTTGGATGCCCAAATATCCTTATGAGCGATCAAGGTACACATTTTATTAATAAGACTATTGAATCCCTAGCTCAGGAACTTGCAATTTGTTGTTCCTGAGTTTATACTTTAAGGCTCTAAAGTATATTATCAAGGAATCTGAAATGATAGGGGAAAAGAGGATAGCAAAGAAAACTATTTTAAAGATAAGAATCAAAGTTAGTTTCTCAACTGTCTCTATTGGAATTCCCAGTTTTCTCGAATGCTGATATCCCTCTCAATTGTTTCCCATGAACATTCTAACTCAACCCGGTTATTTGTTGTTTGCAAGATGGTATTAAATAAATTTAGAGCGATGCTAGTTTGATCTAAAAGACTGGGTTCAACGTTGGGATGCCTTGTAACTGGTACTGTCATGAGGGATAAAAGATAAGGGAGAAATAGATCTATATTTTCTTTTTAGGATTAGTTATCTCTAATTCACAATGTAAAGAGAACGATTTTAAAACACGAATTAATGAGATGAGTGATTCAAATACCGTTTCTTGTATCTGAGTTAAAACTTAAAGAAAGGGAAACATGTATGATATGAAGAAAAACATATAACTACTAGCAAGGTGAGGCATCAAATTAAGAGGAATCTCACGTTGTAATAGGAAACTATGGAGCAGAGAGAATATTAATGAAGCATGTGATATGTAATCCAAACATTTGTAGGTGTTGTATTGGTTGATAACCGATGCAGAGGAAAAACTATAAATGATCTAAATAAAAAGAATAATGTATTTCCATAGTAGAGGTTGTACTAAATTGTAGTCAAGCATTCATTAATAAAACACATGAAAGAATGATGAAAAGACAGGAGAAACACATAACTCAGACTTGACAAAATCCAGAATCTTCAATCTTCTTTTCTATTAATTTAGAGTTCCTTTAGATGTCTTCATCACAATGCCTTTTTAGAGAAGAAAAAAAAGCCTCTTGTCAGTCTTCTCTCCTTTTATTTATACAAAATCATCACTACTTGATCATTAGCGATCTCCTATTTTTTAGGGAAAAAGAAGGAAAAATAGTTACAAAACTGCAACCTTAACCATTGCATGATTAACATTTCGTTGGTCTATCATTTCAAAAGTATAAGACTTTGAACGATACTTCACTGCTTAGTTGAAGTCTCTCCCTCTTTTGAAGCTATACATTCAACACACTTTTCTAAAAAATGAACAAAAATTCTGGGTGGTGTCAGGAGATCTTTAGTTTCAAATAGATAAAACTTTCTTTGTATCTTTGGAAACTGGTCTTCAAAACCTTTATCGACAGATCTGATCACTTGCAGATTTAAATTAGGTTGTACCAGCCATCTATCTATCTGATTGGTATTGATTTCGCTCAACTGTAAAATTTCTGCCTGAACCTCCTGTAAGCTCTATTTGTAGTCCAACTGTTGTTTCACAATTTTTATCTACCCAAGTAGTCTGGAACAGTCATTCCTTTCGATTCCTAAAGCTTTCTTATCCAAAGAATTAAAGATTCCCTCACAGTCATCTTTGATTTCTTTGACTATCTTCTTGTTTTCAACTATGTTTGTTTCCCATGCTTTGAGCATAACGTCTCCTCTTATCTGTTATGTGAAAGAAATTTTTAAATCTTTTAGCGTCTCCCTGTTCCCTGAACATTCAAATGCCTTCTAAAAAGTATTCCTTTCTTCTTTAGCCTCTTTTTCTAGTAAAATAATGTTATCAAGAGATTTGCTTACCTCTTGAAAATAATGATGGATGATCTCTATTTTGGAGATCAATTGTTGTTATTCAGCTTCTATCTTTGTATGGGCTTCTAACGAGAGGTCTTGAAAAGCCTTCAAGTCTACGACCCAGCCTTCTATAAAACTCAATTTAGCCTGTAATTGTTTAACAAGCTCTCTCTGCTGAGTAACCTGTACCTGACTTACTTGTATCCTCTAGTTCATTTCGTCCAGGCTAGTTTTGAGTGACTGGATTTCTTGCCTTTCAGTAGCTATGTCCTACTCCAGCCTCTTATGCGCCTCTTCTCTAATGTTTTTTTCAAAATTCTACAACTGATCCTGCAATTGGGCTATCATGTGGTTACTCTTCTTTATCCTGGTTCTCATGTTCTCCACAGTAAAAATGTTTGTTGTTTCCATGGCTCCCATGGAGCCTACTATCTCTGTAGTGAAATCCTCCTCTTCCAGTTTATGACCATCTATCAAGACCCTATGCTTCTTCACCATAACCCCTTCTCTCATATGCATTTCCTACCTTACAATATCCTTCCTCTTCTTACAGAAAAAATAATCGGAAGGAGGGATCTCATCTCTAGAAATAAGGGTGAGGTCACCAACATATATATCTCCTATCTATGGGAGTCCAAAGGTGGATTGTATAGGGGTTAAGGAAGTTATGGGACTTCCTAGCTCTGTAGACCTTGTTCCTCCCATGGTCTCAAGTATAATGACATCGACAGTAGGTGATGAAGGAGGATTGGACTTACCGATTTCGGAAGGTGTCCTAGGCCTCCTCTCTGCTTCCATCTCTGGATCTTCTGTCTGTAAGGCCTCTTCATTTTGTAAACATCCTTCAGTCTCCTGAGGAAATTCTTCAGGATTGGCTTTATCTTGCGTTTCTTGTCCAAAACCTGGAAGAATATCTTCTTGTTCCCAAGGAAGGGTGATTTCTTCTCCTTGTAGTACTTTGGGTAGGTCGCTCCGTCTGTGCTTCTGGAAGGTCTGAAAAATAGCTTGTAAGTCAGACGGCAGTGTCTGTACTCTTTGTAATACTTCCTCATAGGTCCTAGTCCCTTTGAATAGATCATCACAAGGTGATCTCATTATCATAGGCCTTCATATTACAGTGGGCCATGTTTTTTCCCACTAGCTGGTAAGGATCGTGCTTCATGTGTTCAAGGTTTACCAATTTAACCTCTTCTAGAATTGTCGCTTCAACTTTGGAATGACCTAAGTTGAGAAATGAAAATTTCCCAATTTGAACGGGAAAAACTACCCAAAATTTCTTTTGATCCATTTTTAGTTCTATCCCAATTCCACCTGCTACTATTTGATGAGCCACCTCCCTGCACACCATTCTGTTAGGGAGGAATTTTGGGAGGGCATGTGGGGGGATTGAACACCCAAAAACTCTAATGTATGAAACATTCTCCTCTATGAACTAGTCAACAACTTCCTTGAGGTTTCATGTGACCAACTCTGACATGAGGGGAGGCGCACAGTCATACAACATCTGATGTAGTGGTATTACCACGAAATGACAAATTTCATAGAACGAATCCTTGGCATTTTCTTCCCAAAGTTTAGAATGATATTCATGAATTGGCTCCAGGTAAGTAGGATTCCAACTCCAATTCATCAAAGGGAAAGGGGTTGAGAAGAATATGGCATCCATGATGTATGCCGACATATAAAAGACTACTGGTCAGCCTTTTGATCTTGCAGTCTGATAGTCCATGACCTCCTTTGCTATGTTATCAGATAAATTCTTATCCCAATTGAAATTGTAACCTTTTGTTGCCTCATGCAAAAGAGGCACCCATTCTACAAGGAAATGCGTAGGACTTTTCTTACCAAAAAGCCTACATAACATCATCGCCACGTAAATCATATACTCATTCAATGAGGCTGTGGCATAAATGCCATGAGTATCAGCCCTGAATTATCCCTCATTTCTCCACCAGTCTTTAATTATGTTAGGATAGGTTTGGTCTGCCTCAAAACATTCTTTTCTTTGAAAATTACTCACAAAATCTTGATTATAAACATACTTGGGACTGGGGGATAATTTATACATTACTTGTACATGTTCTGGTCTAAAAGAGCCAATGACGACCCCTCGGTTGTCCAGAATGCTCCTTGTCTATACATTAGTTCGCTCTAAGGCCCAACTGATCATGTCATTATAAGTCGTAAGTCATGGTCGTGTAGTTATTTTGTGGAGCTCAGACTCCGCTATAACCTAAAGCTTGTTGTTGGCGTCATGAGGGAAATTTTTAATTTCATAATCCAGAGTTTCGAAAATCTGCCTCCAGGATTTTATGGAATCAGTGGCATGTGGTGTTGTATCGGATATAACGTCTTCGTCTGGACTCGAGATTTATGCAATCTCTTCACTTTTCTTGGGTCCTTTCTTAGGTGCCATGATATCAGTCCTATATCAAAGACCTGTTCACAGAGAAATGTGTCTAAAATCGGGAAAGCATGATTTGTTGCAGATGTAAGGGATAACTATGAAGTTCAAAACATAAGACTTTATTAACCTTCAATTTCACGTTAAAATGAGTGTACAGATGTAGACGATGAAAAATTAATGCTTTTTAATGGAAAGATATACCTAGAGATATGTTTTCATGTTGAAAAATATCTTCGTTTATTCGTTATTAATGTTGTCGTATATCAGCGATTTCGAAAGTGAAGTTTCGAAAAACACCACCTTCCTCAATTCCCGAAATGTGAAAGGTGGTTTAATTATCACTAATCATGTTTTTAAAACGAATTAACCTAAAACTTAAACCCTGTTTAGAGAAAACGTGATTTCGCGTTTCAGAACTTCGGGGATCCTGTCGTCAAGGGATAAGTCACAAGCAATCCTCAGATCACGAAATCGCGATGAGATTAGTGAGGCGCTAAGACATGTAATTAGAGATTTAATTAAACCAGGTCAGTAATTAATTACTTTTTAATTTTTCGAAAAAACGAGGATCGGGAGTCTGGGGGTTGAGAATTTGAAAGCGCTTTAGTAGCAAGAAAACCCAAATCGTGAAAGATTAAGGGAAAGATAATAAGTTTAGGAAATTAAATAATAATGGGTTTAAAAAGTGTTCGCGGCAAATGGTGGGAAGGTAACCTTTATTTCTCCCCCCTTTTAGCCTTTTTTTAAATATGTTAAACCCTTTTGAGACTTCGGCACTGGGAAAATTAGATAGTCGACAATTATACTTCAAGAAAATATGAATCTCGAAAACCCGAAAAGGAACGGAAAGCTCAGATCTCCCATTTGATTAAGGGCGACTCCATGTCTTAGGAAAAAAGAAGCTTTAGTTTTCAAGGATGGAAAAAGTTAAACTTCGTGTCAACATTAGGCTCCATATTGGGATCTCATCTCCTTGTGGGACGAGAAGAACATGTAGACCAAGTGCCTTCATTGGGTAATGGAGTCAAAGATTTGTCTCTGTGAAATAGATTTTGGAGAAAAACCAAACAAGAGTAGGGTCTCAACATCAACCTTGAAAATCTCTCCACAAAAAAAAAATTGACTATCTCGAGCGGGTTTTCAATAAACCTCTTATCCTGAAATTGAGCTCAAAACTGTGTAAGATAATCAAAACCAAACTAATCATCTTATCAGGTTTCATGTGACTCTATTTGCATCAAGGTAAGTATTTGTGTCATGTCCAGTAAATATATCTCCAAAACCTATGATAAAATTCAGCCGAAAGGAAAAGAAAACACCAGAGCATCTTGTAATTCATGTATGATAGCTTTTATTAGATACGAGGATATTTCTTCACTGACAGCGAGCTTGTTTAGTACCCCGGTGAAGTTATCTGACTTCCCATATTGAATTTCCTTTCAACACTTCAATATTTTCAAGCATTTAAATGTTGAGATGAGGGCAATCAATAAAATGAATTTCCTTTATTCATCTCTTTGGACTAGATGGGGGCAATCAATATTGAATTTCCTTTCACCATCTATCTGTATTTATTCCTTTATATTTTTGAAGTGGGGGCAATCAATGCGTATACAATATACTTGGGAAGATATATGTCTAAAAAGGAATCAAAGTCTATCAACTCATTTAAATAGCTCTAGGTCAATCTTCTCCTCTGCCTTCAAAAATCATGGGCTCCAAAGAACTCCTTAAGGGAAACTTTTGACCTTTAGTCCAGGGCACTTCCTTGAGAAAAACTAATCATTTTTTCCTGTTAGGATAACTAGTAAGGTCAGGATTAACCTAGACATGTTTGTGATCCATCTAAATTCAAAGAACTTAAAAACATGACCCACTCTCTTTCTTGAGATTTTGTTCGAGAGTTTTCAAAACCAGAGCCAAACCCCTCTGTTGTCAGGAACTTTAAGATTGGACTTCCATGATAAATTGGTAAAAGGCTTTACTGTGGTCAAGGGGAGGGGTAAAAGGGGGCTTTCTCTTTTTTTCTTTTTTTCTTTTTTTTTTTTTAATAGAAAAATAAATCATTCGTACTTCTTAGGGGAAATTTTTATCTCGAATCTTGAAATGGGATTTCAAACCTTTATTAACTCTCACATTAACAGCCCAGAGATTACTCTTTTATTACCTTTGTCATTGTGAGACACTTTAATAAGAATACTTGCACATGGCACCTATCGGTACTTCGAGTTTTTTGTCTCGTGAGAAATTTTCCCTACGAATAACATAGATTATAATCGTTAGGAAACGTCATGAAAAGAAATCCCCCCCCCCCTTTTTTTTTTAACAAACCTATACAAAAAGCATGAAAGCAAACTGATATGTACAATGAGAGGTATGTACAATGAGAATTTAGAAACACATTATTGCATGATGTGTTTAAGATGTCTCTCATTCACAGGGGCATTGAGGATGTCTCCATTGAGGTTTTCTAATAACCAAGCATTTTTTCCTTTTGAGGCTGAAATCCTATATGGATCGGACCAAATTGGGTCGAATTTTCCATGTTTTCCAGCGTCCTCTTTCTTGGCTTCCCATTTCAAAACCAAATCACCAACGAGAAAATTTATATCTTTAGCTTTCTGGTTGAACAAGGCCTTCATTTTATCCTGATATCTTTGTAACCTTTCATTTACTTCGGCCCTATTTTGTTGAACTTCGACCAACTGGTTTATCCTTCTGGTAACATCATTTGGTTCTTCATTGGAATCCTACCAAAGCTTTATCACCAACAGAGCTAAGTCTATTGGTAAAACGACATCAGTGCCATATACCATCTGGAAAGGGGAAGCTCCAATTGACCTTTTTGTACTTATTCTATTGGCCCATAATGCATATTTTAGATGTATATGCCACGCTTTCTCGTTTTCAGTTAAAACCTTTTTTATCACGGTAATCAGGCTTTTGTTAGATGATTCAACCAAACCATTACCTTGTGGATAGTAAGTGGTGGAGTGTTCTAGTATGGTGTTATATTTTTGGCAAAAAATCATCATGGCCATCGATTTAAAAGCTTGTGAATTATCAGTGATTATCTTTCGGGGACACCCGAATCTGGATAAAATATTATCTTCCAAGAAACTGATTACTACCGAATCGGTTGCATTTCTTGTGGGGATAGCCTCCACCCATTTAGTGAAGTAATCAGTAGCCATTAGGATCCCTTTGTGTTGCACGCTAGAATATGGATGAATTTCTCCAATGAAATCAAGTCCCCATTGTTGAAATGGGGCTTCTATTTTAACTGGCATAAGGGGCAGAGTTGGGATCTTCTGTTTGCCTGTGAACAACTGACAAGGAACACAATTTCAAGCTCTAGTGTTCACTTCTGTGAACAATTTGGTCTAGTAGTATCCGGCTCTTAAGATCTTATAAGCTTTTGCTCGCCACGCATGATGTCCTCCACATACCTCGACATGGAATTCATCTATAACGCCTTCCATTTCAGTTTCAACTAAACACCTCAGTAGGAAACCCAAGGGGTCTCTCCAATACAATTTTGCATTTATGATACAGTATTTTACAGCATGTAACTTTAACTTCCTAGACTTAGACGGGGTTAACTCAGTAGGAAATTGGAGCGTAAGTAGGTAATGGACGATGTCATGATACCAAGATGAAGTAGAAAAATTGTCTTGAATTTCGGTTATAGGTGCAGAGGCATAAAGCTCGTCTATTTCCAGAAATCCCTCGGTCTGTTGCAGCTGATTTATCCCTAATGCTTTTAATTTTGATTCGGCAAGCAATTTGGCCAAACCCTAACCTTTAATAATTTTAGTTGGTTTGACTTCTAGATCAAACTCCTGGATCTTAGCTAACCACTTGCCTCTTCTTCCGTCGTTGTCTGGTTGCACCAAGATATCTTTAACAGGGCTAGAGGGCACATAAGAAATGACTTTCGAGTGCAACATGTAAGTGTTGATACTGAGAGGGGGGTGAATCAGTATCAAGTACAATTTAAAACCTTTTTCAACTTATACTTAAACCATTCAATTATATCCAATGAGAAATGAACAATAGTATAA
>JZKD02S1915783.1:343783-386528 GCA_000966675.3 Picea glauca
GTGTTGTATCTACATGTGCATTTTCCTTCATGTCCAAATAACTTCATCAATCTTGTGGTCCAAAACCCATGACTAGGGTTGACATCAATGACAACAACCAATCTTCCAACAGTAAGTTCTGAAATCTTTGAGGATTTCACTATTGCATAGGCCTGTTTCTCCAAAACGTCATATTTCAACTCAGCATCCCTGAGACTTTTGCTAAAAAATTCAATAGGCCGTTCAAAACATTCCTATTTTTTTGTAACAATACAGCTGCTATATAAGTATGTTCTGAAGCAAAAGAAAAAATTAAAAAGTCTTTTGTGTAATCTGGACTGGCCAAGACTGGTGCTTCACTTATTACTTTCTTTATGCGTTGAAAGGAGGCTTTGGCTTCACTTGTCCATTTCACTTCACTGTCTTTTTTGAGCATATATGTTATCAATTTCACAATTTCGGCAAAGTTAGGGATGAATCTCCTCAAGAAATTTATTTTTCCTAAAAAAGACTAAATTTCTTTTATATTTATAGGAAAATTATTGTATCTATTGCCTCAACCCTTTTGGGATTGATTTTGATTCCATCCTTAGACACGATATGGCCCAAGAGTTTACCTTCTTGCATTGTGAAATGAGATTTCTTGGGATTGAGTGACAAACCAAACTTTCTGCATTTCTCAAAAGTTTGTTTAAGGTGCATTAGATGTTCTGCATTAGATTTGGAGAAAACAGTCAGGTCATCAAGATAGATAACAACGAACTTATCTCTCTTACTCACGAAAGTGATATTCATGGCTCATTGAAAAGTTTCCCCTACATTCATCAAACCAAAAGGCATTTTATCGTACATAAAAGTACCCCAAGGGGTAGTGAAAGAAGTTTTTTCTTTATCGTCCTGGTGCACTGCGATCTGATTGTATCCTAAAAAAGCATCAATCATAGACATTTTGTTAGCTCCAACTACTTTTTCTAACACATGATCCATCTTAGGTAATGGGTAATTGTCTTTGAGTGATGATCGATTTAGGTTTCTGAAATCAACACGCAGTCTGATCTCGCCATTTTTCTTTCTCACTGGGACTAAATTAGCTACCCACTCAGAATATCTCAGTGGGACTATAATTTTAGCATCAAGGAGTTTTTTGACCTCCTTTTCTATCATCGGTATAAGGATAGGGTTAATCTGTCTGAGTTTCTACCTAAAAGGTTTGACACTTGGCTTCAATGGAATTTTATGTTCCATTATAGTCGTGTCATAAGTTCTCAACTCATCATAGGACCAAGTAAAAACATCTTTGTATTTTTTAATCAATTCAACATATTTACTCTTGATTTCGGGAGATAGGTATTTGGATACTTTAACTAACCTAGGACTCTCTTTGGCACCTATATTGCAATCTTCGACCTCTTCTAGTTGAGGATGTAAGGTAGTCTTCAAAGGGATGTCATCATGATTAAAGAGTCTTTCTAGAGGAATCATGCCCTTAGGTATTTGATTATTTTTCAAAACTAGCATATAGTGGTTTGCAATTTTATCTTGGAACTCTTGGGGGTCTTCCCCTTTCTGCATGATCCAAATAGGATCATTCTGGTTCTCTTGGTCAGCATGTGTTTCGACGAACTTGTCTACCATTTCCAAAAAAATCTGAGTTGTTCGTCATCCTCAAAGACTTGCCAATGTTGTATGTTATTGGGTATGGAAGGCCTATGTCTCATCTATATATGGTATTTGAGTTTGAAAGCAGTGGGAGGTGCAAAATTCGAGGCAGCTTTGGCTAAGGAATTCGCCTGTTGATTTTCAGCTCTCAGAATGGAGTGAATATTAACAGAAGAGAAAAAAAATTCGATTAGGTCCCAAACACAATTTCGATAAGACCTTAATCTAGGATGTTTGGCCTGGTACTGATGATTGACTTGCTTCACGATTAACTCTACATCAACAAAAACTTCTAAGTTTTTAATTTTCATCTTCCTAACGACCTCTAACCCTAAAACTAGAGCTTCGTACTCACATACATTATTAGTGTAGTCAACGTTCCACTGCAGCCTATAAGAGAAAGGGATAATGAATTGGTTATCAGGTGCTACAAAAATTACTCCAGCCCCAGCTCCAAGATAAGATGAGGCATCGTCAAAAAACATTTTCCAAACACCAGTGCATTATACATCTTGTTTTATTTGTTCTTTTTCTTTTTTATTTCCTGTACAATTTTCTTCTACACAAGCATCAACATCATCATCTATAGATAATATAAAATTACCTAAATCCTTATAATCAATATATATATGGTAATTATTTGGTCTGAGAGGATCACTAACAGTAAACGCTAATCTGGTTTCCCTGTACAATCACGTGAACTGACCTTCGAAAACTGGAATTGTCGCATACGTCATATCAAGTTGAAGAGAACCTATAGGTTTAGTACCCCATGACTGAGACAAGAGCATGTCATATTTCGGAGGTATATATGCGAAAACCACATCCATTAAAACACTCTTTGTAGGTACCTATGCAAGATTTACGACTAAGTCCTTTATCATGCCTAGACACTTGACTTTCCTCGAGTCAAATGAATACAAATATCCATAAGGCCTGGTGATTTCTAGGCCGAGTCCGTCCATGATTTCCTTAGGCATTACATTGTGAGAGGCCCCAGAATCTAACATGCATTTATGAAGCAGATGATCAAAAACTGTCAAAGTGATGTAGAAAGGGGCAACAATGTCTCTAGCACCTTCGAAGTGCAAGCTGAAAAATATGTTAGGCTTATCATCTTCTAATTTAATGGCATCGGCTTGACTTCTGTTTTTCGAAAAATTAATCATTTTAGCAATTTGTTTTCGGTATATCAGGTGTTTGGCCAATTCCACAAGGGGGATAGGGATTTTGATCTTATTGGTCTCATTCTCTAGATTAAAAGTTCCAATGGGTTTGTCAGTTTCCACAGTTTGAGCCTCTAGCCCTTTCCTTTCAACTTTCCTGGGTTGAGGGACCTTTGTTTCGGTAACAAAGGTGCTTATTTTTTGTGTGCTTAGGGGTGATATTTCCATTGTCTTTGATTTGATAGAATGTACATTAGCGGTCTATTTTTCAGTTCTTTTTGCAACTGCTTGGTTAGTTTCAACCCTCGGCAGTATATTTTTAACTGGAGCGGTTGTAGAAGATGTTTTTCTAGGTCTCAGGTTGTACTTATGGTGGAGCTCGGCCATTATACTATCTGCTACTCCGTGATAAGTTAAATCTTTAGAAACACTATTGTTCTTATTAATCTCAGTCTGATACCCTGTAGAGAGATACTTTTCGTAATCATGTATCGTTATATAAGATTGTAAGCAGTCATCACCAAGATTATTCATATCCTCTTCTAACTCTTCAAAATCCTCTACGTCCTATCCTCCTATAAAGTTTTCACTTTTAAAAGGGGTTTGAATTTTTTGATCTTCATTCTTAACTTGTTTTTTATGGTTTTGAGAATTAGGGCTTTTTCTAAATTCTTTTCTAGGGTAATGTTCATTTTTAGCTTGATCCAGTTCCATTCTTGATATTTTGTTTGACAGTTCTTTGATGATTCTTTCCATATCATCTATTTTATCTTCTGAGGATTTCCTTGATCCAGAGGGTCCTCCTTGCTCCCTATATCTCTTTATCTCTTTGTTTCCAGTCTCAAATTTGGTTTTGAGCTTCCCTGATGCCATCATGTTAGACTCTATTTCCAAGGCATCATCTTGCATCTTTGTAATATCAACTGATCTTCTCTCTCTTAGTAAAAGGGCGAAGTCAAGGTCAAAAGCTCCAACGAAAGTCACTCTCAGTGCAGGTTGTGAGGGTTTAACCTCATTTGGGATCTTATTATATAATTTATTGAACCATTGGGTGAACTCAAGGACTGATTCAGATTTTTTCTTTCGCAGAGCTCCGAATTCGGTTAGATAATAGAGATGGTATTTCCGCTCACCCCACTATCTGATAAAAGTGTTTTCACGTTCATCGTATGAAGGTATTGATCCGGCTAGTAGGCCTTGAAACCAGGTTCTCACTTTCCTTTCAAAAGTTTGAACCAAGAGTCTGGAGTAAACATCCTCATTTTCTAATCCTAGAATGTCAGCGAATTGATTGAAAAAATGTATGTGTTCCACTGCCATTAAATCGCCTTCTCTCGTGAACTTGGGCAGGTTTTTCATGTAATTTTTTAGAAAATCATGGAGAGGGACTAGTAGAACCAAAGGGGCATATCTTGCAGAAACCTTTTCAAATATCTAAGGAGGCGGTACCTGGCCACCTGCTCCTCCTCCTAGACCACATGCAGTAGCACCTCCTACCCCGCCCGCTCCAGCTGCGGCCATCATGGCTTTAGCAGTAAAATTTTGGGGGTTACAAAGGAGGGTTTGAAGAAAAGGGTTATAGACGGGGATGAAATTTGAGGAAAAGGAGCTTGGGGAACGTGGATTGGTTCCTTTAGAATCACCGGGTGAAGATATAGGAGAGTCGACAGAAGTTGAATCCAGATATATAGGATAATTGTTTGAGTTTTGGGAGGTGGGAAAATAACTTCGAGAAGCGAGGGGGAATCGATCGCAACAGGAAGCGAGGTATACCTTCGTTTTCTATTGGTATGGGAAATAGCTGAGAAAGCCTCGGTCTTAAAAATAGGTAGAACCAAATTCAATTTTGGGGTCGTAACTTTACCAGCGGAGTATTCCCTGTTAGGGAAAGGAACACTTGATTCGCTATGTTGATCTTTGGATTCAGACTGTGTGGATTTAAATTGATAATCTTTATTCGTCGATAAGTCAGTCTGTCGAAAGTATCTTATTAATTTTAGAATTTTTTCTAGGTTGGAAGAAGGTGAAATTTGCTTGTCGTCTGGATTCTTCCTGGTGTTCTTCTGGTTTAGAGACAGTTTAAACAATGTGGAGTCACCAAGTGAAAGATAAAGGTAGCCTTAGAAGATTTCCAAACTTTGTTCACTACCAAAGAAGGAAAGTGTCAATGTCGTTCTTCCCAGGGAAAAGGGCTTTCGTTACTCCATCCTCGGCAGTGGCGCCAAAAAGATTTTGTTCCTGAGTTTATACTTTAAGGCTCTAAAGTATACTGTCAAGGCATCTGAAATGATAGGGGAAAATAGGACAGTAAAGAAAACTATTTTAAAGATGAGAATCAAAGTTAGTTTTTCAACTGTCTCTATTCAAATTCCCAGTTTTCTCAAACGTTGATATCCCTCTCAATTGTTTCCCATGAACGTTCTAACTCAGCCTGATTATTTGTTGTTTGCAAGATGGTATTAAATAAATTTAGAGCGATGCTAGTTTGATCCGAAAGACCGGGTTCGACGTTGGGCTGCCTTGTAACTGGTACTATCATGAGGGATAAAAGATAAGGGAGAAATAGATCTGTATTTTCTTTTTAGGCTTAGTTATCTCTAATTCACAATGTAAAGAGAACGATTTTAAAACGCGAATTAATGACATGAGTGAGTCAAAGGTCGTTTCTTGTATCAAAGTTAAAACTTAAAGAAAGGGAAACATGTATGATATGAAGAAAAACATATAACTACTAGCAAGGCGAGGCATCAAATTAAGAGGAATCTCACGTTGTAATAAGAGACTATGGAGTAGAGAGAATATTAATGAAGCATGTGATATTGTAATCCAAAAATTTGCAGGTCTCGTATCGGTTGATAACTGATGCAGAGAAAAAACTGTAAATGATCTAAATAACAAGAATAATTTATTTCCACAATAGAGGTTGTACTAAATTGTAGTCAAGCACTCATTAATAAAACACATGAAAGAACGATGAAAAGACAGGAGAAACACATAACTCAGACTTGAAAAAATCCAGAATCTTCAATCTGATTTTCTATTAATTTAGAGTTCCTTTAGATGTCTTCGTCACAATGCCTTTTTAGAGAAGAAAAAAAAACCTCTTGTCAGTCTTCTCTCCTTTTATTTATACAAAATCATCACTACTTGATCGTTAGCGATCTCCTATTTTTTAGGGAAAAAGAAGGAAAAATAGTTACAAAACTGCAACCTTAACCTTTGCATGATTAACATTTCATTGGTCTATCATTTCAAAAGTATAAGACTTCGAACGATACTTCACTACTTAGTTGAAGTCTCTCCCTCTTTTGAAGTTATGCATTCAACACACTTTTCTAAAAAATGAACAAAAATTATGGGTGGTGTCGGGATATCTTTAGTTTCAAATAGATAAAATTGTCTTTGTATCTTTGGAAACTGGTCTTCAAAACGTTTATCGGCAGATTTGATCACCTGCAGCTTTAAATTAGGCTGTACCATCCATCTATCTATCTGATTGGTATTGATTTCGCTCAACTGTGAAATTTCTGCCTGAACCTCTTGTAAGCTCTCTTTGTATTTCAGTTGTTGTTTCACAATGTTTATCTGCCCAAGTAGTCCGGAGCAGTCATTCCTTTCAATTCCTAATGCTTGCTTATCCAAAGAATCAAAGATTCCCTCATAGTCATCTTTGATTTCTTTGACTATCTTCTTGTTTTCAACTATGTTTGTTTCCCATGCTTTGAGCATAACGTCTCCTATTATCTGTTCTGTGACAGAAAGTTTTAAATCTTTGAGCATCTCCCTGTTTCTTGAACATGTGACTGCCTTCTGAAAAGTATTCCTTGCCTCTTTAGCCTCTTTTTCTAGTAAAATAATGTTATCAAGAGATTTGCTTACCTCTTGAAAATAACGTTGGATGATCTCTATTTTGGAGATCAATTGTTGTTGTTCATCTTCTAAATTTGTATGGGCTTCTAATGAGAGGGCTTGAAAATCCTTCAAGTCTATGACCCAGCCTTCTGTCAAACTCAATTTAGACTGTAATTGTTTAACAAGCTCTCTCTGCTGAGTAACATGTACCTGACTTACTTGTATCCTCTGGTTCATTTCGTCCAGGCTAGTTTTGAGTGACTGGATTTCTTGCCTTTCAGCAGCTATGGCATGCTCCAGGCTCTTATTCACCTCTTCTCTAATGTTTTGTTCAGCATTCTTCAACTGATCCTACAATTGGAATATCATGTGGTTACTCTTCGTTATCCTGGTTCCCATGTTCTCCATAGTAAAAATGTTTTTTGTTGCCATGGCTCCCATGGAGCCTACTATCTTTGTAGCGAAATCCTCCTCTTCCAATTTCTGACCATCTATCAAGCCCTATGCTTCTTCACCATACCCCCTTCTCTCATATTCATTTCCTACCTTACAATAGCCTTCCTCTTCTTACTGAAAAAATAATCGGAAGGAGGGTTTTCATCTCTGGAAATAGGGGTGAGTTCACCAACATATATATCTCCCATCTGTAGAAGTCCAAAGGTGGATTGTATAGGGGTTAAGGAAGTTATGGGACTTCCTAGCTCTATAGACCTTGTTCCTCCCATGGTCTCAGGTATAATGACATCGACAGTAGGTGATGAAGGAGGAGTGGAGTTAATGATTTCGGGAGGTGTCCTGGGCCTCCTCTCTGCTTTCTTCTCTGGATCTTCTGTATGTAAGGCCTCTTCATTTTGTGAAGAGTCTTCAGTCTTCTGAGGAAATTCTTCAGGATTGGCTTCATCTTGTGTTTCTTGTCTGGAACCTGGAAGAATATCTTATTGTTCCCAAGGAAGGGTAATTTCTTCTCCTTGCAGTAATTTGGGCATGTCGCTCCGTCTGTGCTTCTGGAAGGTCTTAAAACTAGCTTGTAAGTCAAACGGTAGTGTCTGTACTCTTTGTAATACTTCCTCATAGGTCCTAGCCCCTTTGAACAAATAGTCACAAGGGGAATTCTCATGCTCATAGGCCTTCATATTACATTGGGCCATGTGTTTTCCCACTAGTTGGTAAGGATCGTGCTTCCTATGTTTGAGGTTTGCCAATTTAACCTCTTCTAGCGCTGTTGCTTCTACTTTGGCATGACCTAAGTTAAGCAATGAAAATTTCCCAATCTGAACGGGAAAAATTGGCAAAAATTTCTTTTGAGCCATTTTTAGTTCTATCCCAAATCCACTTGCTACTATTTGATGAGCCACCTCCCTGCACACCAATCTGTCAGGGAGGAATTTTGGGAGGGCATGTGGGGGGATTGAACACCTGAAAACTCTAATGTATGAAACATTATCCTCTGTGAACCAGTCAGCAACTACCCTGAGGTTTCCTGTGACCAACTCTGAAATGAGGGGAGGGGCACAGTTGTACAGCATCCGATGTAGTGGTATTACCACGAAATCACAAATTTCATAGAACGAATCCTTGGCATTTTCTTCCCAAAGTTTAGAATCATATTCATGAATTGGCTCCAGGTAAGTAGGATTCCAACTCCAATTCATCAAAGAGAAAGGGTTCGAGAAGCATATGGAATCGATGATGTATGTCGACATATAAAAGGCTACTGGTCGGCCTTTTGATCTTGCAGTCTGATGGTCCATGACCTCCTTTGCCATGTTATCGGATAAAATCTTATCCCAATTGAAACTGTAACCTTTTGTTGCCTTGTGCAAAAGAGGCACCCATTCTACAGGGAAATGGGTGGGACTTTTCGTATCGAAAATCCTACATAACATCATCGCCACATAAATATTATACTCATTCAATGAGGCTGTGGCGTTAATGCCATGAGTGTCAGCTCTGAATTTTCCCTCATTTCTCCACCATTCTTTAATTATGTCAGGATAGGTTTGGTCTGCCTCAAAACATTCTTTTCTTTGAAAATTACTCACAAAAACTTGATTATAAACATACTTGGGACTAGGGGATAATTTATACATTACTTGTACATGTTCTGGTCTAAAAGTGACAATGATGACCGCTCGGTTGTCCAGATTGCTCCTCATATGTACATCAGTTCGCTCTAAGGCCCAACTGATCATGTCATTATAAGTCGTAAGTCGTGGTCGTGTAGCTATTTTGTGGATGTTAGACTCCACTATATCCCAAAGCTTGTTGTCAATGTCATGAGGGAAATTTTTAATTTCATAATCCAGAGTTTCGAAAATCTGCCTCCAGGATTTTATGGAATCGGTGGCATGTAGTGTTGTATCAGATATAACATCTATGTTTGGACTCGAGCTTTCTGCAATCTCTTCGCTTTTCTTGGGTGCCTTCTTAGGTTCCATGATATCAATGTTGTTTTAGAGATCTGTTCACAGAAAAATGTGTCTAAAACCGGGAAAGCGTGATTTGTTGCAGATGTAAAGGATAACTATGAAGTTCAAAACATAAGACTTTATTAACCTTCAATTTCGCATTAAAATGATTGTACAAACGTAGACGACGAAAAATTAATGCTTTTTAATGGAAAGATATACCTAGAGATACGCTTTCATGTCAAAAAATATCTTCGTTTATTCGTTATTAATGTTGTCGTATATCGGCAATTTCGAAAGTGATGTTTCAAAAAACACCACCTTCCTCAATTCCCGAAACGATAAAGGTGGTTTAATTATCACTAATCATGTTTTAAAAACGAATTAACCTGAAACTTAAACCCTGTTTAGAGAAAACGTGATTTTGTGTTTCAGAACTTTGGGGATCCTGTTGTCAAGGGATAAGTTACTAGCAATCCCCAGATCGCGAAATCACAATGAGATTAGTGAGGTGCTAAGGCATGTAATTAGGGCTTTAATTAAACCAGGTTAGTAATTAATTACTTTTTAATTTTTTGAAAAAACAAGGATCGGGAGTTTGAGGGTTGAGAGTTTGAAAGCGCTTTAGTAGCAAGAAAACCTGAATCACAAAAGATTAAGGGAAAGATAATAAGTTTAGGAACTTAAATAATCACGGGTTTAAAAAGTGTTTGTGACAAATGGCGGGAAGGTAACCTTTATTTCTCCCCCCTTTTAGCCTTTTTTTAAATATGTTAAACCCTTTCGGGACTTTAGCACCGGGAAAATTAGACATTCGACAATCATACTTCGAGAAAAGTCAAATCTCGAAAACCTGAAAAGGAATGGAAAGCTCAGATTTTCCATTTGATTAAGGGTGGCTCCACGACTTAGGAAAAAAGAAGCTTTAGTTTTCAAGGATGGAAAAAATTAAACTTCATGTCAAAACAGTTCATCATCAGAAGAGCGCACCTTACCACCCACAAGTGAATGGTACAGTCAAAGATTTTAATAAGATCTTGGAGACATCGCAGACGAAGATTTGCAGTGTGAACTGGGATGATTAGGATTTGAGAGTATCAACAATGTTATGGGATTATAGAACCACTTGCAAGAAGATGGCAATGCAGACTCCCTTTAAGTTGGTTTATGGTCTAGAAGTAGTGGTCCCTATGAAATATTTAGTTCTTAGCTTAATAATTGCAGCATTCACAGATATGGATGACACTAGCGTTGTTCAAAATAGGCTTGTGCAGTTGGTGGAACTAGAGGAAGACAGGTTTATTGCAAGAATCCATCAGCAAGTACAGAAGGAATGAGAAAAGGCTTACCATGACATACACATCAATAAGAAAGCATTTAAGCAAGGAGATCTAGTATTGGTATATGACAGCAAGCTCATGAAGCATCCAGGGAAGTTTAGGACACATTGGCTTGGGCCATATGAGGTTTCCTATGTTATAGAAGGAGGAGTTGTGCAATTGAAGACTTTGAATGGAGAATGGAAGGAAGTCTTAGTGAATGGGAGCCGGTTGAAATTGTACTATGACAACCAGCTACCTCGCAACTCTTAGTACAAGCATAAGAAGAAGGGTCTAGGTACCAGGTGCAGTTGAAACTGGGTACCAGACATAGAAAAGACAGTCTTGTTGGCAGCAATAATATAATCTCTATTTTTACAAGCTGCCTACACAGGGTCTTTAAATTCTCATTACTCGTCACTACCTTTCTCATTAAATGACACTTGTTACTCGTCACTTTCTATGTACCTGCTTTTCAATTTTTGTTTTCATGACTGGAAGCATGAAAACTCACAGCTGGAATTCATACTTGATTGCATTAAAGGGTTAATGTTCATATGGTTTATTGTCGAATTGTCGTATTTCGCTATGAACATGGTTGTTTTCATGGTTATAACCCCTTGGTCTTGAACACGCCTTGGTTACATGAGTATAAAACCTCCACTTATTTATCATTCGACTAATGTTAATGAGGTTTTGATTTATAAATTTTTTATTGATTCAATTGTTTATTTGATATATTAATTTTGTGATCAAATCGTGGATATGCATACTATTGTTTTCAACTGTTATGATCATTGTGCGTACCATTATGCCAAGGTGTCATCCCAAGTACAGCGTGGTATTATGGTTTTGCATGGCCTCGATCTACACAACTTCTCTCACACACATGGTAATTAACGCTCCTGCCTACCATTTCGAGTTGTCTTTGCATTGCATTGAGAAAACTCGAGGCAATGGCTTTGTGTTTATTCTATCAAACCCTACCTCTGAATCCCGTGTCAATTCCTTTTTGTTAGCCATGGCTCCTGTGGTGAGGATTGAGCCCAACGGTGTCCAGACATTGTTATCATTTGGCAATGCCAGAGATGACTTAGAAAGGAATGGTTGGCATGTGTTTGTTGAAAAGTTCGAGGGTTTTAATTTAAGAGTTGCTAAAGAATTCGCGTTGACATTTGACAGTTGCAGAGAAAAAATAGGAGACGTCCAGCTTGAGTTAAATGAATATTTTATTAGCCAAGCCACCGGTCTACCAGCTGTGGGACAAAAATGGTTCAAAAACTCAAAGGTTGAAGAGGTTCCCTAGTCATTGTTGTTCACCTCAAGGAGAATTATCAGTTGCGACTGAGGTATGCCTGTCTCAGCTTTAAAACCTAGATGGCATGATCTGTTAGCTATTGTGAAACAGTTCGTTACCTGTGAGGGGAGATATGGGATAGTTTTCTTGTATCACTTGCGATTGCTCATGAGTTTTATCGATTTCCCCTTGAACATGCCCTATTTTCTCCTTCAAATTTTATACAAAATGGCAAAGAGGTTTAAAAGGAAAAAGTTTGATTCTAGTCTGTTCCACCATTGTTTAATCAAGATTATCATTATACATCAATTGAAATTGAGCAATGATTGTTGGGATGCTTTTCTGTTACGTAATGGTTTTGTTAGCAGTGAGTTGGGACAGGTTGACAAGCATGTCGTCATAGAAACCCTCGTGAAGCCTACCATCTCTCCTCCTTCACTCTTTCCCTATGATCCTATTTCTAATTTGGAACCCTCGACCTATCCTGACACTACCCAACCTAACACTCTACCAGTTTCGTATCCAAAGGAAGGTGTTAAGACTGTTAAAAAATCCATAAGGAAAAAGTGTAAGGGCAAAGATGATATCAATTATAAGAGTAAAAGGGTCGCTCATTGGGTTTCACGATGTGCCCGAAATAAACCCAAGCCCTGTGCAGACCAAAACACAATTGTGTTAAGCAAGGATTTCGATTCAGAAATTGAAATATTCTTGGCCGAAGAATATCCATATTCATATGGAATTTGCTCTAATAAACCCTATGATTATGTTACAAACCTTCCACCGTGTCTAAAAGACAATCCCGATTTCCCTGGAATCAAACTCAGTAATGAACCTACAGGTCAAATAGAAAATTCCCCACCTGTTAATACTATCACTGCTAATACACAGTCTATTCAGTCGTAATGTAATGAATGTCGATCATGGATCGATAGGTATTACAAAGACGTGCCTTTACTTTAGTCTTGGCTTAAATCCTTGGAAGGCCAGGTGAATTTTCTAACGAAGGAGAATAGCAGAATTCAATCTGTAGCTCAAACCAAATACAATCGTCAAAAAACCACGGGGTCTATTGTTTTTAAGAACGTGTAAGCAGCGACTGCAATAGTAAATTCAAAGATTGCTTGATTAAGTCGAATCCCTTAATTTGAGGTATGATTTTTTTTAAATAAGTTTAGGATGATTTTTTCTTTTTCAAATTAGAATACATGATTTGTTTGCACAGATTACCTTTAGTTTGTTTTGATTGATTCAATAGAATATGATTCTAGTTATAATTATAACTAGCTATAGAATCGTGAGATTCTGTAGCTAGTTAGAAAAAATTTGAATTACTTGTTTAAATAACTGAAATGCATCTGAAATCTTTCATTCTTATGTGTTTTCAAGAACCTATGATTTCTAAAGGAGATTTGAAGCACTGTTGGCATCTCTCAGCATGATATCCTTATGTTGTTTTAGAATAGGCTGTTAGTTTTGGTATCAAGTAGAATTTGGGAGGTTGCATCCCCCACATTTTTGGAACAAATTAGATGTTATCAACAGGAAACGTTTTGATCCTGTAACCTATATAAATATGTTGTTTTGTAAATTGAAGATCATCGCTGCCTGGGAGCAAAAAACTATGGATTTATGATTGACAGACTTGAATATAAGATGATATTTGCACAGCTTTAGCTTCGATATATCGTGTTTTTATTCAAGTTATGGTCATTTCGATTTGTAATTAAATTGTGACTACTTTAGATATCATGGTTTATTGCAGATTGGTGTGATAGAATTTATATGATATCCATGTTTTATATCCCATATATAACATACAGTAATTATCTTTTTCAAATTTGAGATTAGAAGATTCATCTTCTTTATTCATTGAACATTTATACACGAATTTTCACAGCAGGATTTATCTCACTGTGACCATTTGTGAAATTATAAAATTGTTGTTAGTACATCTCTTATATGTTTTGTCATTTGCATTCAATATTGTTTTGCATTTATGAGGAGCATTTGTAAGATCTATTGCGGTTTACCTCATCAAACAGCGAAATGGGATACTGTACACAGGACGAATAGGAGATGTAATTACAGGTTAGTCTGCTATTTTTATTTTATTAGTTTAATTAATATAGAAATTTCCTGTAATCTAAACGTATTTTACCGCTCATCTCTGTTTTCAATTAGACAATTTTCTATTTCATTTCTTGTTTATAAACATTATAAAAATAAATCAAAAAGATTGAATGATAGTTTTGTTGTCGTTAAATAAATCAATTCATATTTGATTTTTTCAGATTTAAATTAAAATTTGCATTCTGTAAATGTTATACATATATTAGAGATATATCATACATATAATAAGTAGAGTTATTTTATAAATATTAATTAGCAAACTGTAAGTATATTTAAGATTTGTATATAGTTTTCAGCGAGTGTTTTTCATTAAGTTATTTTATCTTATTTAATTTTGTTTTTTTTTTACTTTCTTAGGACTTAGATCGGCCAACGGAGCCACTAAACCCGTTGGAGTGGATTAATCCAAATGGTTTGGGTTAAGTAGACAACCCCGGACCGGATTCACCCCTCCAGTTGACGAGCGGTCAATTTCGCCCGTCAACACGCCTGCACCCAGTGGGGAGGGATAGAGCAGAAAGCACAAGCTGCTCTGCGCAATCTGAATTCGAAGTAACACAGAAGGTCCATACTTGCAGTGACTCAGGACGAGTCACAGGTGAGTGTTGGGGGCTTGTTGGCCCTTGGTTGTATATGAAGGAAGAAATCGAAGAATAAGGAAGAGGAAAGGCGAAGTACAAACTGCGCGGAAGGCACGTTGACTAAGAATGGGTCGAAGTGGTCAAAGAAGCATAAAAGAAGGAGCGAAGCAAGGAAAGTGAGTCATTGAACGAGAAGATCGAGGAAGACAGATTAGCAAAGAAGATGGAGTGTGGACAACTCAGAAAATGGAAAAATCTACCAATGGATGCTTTGGAGCACCTCACGGGAAAGAAGTAAAGACAGGCTGGTGAATCCCTGAAAATGTGGGTCAAGATGACCTAGGGTTTTATACATCTTGGGTTTTGGATCTTGGGTTTCGATACCTAGACGGTTTCCATGTAATGTATAAACAAAGTTCAAGGGGAGTCGAGAGGGTTCATCAATAGTTGATTGTTCGTGATTGAGGGTTAAGAGAGTGATTATTATTGTGTGAGGGAAGCATTACATTGTGAGAGTAGTATTGTATTGTAGATATTCAATTGGGTGCAAAGATTAACCCTACAGTTGGGTGCGCAGGGAGGGGAGAGAGAAGGAGAGAAAGAAATATGAAGCTAAGTGCACAGATAGAACTGTATGTTTCCATTTAATATATCAAGAAACGCAATTCTTTGGATGTAGCCCTAGGGAGAGGGTGAGCCACATATATTTTGTGTCTCTATGGTTGATGTTGTGTCTTTTGCTTTTCATTGTATTGTTACTACATTGTTGTGGTAGATATGAGATATAACTGTGCGAAGTAGGCTTGAGTTTGATAAATCCTAACTAGATATTTATGTGATGTTATTTTGGATTCACTTTACATTTCCTCTAGTTGTAGACACATGCGTCCAGACGAGTTGTTGTGCAGGAAAGCCACGTGTAATTGGTTGTTGGGTGGAGTGCTAACGTGAGTGAGTTGGCGCATTGGAGAGGTTAAGGGGGTGCTAGAAACTCAGTCCTACCCAGAACTTCCAATTGACCTATGATTTTGTCTATGGCTTTGTTAACCTGTTCATCTGCACTCCAGTTGTTGGCTCGTCGAACATGATAGAAGATGGGGTGCATGGTAGAGAGTGTGTCCCTTGTTCTATCAATGATTCTTTTCAGATTTGAGTTCTTTGGGTTTGTGCTTTTAATGAAGTACCTTATTATCATCTTGGAGTCTCTTAGGATGATCATCTAGTTGATTCGACAATCCTTTGCTATTTAGGCCCCTTTGAGAAGTGCATAAGCCTCTGTTGAGTTGTTGGTGGTTATTCCTAGATTCCAAGACTAAGTTAGCAGCCTTTGTACTCTAGGGTTGAACAGAACCCCTCCCGCACCTGCCTCCCCTGGGTTCCCTTTAGAAGCTCCATCAAAACAAAGATCATGACTCTTTTGAGAATTTAGCCATCTTTTGAACTCTTGCGGTGAGTACTGAAGCTGCCAGCATGAAGTCATTTTTGAAGAATTGGTGGGTGGGACTTCCGGGAGGTTTAGTTTTGTTAGCCATGCTTCTTCTTCTGTTCTCAACAGATCCCTTACTCGAATGGTTATTTTCTTGGATGATAAAAATTCCCTTCGTTGGTCGATTGCATTTATTGTGACTACCAGGGGGGACATGGTTTTTCCTTTGAAAATTATTTTATTTCTTGCCAGCCAAATTTTCCAGCAGACAAATTTTATCAATGCCTTCTAGGATCTGCTTAGACTCAAGTTCCTCTAGAGCGATCCTTTGTAATGTTTCACCCAATTACCAATTAGGCTTCTACTACTTGTCGGCTTGGATATTTGGGGGACTAATTCAAGGTAGACGTTGTTCATCACCTGCCTAGTGAAATTGCAATAAAGGAACAAATGATCTGAGATTTCCATGCTATTGGCACACAGGGAACATCTAAACAAAACCAGAAAGCCTCTTTTATTCAAATCTTCGCCTGTTAGGAGTTTATTGTGAGACAATTTCTAGCAGAATATGTTTATTTTTGGAAGGTTGTTTGGGCTCCATATCTCTTTCCAGATGGTGGATTTGATTGGGATATCTCATCCATCTAGGAGCTTCTTGTATCTCGTCTTCATTGTGTACCCTTATTTTCCCCATATTTTGTCGTCCTTTTGACTAAGGTGGACTAGGGTGTTTCCATAAATCACTAGAAGGAACTGCTTCGTCTCGTATCTCAGGAGAGGAGGGACCTCGCCCAGATTCCATCTTTTCCAGGTGCCATTTTGATGCCAGTTTGAGATATCATAGAGGGTGGGTTTTTCAGAGGAGGATAGACAGAGCTTGAAGTGGTTCAGAGAAGGGATGTTAGAGAGGATCCCCGTCTCTGAGTAGTTGTCCTCCTAAATCTTGATTTATTTTCCATTCCCTGGATTCCAATTGAGGCGGGATTGTATTAGCGGAACAAATGCTTGAATAAGCTTATAGATGGGGGAGTCTGATTTCCCAAGGTCTACTTCCTCCACACATATTTTTCTAACTTTGGATAAGTACTTATTGCAAAGTGATGTTTTCCACCATTCTTTTTCACCTGTGATTACATACCATATTAACTTGGCTCCCATCACTAAGTTTGTCTTTTTCGGGTCTCGTATGCCCAGCCACCCATTTTCCTTAGGGGCACAAGTAATAACCTAATTTACCATATGGAAAAAAAATGCATTATCCTTGCCTCCTTGCCAAATAAATTTTCCTGTAATTTTAGCCATTTCTTTCTTGATTCCTACTGGAGAAAAGAGGGTGAAAATTGAAAATTTGGGAATGAATAAAGTACTGCTTTTATTAAGACAACCCTGCCTGTTGGGTTTAGCCATGTGACTCCCCAAATTTCAAATTGATCTTTAAGTTTTTGGAGTATCACCTGACATGCTTCCCCAGGGAGGGCTTTGATACTGATGGGAGTACCCAGATACTTGAAGTATTTTCAGTCCGTCGTGAAGGGGAATTGGAGGACGTTGGATATTCTATCCATTGATCCTGCTTTTATGTTCCAAGCGTAAATTTGGCTCTTGATTTTGTTGATAAGTCCCCCCAAAGATTTTTCATACTGGTCTAGAACTAGTTTAAATATTCGGGCCATTATTTGGGAAGCTCCTCCAAGAAGAAGAGTGTCATCAGCAAATTGTGAGTTATTTATCCTTCTGATGCCCCCTAGCAATTTTCAATCCTACAATATTTTTTGTGGCTCTTTCTTTATCCAGTCTTTTGTTTAAAGATTATGCCATAATAACATACAGAAGAGGAAAGAGAGGACACCCTTGTCTGAGACCTCTTGAGGCTTGAAAAAAATTGATGGGCGGTCATTGATTAATGGAGCTATCCACGGGGACGAGATACAATCCTTGATCCAGGAGACAAAAGAGCTATGGAATCCAAATTTGTTTACCACATCAAAGAGGAATTCATGCTTCACTCGATCGAAGGCATTTTCCATATTGATTTTTATTATCATTCATTTTTTCTTTATTCATGACACTGGTGTGGATAAATTCCTAGACCAGTATTATGTTGTCCCAAATTTGTCTCTTAGTCATGAAGCCCCCTTGATTTGGGAGAATTATCCTTGGGAGGAGGTGTTCTATAATTTTGCCTATGATTTTGGTGAGGAGTTTGTAGGAGACATTGCAAAGAGAAATGGAACGAAAGCAATCAAAAGTGTTTGCATTTTTAGCTTTAGGTATCAGCGCAAGGAAGGATGTATTGGTGGCACCTCCTCTCCTGCAAGTAGACTCGACATATATAATCATTCGGAGCAGGTCCTTTTTAATGATTTCCCAACAGTTTATGTAGAAGTGTGGGGTAAAACCATCTGGCCTAGGCGTTTTACCTGGGTCAAATTGGAAGACTACCATTCTAACTTCCTCCTCTGTGACAACCTTTATCAGTTCTTGATTATCCTGATCTATTATCAACTACGGGATCAATTCAATGAACTGCATACTCTGATATTTATTATCTACTCTATCTTGGGCATAGATATTTTTGAAATGGGAGGAGTATTCCTTTTTTATCTCGTCAAAGGAATTACTTACTTCTCATGTGGTTGTTTTAATTTCATCCATTATGTTCTTTTGTTGTCTAGATTTGGCCAGCTAATGAAAAAAGGAGGTATTTTTGTCTCCTGCTTGGAGCCACAAATCCCTGAACTTTAGTCTCCATTCCTTTTCCTCATTGTGTAGTGCCCTTAAGTAGTTTTGGAAATGAGTTTTCTTCTGCTCGAGGTGTCTGGAGTGAACTTCATTGTTTTCCATTACAGTGTGTATCTCTTCTAAATTCTTTTTGTGTCACTCTACTTCTTCCTTTGTGCTTTTGAGGGAAGCTTTGGCCCAGTCCTTTAAAGCTTGCTTTGTCTTTTTCAGTTTTTGCTCCCAAATAAAGGTGTTCCGTCCACCCAGGTAGACCAAGATGAGGATATTAGGGGCAGGAAGTCCTTCTAATCCAACCATAGAGGGTTGAATTTGAAAGGAATGGGGCCCAGGTTTTCAGCTTTTGCAAAAGTAAGAGCTATAGGTCAGTGATCTAAGATGCCCCATGACACGATTTGGGAGGTGATGGAGAGTGGGTGAAAGAGGAGAGGGTTGTGGATAAGGAAATGATCCAGTTTGGCGGCTATGTTTCCTACCCCTGTCCTTTTGTTTCTCCATGTATATTTCCCTTTGGAGAGTTGGACATCGAACAAATCTAGGTCTGAGATCGGATCCTCCAAATGTTCCCTAAACTGGTCTCTAATAGAGCACCCTCCCTTTTTCTCCCCTTGGTGGAGTGTTGTATTGAAATCACCTACTATTGTGGATTTTTCTTGGGTGCCTAACTCTTTAATTTTCATTAGGGTTTCCCAACATTCCCTCTTTTCCTAGTAATTATTAGAAATATAAGCATTGCAGATAGGGTAGATAATACCTTATTGGAGGTGCTTTAGTTTTACCAACGTCCAGTGAGTTGAATCCACTATGTGTTCCTCCTTGAAGAATTGAGTGTTCCAAATTGTACAGATCCCTCCTGAAGCACCTCTAACATTCAACGTCATTCCACTACTTGATTTCCAAATTTGCTTCATTTCTCGTAGGGCCTCATCGCCCTGGAGTTTCGTCTACTGGATTAAGAGGATATGGGGTTTTTCTATCCGAATTAACTTTCCTATGACTTCTTTTTTTTCCCTCTGGCCAAAACTTCTACAATTCCAGGAGACTACCTTCATTACTTACTATTGTGCTTTGGTTCCCCTCCCTTCATGGGTTGTAACTTCCCCTTTGCTTCTTGGGATTTTCCATTTTTCCCTTCTTTTCTGAGGATTTCCTCCAATGTTGGTTGGGTTCCTAGATATTTATCCTGGGTAGTCACTTTTTCCCTTCTTGTTTTATTTTTTCTCCTTCCTGCTTTCGTGGTTCGAGCATTCTTTGGGATTTCTAGAACCATTTCTTCCCCATATTCTTCTTGATTGTCTTCCTTCTGTTCTTGGTGAATTACCTGAAGTTGGGGGTTTGGTTCCTCCAGGGGGATCTCAAGATCCGCATCTTGATCTGGGATGTTTTCTTCTATATTTTCTTTTGAGTTGATCAACTCTGCTTCCAAACTTTCCAAGGGTTCATATTTGTTCATACTACTTTCCGCTTCATCTTCTATTTGTATTGGGGATTTCCCTTTGCTTGGTGAGGGGGGTCTGGAGTTGCTTTTTCGCTCCTGTTGCAGGTTGGCTTCTCTATTCGTCGTTTTATTTCTTTGTTCTTGTTTCCATTGCTCAGATTCCTTGTTATTTGGATGCTCCTGGATCCCCTTAGGACATTTTTTGGGAAAATGATCGTATTCATGACAAGATTTGCACTTAACTGGGAGTTGTTCATAGTCCACTGTTTGGATGTATGACCACCCATCCAAGATAAGTTGGATTGCTTCTGGAAGCCCTTTTTCCAGGTCTACTTCTACACATAGCCTTGCGCAAGATTGCAGCCCATCTCATGGCTCGGCTCGATCAATAAACTTTCCCAGAGCATTGCCTATATTTTTTATTGTTTCATCATTCCAGTAGTGGAGGGGAAGGAAGGGGAGCCTAACCCATACAGAAATTGTTGAGGGGATGTCATTCTTCGGACTGAATTATGGAGTCCCTTTGTTCAGATACATCCCTCTGGTTCCCATGAAATATGGGTCGTTTCTAAATATCAAGTCTAGATTTTCTTTGCTTTCAAAGAGAAAAACGTAGAAACACTTACCACAAAAATATGTAGAAAGTTCTCCTTTGATTGTTTGCTTCCACTTTTTCTCCATCCATTGAGTCATATCTTTGGGGGACATCCAGAGCCCGGTAAACTATCCTATTATACTATTTTCAGCAAGATGAATAGCAAACGATCTCGAAGAGGGGGAGTGGATCGAAACTTTTGGAATCACTTCCGGTATTTGGCGAAATGGGATGAAGGGGCTCCCTTAGAAGCTTTAGAGTAGGAGGATATCAACGCTTGAAACACTGCAAGATCATGCGGAGGCGGGGGTTACGGGGGATCCCCCGAGCCCGAGTCCATGGAGGCCAGCGTTAGGAACCCTAGAATCTGTCAGCGGATTCTCGAGAAGCGGGTGCAGTCTCTCTTTAGTTGTGATGTTGATGTATAGAGGCATCCCTAATTAGTGGCAATCTTGGAAGGAATTGATGTTGTTGAAATGAAAAGTTATGAATTGTTCTTGGCATGTTGAAAGTCTTTGATGAAAAGCAAGATGAATTTTGGGGAATGGTAAATGTTGAAAAATGGTATCGAATGTCTTATTTTTTAGAATGTTGAAGTTGTGCTTTGCTAAACGATGAAAATGTTGAAGTTATTCTTGTGAAGTTGTAAGAATGTTGAGAATGTTGAAGTTGTGTTTTGTTGAATGGTGAGAGTGTTGAAAATGTTGAGGTTGTTGAAAATGTTGAAGAATGCTGAAAAAGTTGGAAAATGTTTAAGATGTTTAAGAATGTTGAAGATGCTCCAAAATGATGAAAATGATGGGTAATGTTGAAGATGCTCGAGAATGTTGAAAATGTTGGAGAATGTTGAAGACGTTGAAGAATGATGAAAATGATGGAGAATGCTAAAAATGTTGAAAATGTTGGAGAATGCTAAAGATGTTGAAGAATGCTAAAAATATTATTTGGGCCATTGTGACAACAAGGTCTTTAAGAGATGAAGATTTAGAACATACTTCTATGTCTGCATACTTTGTGATGCTACATGAAAAAAATGTGAGAGGCAACTCTTAGAGTGTCTTGTTTATGCAGAATATAATTGTAGGACCATTGTCTGTTTAGTTGTGCCTCAAAAGGAGGTTTTAACAGTTAGGGTGTGTGTGGGTGTGTCTATGTGTGTAATTTCTGTGAGAATCTTGGTTTTCAGAAGATACCTTTCTAATTGCATCTCAAAAGAGGTTTTCACATTTAGATTTTTTTTTGTATTATTTTTTTATTTTATTTTATTTTTTAAGAAAAGAGCAAATTAGGTTATGGGAGATGAAGCTGGTGGATTGATAACTTCCAGATTTTACTGAACCTTTACAATATTAATAAATGCCTTAGTGGAGAATGGACATCAGTATACTCGCAATCGATGGCCATTAGCAAGTAATGGAGTATGGTCTTGATCAATGGTCCTGAGTTTAACAATACCATTGTCAAAGGCAATATCTACTCCATAGAGGCCTAGCCATCATGTGTAGAATTTTCCTTTGAATTCCTTGAAGCGAGAATCATAAAGTAACACCCAGTCACCAGCTTTGAATGTTTTGTGCTTGATAAATTTATCACTCCATTTCTTACGTTGTTGTTGGATGACAGAGGTCTGATGTAGTGCAGTTTGTTGAAGCTCGTCTAATTCATTAAGTTGATACAAATGATTTTTTTGTGCTTATGTAAGATATAAGCCCACATCTAAAGTGGTCATTAATGTTTTCACCTCAAATTTAATTGGAAAAATAGGAGAATTACCATAAACAAGCTCCTAAGGGGTGAATCATGTGGTGTTCCATCATGTTGTTCTATATGTCGAAAGAGCTTATGGGAGTCTAGCATCCCAGTCTCGGTGATGGAACTATACATTGTTTGTTAAAATATATTATATCACTTTGTTAGTGATTTCCACTTTCCCATTGGCTTGAGGATGGTAAGGATATTTATTCTGGTGTTGAATATGATAGTCTCTAGTAAGATTCTGAATTAAATGAGAAGTGAATTGTGGTCCATCCTCAGAAACGATTTCTCATGGTACTCCATAAAAAATGAATATTTATTTGTAGAGGAAATATACTATTTCTTGCTATGTTGCTCGCGGAAGTGCCTTGGCCTCGACCCATTTAGTCACATAATTGGTGCATACCAAAATGTGAAATTATTGTCGAGATGGGGGATTGATTGGCTCTACAAAATCGAGGGCCCATTTCTCAAATGGCTCGATAAAAATTTGGGTATGCAATGACATTTCATTTAATTTCATCGGTTTTCCAACCCATCCTTTGACAGTTGTCAAGCGAGAATCATAAAGTAATTTCCATTCACCAGCTTTGAATGTTTTGTGCTTGATAAATTTATCATGCCATTTCTTGTGTTGTTGTTGGATGACAGTAGCCTGATGTAGTGCATTTTGTCGAAGCTCATCTAATTCATTAAGTTGATACAAACAAAATTGTTGTGCTTATGTAAGATCTAAGCCTACATCTAAAGCAGTCATTAATGTTTTCACCTCAAATTCAATTGGAAAAACAAGAGAATTACCATAAACAAGCTCGTAAGGGGTGAATCCTATGGTGTTTCATCATGTTGTTCTATAGGCTGAAAGAGATTATGGGAGTCTATCACCTTGGTCTCGGTGGTGGAAATTTGCATTGTTTGTTAAAATAGATTCTATCACTTTGTTAGTGCTTTCCACTTCCCCATTGGCTTGAGGATGGTAAGGAGATGTATTATGATGCCGAATATGATAGTCTATGGTAAGCTTTTGAATTAAATGAGAAGTGAATTGTTGTCCACAATCAGTAACAATTTCTCATGGTACTCCATAACAAATGAATATTTCTTCATAGAGGAAATATACTAATGCTTGCTTTGTTGCTCATGGAAGTGCCTTGGCATCGAACCATTTAATCACATAATTGGTGCATACAAAAAATGTGAAATTTTTGTCGAGATGGGGAGTTGATTGGCTCTACAAAATCTAGGGCATGTTTCTCAAATGGCTAGATGAAAATTTGGGTTTGCAATGACAGCTCATCTTATTTGACTGGTTTTCCAACCCATCATTTGACAGTTGTCACACCTTCGCACATACTTCTTGGTATCACGGAATAGTGTAGGCTAGAAGTATCCATGCTAAATACCTTGTGAGTAGTTATTTTATTCGTGAAGTGTCCTCCACATGGCTCATCATGACAAGATTTAAATATGTCATACGTTTTTTTTTCACTGACACAACATCCAATGATAAGGTCATTCCCGGTGTAGAAGAGGCAACCCTGAATCCAAGAGTATCAAGCACTGTGTCAGACAATGGGTTGTCATTCCTTTAGGGACAAGTGTTGTGGAATCTTTCCTGCAACTAAATAATTAGCAATATTTACATACCACGATGAGTGAGTAAATAATGCAAAGAGATTTTCATCAAGAAAGTTGTCTTCTACAGGCATAGATTTTTCTTCATTAATTAATCTAGATAAAAAGTCAACAACATTGTCTTTACCTAGTTTGTCAATGTTAGTGATATTGAACTCTTGTAACAACAATATCCACCTAGTTATTCTACCATTAGTGACGGGATTATTCATCAAATATCGAATGGCAGAGTGATATGTATGAATAAAAATACGACACCCGATAATATAGTGCCCAAATTTGTTAATAGAATTGAATATCGTGAGAAATTCATTTTCAGTGACTGTGTAGTTGAGTTCTAATGGAGCCATTTTTTTGTTAATATAGTAGATGGAATAAGGCTTATGCTCTTATTTTCCTAGTAATGCTCAAATGGGCATGTCTAAAGCGTCTGTAGATATATGGAAGGGCAGGGAGCAACCTGGTCCTCTCAAAATAGATGCATCAATCACACGATCTTTGAGAGTATCAAATGTGATCAGGAAATTATTATTCCAAACAAAGTTAGTATATTTAGAAAGTAAAGAATACAAAGGATATGTGAGCTTACTAAATTGATCAATAAAGCATCTATAATAACCAGTTTTTTCTAAAAAAATGTGTACCTCTCTTTTGTGATTTTGGAAAAGGGGTATTCTTGATTACCTGGTATTTTGTTGGATCCACCTTGATACCTGTGGGAGAAATGTGGTGACTAATAACAATACCCTCAATAAACATCATTTTGTGTTTTTCATTGTTAAGGGAAAGGCTAGATTCTCTACACTATTTTAGTACTTTTTTCATAGTTTCAAGGGCTTCTTCAAATGTCTTGCCATGTGTTGTAAAATAATCCATATAGATTTCAACACAGTCATGAGTTATATGTAAAAAGATTGGAAGGACATCTTTTTTGAAAGTTGCAAGCGCATTATAGAGTATGAAGGGTAACACACTATATGAAAATGCCCCCCATGGGCAAGTGAAGGTTATATTGTCCTGATCCTCCAAGGATATTTGGATCTGGTTATATCCACTAAATCCATCTAAAAATCTCTGGATGGGGTGTCACGGTGTCCATCGTGGCAAGGAGGAGGGGCTGGCACAAGTCATCACAGCATGGAGGCACATGATGGGCTCGTGCTGCAGCCCGCCACCCTCCACGGAACTTAAATGCAATTTACAGAGAATTGAGGGGGCATTAATGCTGCATTCATGCAGGCCTCCCCTTCCAAGTGATTCTAGAATGGCTCGCTCACTTTGTATGTCATTCGCTCCTGACTGATGTCCGCAAGGCTCCTCCTGTCGATGCACAGGCCAGAGGGTTTTCCGATCCCTCTCCTGCATTAGACGCTTCTTGTCTGCCTCTTCAACCACACTGAGCACTTAATGACGCACCTGAGGGGAAGGCCGAAGCGGGGCTCTCCTTGGACGCCCCGTCGGTCCCCGGTCACGCCTCCTGGCTCGTCTTCTGGCTGGCCCTCCCCTCGTCCTCAGACGGATTCCCTTGCTACTCTCTCGCAAGATTCTCTAGCTGCTACAACCCCCCGCCCGCCAATCTCCCTCTCATGCCACCCACTCGATCCCTTGGTGAAGTTTCATCCCCCTGCACCAATCCTTGGCTCAAGCGGCGACCCTCTTCCTCAGGGCACGCCTAAGCGAGCTGAACTGCATTCAACTGGCTCTTTCGACAGGATGCATATTAGAGACCATTTGCTCATCATGCACGACCTGGTCTTTGAGCTTAGACAAGAAATGGCAGATCTTAACTATCGCCTTCAAGCCACTGATCAAAAGGTGGCGAGTTGCCTCCATCTTCTATCCTCCATGCAGGGGGATCTTACTTTGGAACCGGTTGAAGATATGCCAAGGGAGGCACCTGTTGTTGCTACGGATGGAGGACCGAACACGGCTCAGCGACTAGTCAACAGGGAACAGTCAAAGACTAAGCAAGGCAGTCGAGATAAGGGAATAGCATGCGACGAGGCAGATGAGCCAACTTACAAGCCAACATACATTGAAGAAGAGCCATGGCCAGGGGACCTCCCTCCCATGTGGCCAGCCTTCCTGCCAAGTGTTTAGATCCTCTATTTGTTTTTGTGTAGTCCTGTCAGTTTCCTGGTCTTAGATGTTGATCAGTTTGAACATGGTTTATATTACCTAAGTTTATGACTCTTTGACTTCTGAACTGGATGGGAAGGCTGGACTAGTTTCCCCTCTGTTGGGGCAGTCCAGCATTTGCACTCTGAACATGTTGTATTTTGATTCTCTACTGCAGTTATAGTAGGAACTTAATATAATTCTCTTTCTTATTTACAAAAAAAAAAAATCCATCTAAAAATGAAAAGTATTTTTCCCGAGCCAAGGTGTATGTTGGAAACATAATCTGTTAGGGTTACGAAATTCATGGAACATGAACAGCAAATTTCATGTAACAATCATAGGGAGTCCAAGAGACCTTGGAAGTTGAATCCAAAGGTCACATCAATGTATATATCAATGTATCATATCATTTAATAAATGTGCACTCACATTTATCTAAATTGTGTGTCCATCAGTATAGTTCTCAAGGCCTTAAGAAAGTTGTAAGTTGTGGTAGTTTTTCGTAGAATCTTGAGATTCTCTCCATTGATCGTTTCAATCTATCACATACTAAAATGTTCCTCTATCTATCTACAAGTCAGACTATCCATTTTCCTGCAGAATTGTCCAGAAATGCCTCACCTGCTAGGGTTTCTACCATATGCATCCTCATCTCTGCATGAAAACTCTGGCATGTAGATTCCTCAACTTGAACCAAGTTTTTAACTCCACATTTCAATATCAAGTGAAAAAACACCTCTCTTCTTTCATAATCGTTCACAGCTTTGTCTTCTCTTTTGTATTGTGTTACTCTTCCACACAATTATTAGGTATTCCCTAGATCTCGGAAGTCCTCTCCCTCAGGCCTAACATCTTTGTTGTATGGCTATTCTATGCATCCATTTGTGACCCTGCGAAGTCTTCCATCATTCACACTTATCCTAATTGTTGTCGCGTACCTCTCCAGCTAGCTTTGAGGGTTCCTCTAGTGTTCTCCTCACACAAACAGTCGTTCATCTCCTGGATTTGTAATATCCCCGGCCACCAACAGGCCGGGAAACATCACTTTGTAAACATCTTTTTCTCTGATACCATTTTGTAACATCCCCCGACCGTCCACCAGCAGACTGAGGGCACGCTACCTCAGACACATGCAGTCTCAAGCTCTATTATGGGTAATTAAAATTGTCCACGCCTAGTCATAGACCTGTTGGGCAATGAAAAACAGAGATCTTTGTGAAATAAATCACATATAAACTTAACAGAAATAAATAGAGATAACATGAAAACATACATGCAGCGAAACACATGATATTATTACAAGAATCATAGACATGCACTAAAACACATCATTTAACCATTAAGCACATAAATGATACTTATCTCTTAATTGTAGTGCATCGACTGCGTGCAGACCTTCCATGAAACTCCCAACCTTAGACCATGTTTCTCATCACTATCAGCAGTGGGTCACCCCCGAGCTGGGAATAAACTCCTTTGGGCAAGGGATTCCTAGGCTAGGCAAGGACAACAGGAAGGATTTCCTCCAAGGATCCACTTACACCCCCCGCTCACAGACTCTCATTCCCCACATGCATGTCCCACCCCAAGAGTATATACCTTCATTGTCACACAGTTCATCAGCTTCTCCACCTCCCTTTCTGTGGCTTCAGCAACAGGTCGGACGAAATTCTCAGAGCTTTGTAGTTGTTATTGGACTCCCTCTAGGAGAACTCACTTCCTCATCACACTCTCTCGACTAAAGAGAGTTGCTCATAGTTCTGACAACCGACTTCTTCTATCCACACTCTCTCACCTGGGGAGAGTTGATCACAGGTCTGACAACCTACTTCTTCTATCCACGGGCCTGACAACTCGCTTCTTCACTCCCACTCCTCAACACACGGGCATGGTGATGGAAACAACAGAAACTAGACATGGGAAATAGTAATGACGGAATAATATGCAGGCAACCCGCAGGGTACGGGTCTAGCAAGTGTATCAATTTGAGCTTGTTGCAGAGGTTCGGGTGGTTGGGAATTTCAACAATTGTGTTCCAGGTTTACCATGTGATTGTTGGGTGTGTTGGTGAAAAAATGGAAAAAATATCCCCAAAACAGTAAGAATTCCCACTTATATTGTATTTGCCTGAGCTGACACATGGTGCTCATGAAGCATGTTCCTCTCCATTTGGAAGTCGTACCTTTTCCCCAAAGGAACTTAGGATATAATCATATCCCACTCACAATATTTAGAATAATAATATATTATTCTATTGGACTTAAGCTCTTAAGATTATCCCTTCTTTCCAGCCTCTCATCCCCCTTCCCTTACCCATCCTAGTGAATCTTAGTCCCCCATACTCTTTCTTTGTGATCAATCTACACGCAGTGATGTTGTTATATTAAAAACATGAATATTTGCATGTACAAAATAGGATCCTAGCCTTTAACATCTAGTCTCTCCAACCTAATAAACACATAAGCCTACCAGCTTATAACTACTTGGCTCACAAGCCTACAAAACATCTTACATTCATAATTACAACTGGGGCTCATCCTTGGGATATTACAATCTCCTCCCCTTATCTTTGCATTGTCCTCAATGCAATTCATTTACACAACATCAATACGATTTTCAAAATCTTCAAAAAGATATGGGTATTATGCCCTCATAGCATCTTCATGCTCCCATGTTGTGTCATCAAGACCATACCAGGTCCACTGGACCTTTACAAGCCCTATGGCTCGATTCTGAAGTTGCTTGTTCTTCCAATCTAGTATATGCACCGGGTGCACTTGTAAAGCACCTTCTTGCTCCACCTAAATCACATTCCAATCAATCACATGATTAGAATCAGGTATATATTTTTTGAGCAAGGAGACATGAAATACATTATGAATAGTCATGCATGCAGGCAATGCAATCATATAAGCTACTGGTCCAATCCTTTCCATAATTTCAAATGGTCCATGATATCTGGAAGCCAACTTGGAACAGTTTCCCGGCTTCGGGGAACTTTTGTTGGCTTTCACCTTCAAGAAAACATGATCACCCACTTTAAACTCCCTGTGGATTCTGCCTTTGTCAGAATAGATTTTCTGCATGTCTTGGGCATCTTTCAAATTCTTCTTTATCCTTAACAATTTCTCTTCCATTTCCCTGAGAAACTCTAGCCCAATTATTTCCCTATCAGTTGGGTTGCCCCAAATTATTGGTGTGTTGCACTTTCTACCATAAAGTGCCTCAAATGGACTCATCTTCAGTGATGTTCAGTACCCATTTTTGTAAGTAAACTCTACCAAGTGTAGATAGTCTTCCCATCTGGATGGTTTGTCCATCACATACATTCTTAACATATCTTCTATCACTTGATTTACTCTTTATGTTTTTTCCATCAAACTCAGGATGATAGGTTGTGTTGAAGTTCAGGTGTTGATATTATGGTAGTTGCGGGAGGTATTTACCTCTACATGTGAACCTGACGAGAATAGAAGACTTTGGGAAGCAAGAGAAACCCTAATGAATTGGCTAATAACCCTAGAAGCCTTGTCGGCTCAAGAAGATCATTTATATTAAGCTATTAGCCTCCAAGAGAAGAAGTCGGCCAGAATTAATAATAATATACTGAACAGACACATACCCAAAAGGAGAAGTCGGCCCCAGCAAACTAGCAGGATTACTATAAATACAGGGCGCCAGTTCTCATTTGACAGCATCTCATAATTGTAGTTTCCCAGTTGGTGCGCACTGCAGTTGCAGTCTGGTGCACAGGTTTGGAGGAGGGTTGCAGCTGCAGCTGCAGCAGCAGCTAGTTTCAGTATTGGCTTGGATATCTCTTGGCTACGGTTTGGAACATCTGATCAGTCTTTTGTGATGTGTTATCCTTGGGGATTGATGCGCTACTCTTTGTTTGCCTATCTAGCCTAGGCTTTGCTTCCAGAGGAATTCTCAGGTCAAGGTTAAGGTGCTCGGAGGGAGGCTTTGGCCTGTGTTTGGGTGACGAGGGTATCGTCAATGGTAAAACGAGCACACCATCTTCTATATTCTAACATCAGGTTCGTTCCGAACCCCTTGAATAATACTCTCCAAAACTTCAAGATAAACTTTGGGTCTCTGTCAGACACAATTGTCTTGGGAATACCATGCAATCGTGCTACTTCCCTCATATAAATGTCAGCGACATTAGTTTCCATTTGAGTAGTCTTCAATGGAATAAAATGGGTAGCCTTCGTAATATTATCCACCACCACCATGATGGAATCATGTTTCTTGTTGGTTATGGGTAATCCTGTGATAAAATCCATTGTCGCCACTTCCCACTTCCACTCTGGGATGGGTAATGGTTGTAGCGACCCAGTTGGTTGTCTATGCCCAACTTTGACCCTTTGACACTCCATACATCTGGTGATGTACTCTGCAATTTCTTTCTTCATGCCTGGACAATAGTAATGGTTCTTGACTGCTGCCACTATTTTCTGATATCTAGGGTGCCCAGCATAAGGCACATTATGCATCTCTTTCAAGATCATACTCCTCAATTCGTGAGAACTGGGTACATAAATTATGTTCCTATATAGGAGTATTCCATCAACTTCCAATCTAAAATCTTCTATTTTCTGTAGCATCTTACCTTGTTGTAACTTTGTTACCATTTCCATGTACTGCAAATCTGCTTTTGCAAATTCCACAATTTTGACTTTAAGATTGGTTTTATATATGTTGATGGTTGTAGCATGTAGTTCATGCACTCTCATGTTGAGTGCATCAGCCACTTTGTTCTCCTTTCCTTTGATGTGCTTGATATCGAATTCATATTCACACAGGAATCCCAACCATTTGCTCTTCCTAGAATTTAAAGTAGGCTAATCAAACAAATATTTCAGACCACTATGGTCTGTCCTCAACTCAAACCTCTTTCCCATGAGGTAGTGTCTCCATTTCTTTAAAGCGTGTATTATGGTTTCAAACTCCAAATCATGAGTGTCGTAGAGCCTTTCATGCTCTTTCAATTTCCTGGATTCAAAACATATCACAAACCCATTCTGACTGCGGACTCCACCCAGTCCTTCTTTGCAAGTATATGTGCAAACTATGAACTATTCATTTGGATCTGCAATCCTCAGAATTGGAGCACTGGTTAACAATTGCTTCAATTTCTAGAATCTCTTTTCACATTCTTATGTCCATTGAAATTTTACCCCTTTTCTTTGCAAGGAAGTGATTGGGTGAGCAATCCTCGAAAATCCTGCAATGAATCTCCTGTAGTAGCCAGCTAGACCCATGAAGGATCTGACTTCTGTCACATTCTTAGGTGTTGTCCACCCTTTAGCGGCTTCAATATTTTTGGGGTCTATTGTTATTCCCTCTTCGGATATTATATGCCCCAAATAGTGAATTCGATTTTGGAAAAATGAGCACTTTCTCAATTTAGCAAACAATTGGTTCTCTCTTAGCACCTGTAACACCATCCTCAAGTGTTTCTTGTACTCTTCTTCTATCTTGGAATATGTAAGTATGTCATCCAAAAAGACAATGAAAAACTTGTCAAAATATTCTCGGAAAATACCATTCATTAAGCACATGAAAACATTTGGTGCATTTGACAGCCCAAATGGCACCATTGTGAATTCATAATGACCATAACTTGTCCTGAAGGTGGTCTTACTGATGTATTCATATTTAATCCTTACCTGATGGTATCATGTCCTGAGATCTATCCTTGAAAATGTCCCTGCATCCTTCAACTAATTGAAGAGATCATCAATCCTGTGTAGAGGATACTTGTTCTTTATAGTCACTTTATTTAACTTCCTGAAGTCAATGCACAATATCAAGGTCCCATATTTCTTCTTCACAAATAACATTGGGGCACCCCAAGACGACACACTTGGGCATATGTACCCCTTCTTTAAAATTTCTTCAAGTTTCATTTGTAGTTCTTTCAGTTCTGGTGTGCTCATCCGATAGGGAGTCATTGATATTGGAGTTGCCCAAGGCACCAAATTTATAGAGAAATCAATATCTCTCTTTGGGGGTATCCCTGGTATCTCTTTGAACACATCGTCAAAATATTTCAAGACTGAATGATCTTCCAATTTTAGCACCTTATCCTTAGGTTCTTCTTCCATATGGGTTGCAAATATTTTGTAGTCCTTCCTGTAACACTTCTTTAGTTTCATTGCTAAGATTTCTTGGACAGTAACTGCCCTGGGAATTCCTTGGATTGCTCTATGATTTCCTTTCTCATCCAGGAAATTGAATGCCTTCTTATGATAGTCTAATATGGCATGGTGTTGGTCCAACCAATCCATACCAATTAGGCAATCATATGATCCCAAAGGCAAGATGTTAAAATCTGCCTTGGTACCCATTCCATTCATGCCCACTGGACATGATTTAACCAACTCAACAACCTTTCTCTTGGCTCCTGTAGCCAGCTGCACCAACCAAGATTTCCCATGCTTGCTTCTTGGTAATTGAAATATTTCCACTACCTTAGGATCGATATAGCTATGAATAGGCCCCAAATCAATTAAAATAGTAAGGGCATGGTTATTGATCATACCTTCAACTTCAACATGTGTGATTGAAACTCGGTTTGCTTGTTGTCCAGGGCTACATAGATTCTTGGTACTCTTTTGCCCATGTCTTCCACTATTTCTGCTTGTTGAACATTGTGAACATCTCTCACCTTGTCCTTTCTGTGAAGGAAATATCTATACTTATGATCTCCTTTACAGACCCAGCATTGCATAGGTGTCTGTCTTGTCCTTTTCCCACCTACTTCAGCCATCCTGGGCTCTCTCAAAACTGGTTGTCCTTGAGGACTATTTCTGAAAAATGGTGGCTTGTTCCCCTTCTGTCTCTTCTCCCTCTTAAACTTCCTCTTGTCTTCCCACTCTCTTTGGAAAGTAGGCTCTCTTTTATGTTGATCATATAAACACTTTTCCCTCTTTATGGTTTCTTCCATAGTTTTAGGGTCATCATACTTGATTTTGTAACTGATAAAAGATGGCATCCCAATCAGATATCTCTAGATCTTGATTGTCTCATCCTTAATGAAAGAGGCATACATCAATAGCTATAGAAACCTCCTTTCATATTCATCTATAGTCATGCTTCCCAATTTAAGTTCAAAGAACTCTTTCATAATTTTGTTATAGTTTCTCTGGGTTAAGTACTTCTTTTCAAAATGTCTCTTGAATTCCTTCCATGTAACATTCTTCTCTCTGATATGTCGCACTTGCACAAGTTGATCCCACCACATGGATGTCTTTCCTTTCATATGATAGATTGTGATTCTTCCTTCTGCATGAGAGGAATAATTATCCAATTGGAAATATTTCCTCATGCCAAGTAGCCATGTCTCGGTATCTTCATCTTTTTGGTGCTCTCCATCAAAAGTAAGAGTTTTGATCTTATGCATGTCATCCTTCAATTCATACACTTCATATATCCTATGCTTTCTGGTAGGATGTGGACTTGAAATATTGTGTGGCCTCCTTTTGGAATACTTTTGAAAGTGTTAGTGATATTTGTTACCACTTCTTTCTCTTCTTTCCTCATCAGGGGACATGTGGCTCCTTGATTTGTTGGATCCACTTTCCTTATCCAACTTATTTTCAATTATTTCCAAGCTCCACATTAAATTCATATTGAATTCTTCATGTTTCTCCTTGTCTCTCTTAAGCATTTCGTTATATGCCTGGTGAATTTGGACATCCTTTTGCAAATATTTAATGATTTTCATCATGCCCACATCTTTATCTATTTCTTCTCCATGCCCATTGGAGTTCGTTCCTTCAACTCCCAAATGGAAATCCATTCCTCTAACTTCATCCACCTGACTGTAAACATCTTGTGCCTCCTCCATTTCTCTGCACTATGTGACAATCCTATTCGGTTCTAGAAATTGCTAACTCTACAAAATGTGCAGTCAAATGAATTTTGTCAGGCTATCAATCTTTAATAATTTTCCAGAATAACATAAACCAATATGATTCAACAAAAAAATATTAGACTCCATTTTCTGTGGGTCTTGGTCTATCAAGAATCCCCACGGCTCTATCTATGAGCCCTATTCTTTTCTCCAATTCACTTTTGGTTACTAGCCCCTTTTCCTCAACCCCCTAATTTATGTGACCATAGGATGTGGCCAAGCGATAGGTTCATAGGTGCTTATTCAAAACTTCGGGCCTCCAGCTTTGAAACTTTGGAGCTTTAAATATTCATGCAATTCCAAATACCAATTCCCCGGAGCACCAATTGAAAACTCGTGAAGGACGGTGGATCAACAGTCCACAACTTCCCGGCATTCAACAACGGAGATTTGCTATGGAACTTCGTCTTCGAGAGTTCTTGAAGTATTGCTACATAGATTCGTTGGAGTGTCGGACCGGCGAATTCACCAAAAACACATCAACAGTCTATGCCCTTTTGATAACCAATGACCATGATCAACTCCAAGACTCCAGCTTCGGGAGTTTCAGACTGTTCATACTCTCAATCTTCTGGAGTGCCCAGTCCCTGAACTATTGCATCTGTTTCCACGTATCCTCTCTTGATCCATGGTCGAGATTAAATCCGACCTTCAAGAGTTCCTGGCTCAAGAAAACGGAAACACAATTCCTCTGGAGTACCAAGTCTCTAAACTTTGGGATCTAATGCCACGCGTCCTCAGGAACCAACAGTCGAGATATACTTCGGACTTCAGGAGTTTTCATACTTAAACACTTGTTGACCAAGTTCCTCCAGAGTGCCAAGTCTCTGGACTACAGGGTCTAGCGCCACGTGTCCATTGTGACCAAGTTACTGTGGGCCCGATCTAGTTAAATACTTCGCCAAGGTTTTAACTACTTTATGTAACCATCAGGGGCCCCACTAACCATGCTCATGAAGAATGCCAAGTGGTGGAATACTAGAAGCGGACACTTGGCCCAATCAGGTGGGTGACACGTGTCACGTTCCAATTGGCATAAAAATTCTTCGACATGTTATTAACTCTCTGACACATGGCACACATCCCATGTGTCCACATCATTTCAAGTGATGTCAGCAAGACATGTCACTATAAGACTTCAAGCTTCAGGAGATTCCACACTATCACACTCCAATTCTCTCGAACGTCGAACTCCCAAACTTCCTTACCTTCTAGGGTGCATATAGTACAGTTTCCAAGAATTAAGGTGGTGGCACATAGAATGTCTAAGAAGGTCCACATCACCACAGGTGACATCATCATGCCACGCCACTTCGGCTCTTCGGCTTCGGGACTTTGGGCTTCGAGGCTTTGGGAGATCCCACACTAGCACACTCCAATTCTCCCGAACGTCAAACTCCAAATGAGTTGATCTTCTGACACGTGTATTCTTTAATGAATGATCCGGATGAACTCTGAACTTTGAGACTTCGAGGTTTTTCTCCTTAGTATACTTTGTTTCTCTCGAATGTTCAATTCCTGAACAAGCCAATCTATCGACACGTGTCTCTTTTGATGAACAGTCCGGATGAACTCCGAACTTCAGGACTTCAAGAGTTTTCATCTTAGAACACTTTGTTTCTTCCGAATGTTGAATTCCCGAACAAGCCAAGCTATCGACACGTGTCTCTTTTGATGAACGGTCCAGATGAACTCTGGACTTCGAGACTTCGAGAGTTTGTGCCTTAGCACACTTTGTTTTTCTCGAATGTCAAATTCCCAAACAATCCAATCTGTCGACACGTGTCTCTTTTGATGAATGGTCTGGATTAACTCCGGACTTCGGGATTTTGCGCATCAGCACACTCCATTTCGGAACTATTGTGAGATCTATGGCTCACAACCATTTGCGCACAGATCTGACGGTTGAGATCTTTTTTTCACCATTGAGCCTTACCTTCTTCTCTTGGCTTGATATAACGGTTTTGTAATGTCTCTAGCCAAAACCAATGGTCAAGCACTTCTCCTCGGATCTACGACGTAGATCCACTCTGAGACTTCGGAGCTTCGACGCTTTTGCCCCTTTTTGGAAAGTCACTTCAAACAACCGGAGCGGTGAAGTCTTGAAGGACTTAGGTGCTTAACCTCCATGCTCCTTTTTCCAGATCTGACGATTGTGAAGGGTCTGCCTTCTCTCGAATAGATCCTATGGCCCAATTTTAAACTTTGTGGCCCAATACCATCATTGTGGTGGTATCTTTTCTCTGTATATTTTCTTGAACCGTTATACCTCTTGAGCTTCTGAACATAGTCCAAGTGTTCATGTGGTTCCTTCTTGGCACTCAAGGATGCTCTGAGGTTCAAATTTTGTCCCTCTCGACAACAATACACTCTGAAACATTTGCTTCATTAACCACTTACACGGCCCATCCAGGCTAAGTGTTGAAACCATGGGATCTGATACCATTTTGTAACGTCCCCAACCACCAACAAGTCAGGCAACATAACTTTGTAAACATATTTTTCTCTGATACCATTTTGTAACATCCCCCGGTCGCCCACCAGCAGGTTGGTGGCATGCTACCTCGGACACACACAATCTCAAGCTCTGTTATGGGTAATTAAAATTGTCCATGCCCAGACATAGACCTACTATGCAATGGAAGACAGCTCTTTGTGCAATAAATCACATATAAACTTAACAGAAATAAATAGAGATAACATGAAAACATACATGAAATGAAACACGTGATATTATTACAAGAATCACAGACATGCACTAAAATACATCATTTAACCATTAAGCACAGAAATGATACTTATCTCTTAATTGTAGTGCATCGACTGCATGCAGAACTTCCACGAACCTCCCAGCCTTGGACCATGCTTCTCATCACTCTCAGCAATGGGTCACCCCCGAGCTGGGACTAAACTCCATCAGGCAAGGGATTCCTAGGCTAGGCAGGGACAAAAGGAATTTTCACAGTACAACAAGAAGGATTTCTTCCAAGGAGACACTTACCCCCACCACTCACAGACTCTCATTCCCCACATGCATGTCCCACCCCAGGAGTATACACCTTCATTGTCACATAGTCCATCAGCTTCTCCACCTCCCTTTTCAGGGCTTCAGCAACAGGCCGGACAGAATTCTCAGATCCCTGTAGCTTCTACTAGACTCCCTCCAGGAGAACTCACTTCCTCAGCACACTCTCTCACCTGAAGAGAGTTTCTCATAGGTCTGACAACCTGCTTCTTCTATCCACACTCTCTCACCTGGGGAGAGTTGCTCACAGGTCTAACAACCTGCTTCTTCTATCCACGGGCCTGACAACCCACTTCTTCACTCTCGCTCCTCAACACATCGGCATGGTGATGGAAACAACAGAAACTGGACATGGGAAATAGTAATGACGGAACAATACGCAGGCAACCCGCAGGGTACAGGTGCAGCAAGGGTATCAATTCGGGCTTGTTGCAGAGGTTCAGGTGGTTGGAAAGTTCAACAATGGCATTCCAGGGTTACCATGTGCTTGTTGGGTGCGTTGGTGCAAAAAAGGAAAAAATATCCCCAAAACAGTAAGAATTCCCACTTATATTGCATGTGTCTGAGCTGACACATGGTGCTCATGAAGCGTATTCCTCTCCATTTGGAAGTGGTACCTTTTCCCCAAAGGAACTTAGGATATAATCATATCCCACTCACAACATTTAGAATAATACTATATTATTCTATTGGATTTAATCTCCTAATCTCAGCCCCTCTTTCCAGCCTCTCATCCCCCTTCCCTTACCCAGCCTAGTGGAGCTTAGTCCCCCATACTCTTTCTTCGTGGTCGGTCTACACACAGCGATGTTGTTATATTAAAAGCATGAATATTTACATGTACAAAACATGCTCCTAGCATTTAACATCTAGGCTCTCCAGCCTAATAAACACATAATCCTACTAGCTTATAACTACTTGGCTCACCAGCCTACAAAACATGTTACATTCATAATTACAATCGGGGCTCGGCCTTGGGATATTACAGGATTTCTCTTTGTTGGTATCATGCCCACTACTCTCAAGCAAACCCTAACGACATTGTAAAAGACTCAAGGGTTTTGTAATGAACATCTCACTCTAAATTCATAATAAGATATATATAATAATAATTGATTGTAAAATGATGATGATTTACAAAGATAGGGCATGCCTATATATATATATATTCCCTTCATGGTTTTTTAGGAAGAGTCGTGACTTTTAGTCATGACTGTTTATTAATTAATGTTTAATTTACTTTATTTATTACTTTAATATTTTTATATTATTTATTTATCGTAACATTGTCCTTCCCTTAAATTTTGCTTTGTCCTCAAAGCAATGGTAAGGAAGGATGTAACTGGCAGAAGTGTTTTGACTCCCATGCTGCGTCTTCTTCTAGTAGATTTTTCCATTTAATCATGTATTCCTTGACTATACAAGAACGTAATCTCTTTTCCCAGGTGGCGATAATGGCTTCAGGCTCTAAAATGATTCTTCCTTCCTCATCCAACATAGGAAGTATAGTTTTCACCTTTTGTTGTTTCCCCAGCACTTTCTTTAGACATGATACATGAAAAACGTTGTGGATATGAATTTTATCTGGTAAATCCAACTGGTAAGCTATGTGATTGATTTTTCTATTTATTTGACATGGTCCATAAAATTTTGGAGCCAATTTATTCTTCCCATGTTGTTTAAGGGATAATTGTTTGTAAGGTTGAAGTCTCACAAATACCCAGTCTCCTACTTCAAACTCTCTTTCTGTTCGGTTTTGGTCAGCTTGTTGCTTCATTCAATTCCTTGCAACTGTTAAGTTTTCTTTGAGTAATTGAAGGATTTTCTGACTTTCGTCTAAATGGTCTTTTACTAATGCAAATTTTATGTGGCTAGTGACCAACTCCTTCCACGATGGGGGTTCATAACCATAAAGAGCTTGGAAAGGTGTCATTTTAGTTGATGTGTGATAAGTGGAATTATACCACCACTTAGCAAGGTGAAACCATTAAAACCATTTATTTTGTTTGTTGGAGATAAAACAACGAATATAGGTTTCTAAACATTTATTGACAACTTTTGTTTGACCATTTATGTGAGGGTGCTAAGTTGAGCTCATGTTGAGAGAGGTTCCGATCTGTTTGCAAAATTCTCTCGAAACTTTCCCTTTAATTTGGCATCTCTATCGCTAACGATAACCTTAGGGAACCCATGTATTTTTAAATATTCTTACAGAGTATTTCAATCATTTGTTTTGTTGAATCTGTTTTTCTTACTCCAATAAAGTGTGCATACTTGGTTAGTCTGTCTACTACTACTAATATTTTATATTTTCCGTCAGATATGGGTAGTCCTTCAATGAAATCCATTGAAATTTCTTCCCATTTTTTGTTGGGAATGTGTAATGGGTGGAGTAACCCATGGGTCGACACATTTTCATTCTTGTTCCTTTGACAGAGATCACATTCTGCTACATATTTTCGAATATCTGCACTCATTCCTTTCCGAAAAAATGATATTTGTGCATTATAGTATGTTTTGAAAAATCCTACGTGACCTACAGTTGGGCAATCATGAGATTCTTGAAGAACCTTGGCTTTAAATCTTGAGTTGGTATTTAAGTAGATTCTCTTTTTATACCATAAGATGTCGTTCTTCCATTCGAACTTAGGGTATTGATTTAAATTGTTGCTTATAAAGAAAGTCTCCGGGTTTTTTGCATACTCGGTTTAAATTTCATCTAACCATTTTGGAATGGCTATTGATATTGCAAAAACTTGTGTTTCTTCATCTTTTCGTGATAGGGCAATGGTTTTGATGTTGTATTTTCCTCTTTTATGTAGAATTTCCATATCAAACATGGAAATTTTCTCTATACACTTTTGTTGTTCGATTGACAAGGTTTTTTGTTGTAACAAGTACTGGAGATTGTTATGATATGTACGTATCAAGAACTTATTTCTCAATATATATTGGCACCATTTTTGTAAAGCATGCATGATGGCAAGCATGTCCTTGTTGTAAGTGGATTGTAAGCATTTTGTTTTATTTAATTTCCTGCTCTCAAAATCTATTGGGTGCCCATCTTGCATCAATATTGCTCCAATTCCAAAACCTGACGCATCACTCTCGATGATGAAAGGTTTGGAGAATTCGGGTGTTGCTAATACTGAGGTTGTGGACATAATGTTTTTTAAGTTTTCAAAACATTTTTGTGCTTCCAAATTCCATTGGAAGGAGTTTTTCTTAAGGAGATTTGTTAGGGGTGTGATTAAATGAGCATAAATCTTGACGAATCTTCGATAGTATCTTGCCAATCCTAAAAGTCCCCTTAACTTGGATATGTTTTTGGGTTTATGCCATTTTGTCATTGCCTTGATTTTCTTTGGGTCTACCTTGACTCTTTTTTTGGATATGATGTGACCAAGGTACTCTACTTCTTCCTTGTCAAATGTACATTTTGACATTTTGGCATAGAATTGGTTTTCTTCCACAAGAGATAAAATGTGTCCCAAATGTTTCATATGCTCCTCCCATGTTTTATTGTACACTAAGATGTCATCGAAGAAAACTAAGACATGTTTCCATAAGTATGGGTGAAATAATTCATTCATTGTCGCTTGGAAGGTGGTGGGGGCATTAGTTAGCCCAAAAGGCATCACCTTAAATTTGTAATGTCATTCGTGTGTTTGGAAGGCGGTCTTGGCTACATATCCTAGTCTAACTCTAATCTGATAGTACCTAGATCTTAAATCAAGTTTTGAAAAATATCTTGCTCCATGAAGTTCATCCAACATTTCGTCAATAAATGGGATGGGAAATTTGTTTTTAATTGTTATTTTGTTTAGCCCTCGGTAATCTATGCATAATCTAAAAGATCCATCTTTCTTTCGAACTAGCACTACTGGCGCTGCATATGGACTTCTTCTTTTTGTGATGACACCACATTTTAATAGGTCTTGGACTAATCTTTCAATCTTTGTTTTGTGGTGATGAGGGTATCTATACGGTCTAACCTTGATTGGGATTGATCCTGGTTTAACTTCAATTATATGTTCAATTCTTCTTTGAGGCGGTAACTCCATCGGAAGGTCTTGAAATACCTTCTTGTGTTTTTTAAGTAGATCTTCGACGTTTGATGTTCTGGAGTTATCATGTTTTGATTCTTGTATTTCTATGTTGTGGCATTGCATGAAGTATGTGGTTGCTCATTTTCAGATCATTTTTTCCATTTGTTGTGACGACACAACCTGTGTTTGTGGAAGTTGAAAACCATATAATTTATAAATTTTCCCTTGCCACTTAAATTGGATGAAATGTTCCTGGTGATTGACTGAGATGTGCCTAAGTTTTGTAACCATTGGACTCCTAAAACCACATCTACTCATCCTAGAGGGACGGTGTATAGTTATGATTCCAAATTGAAATCTTGGGAAGTTTCACCTTATGGCATTTTCCAACATTTCCAATTTTTTTGTCGTCTGCAACCATTACTTTCATGTCTGAGACTGGATATACAAACAACCTGAGTTTCCTTGCAATCTTGATATCGAGGAAATTGTGGGTACTTCCAGTGTCGATTAGTATAGTGTTATTATCATTTTTTATATGTCCTTTTAATTTAAGAGTTTGTGGTTGGGTAATGCATGTGATGGTTGCAAGCGATATTCTTGGTGTGTTGTCTTCTATGAGCTCTGAAGTGTCATTTTGGAAATTTGTCATTTATTCGTCTATTGATTCTGCTGAGTCTGATTCATCGTCTTTTTTTGCTTCACAAGTGTCTAATTTTTTTGAGTTATCTTTGATCTGGCACCTATGTCTTGGGTCCCATTTCTCTACACATCATCTACATTTTCCTTATTTTATCCTTTGGGACTCTAAAATTCTTCTATCTTCATGTAGATTGGGTGGTATGTATTTGTCATTTCCTGTGATCTGAGGTACACTCCTTCTTGAGTAAACCTTGTTGAATCTTGATTGGCCTTCTAGTTTTTATTTTGCGTCTTTTGCCTTACGTATTGTTATTTCTACTGTAGTAACCTCATTTAATCTTAACTTGTCTTGGATATGTGGTTTGAGACGACCTATGTAAGACTGGAGTAATTGATCATTAGATAGTCAAAATACTCAGGTGGCGAGAGCTTCCCATTGATGCATAAATTCATCTATGTTGTCTTTTTGTTGTAATCTAGTCAGTTTTGAAAAAAAATCATTTTCCAAGATGCCCTAGAATCATTTGTGGCAGCCTCACACAAGTCCGTTGAGTTCGTTGTTTAGCACCTTTCTCACCAGTTCGCATGGGGATTTTGCAAGTATCTTCCTTGTCATTACATCTTCGATCGTGAGTTCGAGTCTTGCGTGTATATGTTTTATACATCCTCAGTTGAATTTTAACTAGCAAGAGTCTATGGCAGTGACCTCCTGAGGCCCTTTGTTTACAATGAAGTGAAGTTTAACTCAGAGAGATTTGATCCCCTGTTGGGCATTGTTATCCCCAATATCTATGGATAACTAGGAGATCATGTCTCGAGGCCCACATGGTCCTAGACATGGAGTACCGAGAGCAGGAGCGACTTGAGCATGGCCCTGGAGGGTCCATCTCTCTTCTTCTCAGCCAGCTTTGTCCTGTCAGCAGTACCAGCTTCCATCACTACCGACCTGGACTTGCATCGGAGAGGACTCTTGCTCCATGAGGTAATTGGTCCGAGGTATCATGG
>JZKD02S1915783.1:389438-400017 GCA_000966675.3 Picea glauca
TGTAGATATAGTTTGAGTTTTTTACCATTATCGGATAGTGAGCCGATGCATGTTGACGCTAATAACCTCTTGGTTCTTTCTATTTTTCCCTCCAGATCACTGTCTTCAAGGCCTTCAATTTCATTATGGGGAAGTGAATCCATTTTCATGGTCCTGGCTTTATTGGAAACTTAAAGAAACAATACCCCGGGAAAAAGTGTCAAGTCCGAGCTGCTATCGTCTTTGGAGAGGGAAATATCTTGTTTTCACTGTGATTTTTGCGGGTTCGATCCTATCGATATCGCCTACTCACCTACATGGATTTGAGCATTTGTGTCCGCCTGGTTTTGGGAAAAACTGGCGTGGACAACTACCAATGGTATATGTTTCTCGTGAACAAATTCGAAATGATGTCTTGAGCGAGGAGTTTGATGATGACAGTGTGAAAGAGTCGCATCACTTGCACTTGGTTTACTTGCATTTCTTTCACTGGCATTGCGTTTATAATGTTGAGAACTTGCTACTTGACATAAGTATAGAAGACTACTTTTTGTCTTCATCAACCAAGCAGACTCGCGCACAAAGGTGGATCCATCCTAACCATTGCACATTTTCCAACATTTGCATAAGAGTGAGCATTTTATGTGCCTTTGATCTTCAGATTTGTTCATGACGATTAGGCTCCATTTGACCTCTATTGCCCATTTAAATTCCTGGTGTGGCAAAGGCTCGAATCTCTTCTTCACACAGTGTTGAGAAGGATTCATCCATCTATACATACCTGCTACTGAGGATCATTTCAATTCAAGGTATACTTGTGCGTTTACTTGTATTTTTCTTGTAAACGAGTGCATTTTCGGTAGAAGTCGGCACCCTTCATTTGTTCTCTGCATAGTTGAGTTTGCATTGTAAATTTTGATTGTGAAAGGGTGGAGTTTCAAGAAACCCTAGGCTCGAGTTGAGGAATTGTTAGAGTTATTGAACACTCTAATCCTCTCCTTTGTGGACAATACAGTCACTATTAACAAAACCACTTTGCAATCTATTGTGACATGTTTTCATGTTTCGCAAGCCAAAGCAGCACTACTACAAACTCAGACTCGAGTTGAGGAACTGTTAGAGTTATTGAACACTCTAATCCTCTCCTTCGTGGACAATATAGACACCATTAAAAAAACCACTTTGCAGTCTATTGTGACATGTTTGCATGTTTCGCAAGCCAAAGAAGCACTACAACAAACTCAGACTCGACTTCTTCACGATCCACTTGGGCAAGAGAATCTTCAACAGCATTCTAAACCAGTCCTTGTTTAGAACCCTATTTTTGAAGATGATGATGATTTAGACCAACAGCTAGCGTAGGAGCTATTAAGTGAGACAGGTCCAGATTCAAGTACGGTTGACGTTCATCTTTCTCTTTCCAAGCGGATCATCAAACCTTGGGAATAAATCAGAAATAACAAGCACAAAATCGATATTGGATATGAAAAGGATGTCACCTTTCATATTTCAGATTACACCAAACCGTTCCAGTTTCAGAGTGTTGGATTTCTTCCAAAAAGTTTAGATTCACCTGCTCCAATTCAAGAGCATATTTTGATATGCCAACATTATCAACGAGTTGGCCATATGAAAGATCAATGCTTTGATATCCATCCTTGCGATCATTGTGGGCAGTACAATCATCATTCAAACAAATGTTTTAATAGAGAGAAAACTGCAAGAGTAAAGAAACACTATAGGTGGATTCCTTCTTGGCGATGGTCATCAACAGCCAATAAGATATGTCAGTCTTACCAACAAATCCAGTATCAAGTATTGAGCCATATTGCAGTGAAAGGATTTGCAGCTTCTCACCTTGTACCTAACAAGGGAGAACAACATCAGTGATTGACAGTCAGGCTTCCAGTTTCGAAGTCTTATCAATCAAGCAATAACAAGCAAGCGTGATTGGTTTGTTCTTTTCTTTAAACCACCACTTAGTATAAGGCTTACAACTTATGCTAGAAAACGGTTTGTTGGTTCCCTTAAACCTCCACTTGGTAGAATACTTTTAGCTTCTTTTACATCATAGTTTATGGTCATATTTAAACCAACATCGAGAGCACTTCCACTTAGCAGAAAACATCAGCTTCAACGTCTGGCTAACTTAGGAAATGTTTCGGGAACCATTGAGCTTAGAGCACGGTTCTAGAGTTTGTGGTCATCCTTAAAGCACTTGATTTGTTTGTGGTATTTCTTAAACCACCACCACCATTTAGTATAAGACATCAGCTTGTTTTAGCCATTCGGTTTGTGGTCATCCCAAAACCACCAGATTCAGAGAGCACATTCATCCATCAACAATTGCACACTTCCAGATTTCAGCTGCTCACTTTCAAAAATCATCTCTCACCTTGGACTCACATACACCCCTTTGGATTAACGAGGGGGGGGGTCGGAAACGCAATCTGTTAGGGTTACGAAACTCATGGAACATGAACAGTCAAGTTCATGTAACAATCACAGGGAGTCATGTTATCCCCTATCCTAAGGATAACTAAGGAGATCGTGTCTCAAGGACCACGGGTCCTAGACATGGAATGTTGAGAGCCGAATGACTTGAGGATGACCCCGGAGGGCCCCTCTTTTCTTCGGTGTAGCCATTTATCAACAGCAACGGCACCCATCCCACCAACCTGGTCCTGAAGAAGCAGTAAATCTTGTTCCATGAGGTAATGAATCTGGGTATCATGGTATGTGTCACTCTAATTATTGAAGCACTTGGATATGTTGCATTAAATTCTCCTTCATTTCATAACGTTTGCTTGGAAATTATGCTATTTAACTTGTTCATACCTGGTAAGGGTGACATGATGCCCTAGCAAGTTGATCTCCCTTTAGGATGGGTTGTCACTAGGTGGGTCTCTGAAAGTTCATTGTCCATTCCCTCCATACTTACCACTTTCCATATTCATTACTCTCATTTTTCCCCACCTTTGTTCGGGCATTGGGTTTGCCACACTAGGAAGGGTTGTACCTTCCCTTGTGGGAAGAAGAGGCTAAAGGCCCAGAGGGTAAAAGTATTGGCAAGAGTTAAAAGTCAAAATGAAACCTTTGAGATGCTTCGCCTAGGGATTCCCGAGAAAGAAGTAAAATCTTCTCAGTAAGCAAAGGGGACCCGTAAGAGAAATAAACACTCAAGGTATTAGCTGGTGGATGGGAGGTCTCATCATGAGCCAGCCTATTATGACCATGGTTATGTAGCAGTATGAGACTACCATCTATCTGGTCACCAAACCAGGGTAGTGGCTCTTGGTGGCATAGCCAAGAGAAAGGGGGTCTCTTCACAAGCCAGCCTTCTTGTCTCCGTGAAATGCCTATGGGTAACGCTGTCACCTCTGGTCACCAAGCCAGGACAGTGTCCCTCAGCTCTTCCCTTGAATCATAAAAGAAAAAGATAAAAAGCAATAAAAATAAGAATAAAAGGCATTGAATGCGTTGGGAAAGAATGGCATCTATGAGAAGGTGGATCTCGCCCTCTACAAAGGCATCCACAAGTAAGACCTACATTTTCCTATTATCACTGCACCCATGCCCAGACACTAACCCCATGCCACCTCACACACACTTACATGGCCTAGATTGGTTCTCACCCAGGAAATACCCCAAACTTGAGGAGGATTAGCCCAATAGGACACCCTAAGACCTTCTCCAAATTTGACTTGTTAAATTGCATAATGTCTTTGAGAATTTGTTTGGGTAAGGGGGGGTTTGATGCACATGTTTGGGTAATTTGATTATTATATGTGATTGACATTGTTATGATCCATGTGACTTATGAAACCCCTGGAGGGCATACTTGTTGTTGCTACAGGACTATGCCAGGTGGACAAGTACATGTGAGGGAATGATTAGCTCGAACTTCCATGGGGATGAAAGCCCACAGATGGATGTTGTAACCCCAGCCAGGGGTAGGGAAACATCAGAGACTTACACTAGGAAGAAAGAAGGATGTTACCCTCAGAGACACTATGGCATACCTAGACCTAGGGGGATCTTACTCTTCCACCTCGACGTTGACCCTTGAGAGCCCATGACGTGATCATAATGACCCTGGACGTCATCCAAAGCTATGGTTTGCATTTATGCAGGCAGTTGTGTGTTGGTTGGCACGTGTGGCATCATCCAGGGCCTTTGGAGGCCAAACATTCTGCATGTGAGGCCCAACGTTCCACCCTAGGAGCTCAATGTCACGCTAGAAGGGCATGACGTCACCCTTGGAGATGATTTTAAGGTTTAATTACTTTAATTTATGTAAAAATTGGATTTTTGATGTAATTTGGCCAGGTCGGCCTTTTTATGACCTAATTTTAATTAAAGGTCATTGATAATGTATAAATAGAGAAAAAATGCTCTCATTTTTTCATCATCACTCATCACACAAGTAGTGTGGTATGAAATTTGCGCCCTTTTTGGGAGTTATTTGCTGAAATTGGGAGGCGCGCTTGTCTTGGAGGCTAAAATTTGCAACTTAGATCATTTCTTGGTGAATTTGCTTGGCAATCTAGGGTTTTGTTGTTTGATTATTCTTGGCGAAGTAAGTAAATTTTCAATTCTTCATTTTATTGTGAATGTTATGGTGTATTTTTTTATTCATGCTAAAGATTATGAAATTGCTTGCTTGACAAACCCTAGGAGTAAAGGACATAAGTTGATACTTACTCTTCATTTGCTAGATTTTTACCAAGGTGATTTGACTTAGATGAACTTCTAAAGCCCTAAATGATATCTCTTTAGAAGCCATTGTCTAGTTATTATTGCCCTTAATACCTTTTAATAGTCCAAGGAAGGAATATTTGCTAAGGCCTAAGATCCCTTACTCTCTAGCAAATTTGTCCCTAGGAATTGGATTCTTGAGGCCTTGGGTTGCCAACACCTCATCCATCCATTCCCTCTCCTTAGAAAAATAAAATCACTTTGTTATTGCTTCCAAGAGAAAAATGTCATCTCTAGACTTCATTTACCCTAAAGGAACTAGTCCAGTTACTTTAGTGAATTGACTGATCCAAAAAACACTGAAACCTTCTTCCTCTAAGCTTTTACTTGCTAGCTAGATTAGGCTAGCTAGACATTGCCAAACTTGCTTGTAACTGAAAAATTCTCTGCAAAAGTGACTTATTATGCTAGCTAGACATTGCCAAACTTGCTTGTAACAAACTTTTATCATTTTTCTAGGTTAAAGCTATTTCTTCTTGTCATTTTCAAGCACTTTCAAGGCATAATTCTTATGGATGTTATAAAATATTAATTGTTGTTATAAATTGTTGCATTGCTGCAAATTCATATCAGTTGGCTTACTTTTTGAAGGTTTATGGTCTTAAGAAGCACTAACATCATATCTTTGTACTTGCAAGTTGTTATATTTTCTTGTTGTCTTGTTCTGGGCAGGTACACTTCATTTTACCATTTGCTTCATCCCTTAAAGACCATAAGGAAATTATGAATTGAGTGACCAATGAGAGGGGGATTTTCTTGCATACTTGCCTTAGTTATCAACCCTTTAGGTGACTGGGGACGTCTCCCCTGGGGTAATATTGATATATCCCTAAATAGAAAGGGGTTTCCTATTAAGGTGATAGTGATAGGTCACCCTCTGTTACACCAATCTTGTATCCACTTGCCTTGGGCTTTGGGAAAGTACAGATTGTGCGATAACAAGTCCAAGAGACCTTGGAAGTTGAATCCAAAGGTCGCATCAATGTATATATCAATGTATCATATCATTTAATAAATGTGCACTCGCATTTATCTAAATTGTGTCCAACGATGTCAAGTATTTGATCAATGAATGGCAAAGGAAAATGGTAATTTTGCGTAACTTTATTTAGCTCTCTATAATTGACACGTAACCTCCATTTTCCACCTTTCTTCGGCACTATGACTAGGGGAGAGATCCACTAATTGTCAAAGATAGGGTAGATGAATTTCCCCTCTAAGAGATTTTGTAGTTCCTATTTGACTATATCTTTTAGAGTTGGGTTCATTCTACCTTGTGGTTGTGTGATAGGTTTTGAGTCATCCTTTATGTTAATTTGATGTGTGCAAATCCCTAGGTGTAGTCCTTTGTATAATCCCATGCAAATGCTTCGCTTTGTTCTTGGAGAAGTTTAATTAATTGTTTCTTTTGAGATTCGAAGAGGTTCAAGTTAATGCTTAAAGTTTTTTTGGGACTAATTTCTATAGGAGCGCTGGAATCTTTTATTTCCAGATCAAGGTGCTAGTGGTTAAGAATTTTAAAGGTGGGTCTTGAGTGATATCTTCTCAGTTAGTATCCATCATGGCGTTTAAAATTTGAGTGTTAACATATGAGGAAGTGATGGCGTAGGCTTAAGAAACCATTGATTATATCATCATCCATGTCATCCTTAAAGCAGAGTGTTGTATCTATAGTTAGAATCGATTGAATTATTTCTTCATCTGTGTCTTCATCCTCTACCCATATGGTGTTTTCATGACTTGTGTTGGGATTGAAAGGGGGCTATAGAGTAAGGTGTTTTGTAGAGATACCATGAGATATGGTCATACTACACGTTCTGTAACCAATGTGAGCATCAACGGTGGCTAACCATGGTCCTCCTAGGATAAGGGGATGGCCACCCAGAGTAGATCTCGGTTCTAAAATCATAAAATCGGTTGGGTAGTCCTAGGAGTCAACAGGGATGATGACATCTTCTAGGATCCCTTCGTGCTTGATCATTGATCGATCTACAAGTTGTAATATTGTGGGGGTTTGTCTTAAATTAGTTAATCCTAGTTTTTTTTAGGTTTCCTTGGTAATTATATTTATGGCAGCACCTGAGTCCACTAAAGCATTAGTTATACATTCATTGTTGATTTTAACATCAACAATTGGGTTTTCGAGGTCATCGTATTTAATAGTGGGGACTTTGTCTAACATTAACTCTACTAATTGTTCGGCTACATGAATGGTCTAAGGATCTCTCGGTTTTTTGCCAGGTTTCTTAGTACATAGATCCTTGATAATTTTAGCATAGGCCAGATCGTCTTTTATTGCTTGTAGTAGAGGAATTTTTATAGAAACATTTTGAAGTTCTCCTATTAGGTCAAACCCAAATTGCATTGGAGGTTTCTCTAAGCCTAATCTTTTAGGAAAGGGACATTTGGTCTTTGAAGTCGGAGGTTGGGTTGGATGTTTAGGAAGTTCAGATCGCAAGGTGCTAGGCAGGTGTTCCTCGGGTTTTGTATCGCTAGGGTTTGTTACGGGATTGTTGGCTTCCTCTTCGTCTTGTTTAGCAATAATCAGAGAAGCCGTATTTTTTATGTTTTCCACTTACACCATTCAGTAGTGTAAGTGTGCTTATTGGGTTTATTGTTGGGGTTAAGGGTGGGTTGTGCTGGAAGTTGTGGTCTATGAGGGGCAACAAGATTCAGTGGAGGAAACTATGATTGTTGAGGGCACTGGGTGATTTCCTTGAGGGGGTTGTTGTTGATGTTGGAAGTTTTGGGGGCTCCATTGAGGATTTGTATTCCAATTGTGAGACCATTGATACCCAGGAGTCGGTTGTGGGGGCCAATTATGCCATGGAATCAGAGGATACCATGGCTGAGACATAGAAGAATACTGTAATTTCTGTCTAAACCAATAATTATTAGAAAATTGAGAGGGATTTTGACTCATACCTATGTTTCTTCACGAGAACCTTGGTACGTTGATTTCAATTTCGATAGGGAGAGGCAGCTTCGAGTGGGGTGCTCTTGCTCACAGATGCCACAGAGTTTGATGGTATCAAGTGGGCATTCCTTCAAAGGATGCTTTTTTCTACACTTTAGATAGAACATTGTCAATGTCCTTTCGACTTCTACCTGTTTTTGATGGTTCTGCATAGTGTCAATTTGTAATGCCAAAGAACTGAGTATGTTTGTCTTGAAGTTTTCCAACATATTGTCTATTTTTGCTCAGGAAATCCCCCCTGCAGTTGTTTTATTAACCCTAGTAAGGATATCCCTCGGTGCTTTTCCATGCTTAGAAATTCCTCTCGAGTATTTTCTACACAGGTCATAGATATCAACGTATCCTTCTTGGGAGATATCTCCTCCACCCATGATATTCATGAGATCTATACATTCGTCCTTAATCCCCTTGAGTAATATGGTTCGTAAATTATATTTGTCCAACTTGATCTCGGATCTCTAGAGGTTATATTGGAACCATTCTATATAGTCCTCTGTATTTTCATCCTCCTTGTTGATATTATGGTAGCTTCGAGAGGTATGAACCTCTATTGTGACCTATGACGAGATTAGAATATTTCGGAAGGAAGCAAAGAAGTAAAGGAAACCCTAGACGAGATGTCAGCTGCAGAAATATAATTAATGTGAATTAATTAGTACCCAGAAGGAGAAGTCGGCCCCAGTAAGTCTGCCAGACCACTATAAATACAGAGCACCAGTTCTCATTATTCACACTTCTTAGAATTGCAGAGAGCAGTTTCTGCGCACTGCAGTTGGAATTTTTGTGGACAAGTTTCTGGGGAAGGTGTTGCGCCAGTTTTTGGGTTGGACTATTTGACCAGCTTGGTTTCTATTCTTGCTTGGTGCATTAGCCTTGCTTGGCTATTGATTGTTACCATTATTCTTCTCTGTCAAGGTCAAGGTGCTCGGAGGGTGGCTTCGACCTATGGTTGGGTGACAAGGGTATTGTCAATGGTAAAACGAGCACAATCTTTCATATTCTAACAGTTTATGGGCCCACGCCTCCTTCATTCAGTCTAAACGCTAGAAGGAAGCATAGCCGCTAGGGTATTGAGCTCGCTTAGGAACTGCCGCTAGGGTTACTAGCAGGAGCAGCTTCCAAAGAAACTTTCGCTAGGGTTACTAATAGAAGCAGTTGCAGAAACCCTAACCTCGAATCCGGCACCTTGCGATGGAGCATCTCACTCAAAGAGAAGATATTCAGATCTGCCCTAACTTGGCACACCTTTTGGCTCTCTCAGAAGATATAAATGATGAATTTGAAGTTTTGGATCAAGGCATGACCAGTTACCAGTCAACCGAAGACATGTGTGAAACAATCAGACTTTTACACTACTCAACACTTACTGGAACGATTGAATATGACATGTGGATAATCGATAGCGGAGCTTCTAGGCACATGATGGGAGATCAAGCCAGAGTCTCAAATCTAAATGAGAAGAAGACCTTGTACAAGGTAGAGATTGGAGACAAAACCACTTACCCTATGGAAGGATTTGGACAAGCCGCCATCAAAATGAAAACAGATAATTATGTTCACTTAAGCAATGTTTTATATGTACCTGGTTTAGAAAAGAATCGTGTACCAATATGTTTCCTAGAAGACAAGGGAAACAGAATAGCTTTTGTGGATGGAAAAGTGTTATCATGGGATAAAGAATCCAGCATAGAGAATGCTAGGGTTATCGGAAGTAGTGAAGGAAATTTGTACAGACTACTAGAATAAAATGAAGAAGCTCTTGTACATGATGAAGTCAACCCTAATGAACTGTGGCACAGAAGGTACGCTCATATTAATTATCAATCATTACCCTTTCTCAAAAGAATGGTTGAAGGAATACCAGAGTTGCAGTCTACACACGAAGGAATCTGCAAAGGATTTGCCCTTGGGAAGAATATCAAGAAACCATTCCCAAGCAGCAATAACAGATCTAAGGAGATTCTAGATCTAATACACTCAGATGTTTGTGGTCTGATGCCAGTGAAATCTCTAGGAGGATCTTCTTACTACATAATCTTCATAGATGACTATTCAAGAAAGACTTGGCTATACCTATTGAAGACAAAAGATGAAGTATTCAACAAGTTTCAAGAATTCAAAGCAGAGATAGAAAACCTCACGAACAAGAAGATCAAGACATTAAGAAAAGATAATGGAGGAGAATACACCTCGAAAGAATTCGTTGCATTCTGCAAATCGGCAGGGATTAAGGGGGAGCTGATTGTTCCTCATAATCCTCAACAAAATGGTGTAGCAGAAAGAAAAAACAGATCCATTGAAGAAACTGTAAAAGCCTTACTAAATGATCAAGGTCTGTCCATGTTCTTATGGGGAGAAGCAGCAATGACAGCAATATATGTGCAGAACAGAAGTCCTCATTGTATATTGAAAAACATGACACCAGAAGAAGCTTTTTTAGGTAAAAAGCCTAATGTGGAAAATCTAAGAATATTTGAATGTCCTGTTTACTCCCACATTCCCAAGGACAAAAGGAATAAACTAGAACCTTCAGGAAAGAAAGGGATATTCGTGGGATATAGTGATTCATCCAAGGCTTACAGAATATATATTCATGAACAACACAAGATCGAGGTCAGTAGAGATGTTTAATGAAAGGATGTGTTAAGAACCAAACATCAATATAGAATGGAAAAACCTTAGGAAAAGTACTCAACGCCTTGAAACTGAGATAATTTCAGATAATAAGCCTCTTCGAGGGGGCAACCTCTTTTTACCCCACTTAAAATGTTCATGTACAAGATGATTCAAAATGAAAATGTCTCCTTGGTATATATAGGAGACTAGGAGGTATAATTACAAATAATGGCCTAAAGCCGACATAAT
>JZKD02S1915783.1:436957-448585 GCA_000966675.3 Picea glauca
ATATGTTGAGAGTGTGGTTGTAGCCCCTACCGATCAGCAGGAATTGGCAGCCCACAAGAAGAAAGAAGTGAAGGCCAGGCGGGTGTTGCTAAAGTCCATGAAGGACCACTTGATTTCTCACATTGCCGAGAAAGCAACTGCCAAAGATATGTATGATGCTTTGGTAGGTCTATACCAAAACAAGAATACAGGCAGGATGCTACACTTGAAGCATTAGCTTCAGATTGTCAGGATGACCAGTGAAGACACAATTGTCAGTTATCTTATGAAGATTACTCGGATCCGAGATCAGCTCACAGCCATTGGTGAGACAGTGCAGGATGCAGAGTTGTTGAATGTAGCCTTTAGAGGTCTTCCCGGGTCCTGGGAGCCATTTGTGCAGGGGATCTGTGCACGAGACAAGATACAAGACTTTGACAGACTATGGAGAAATTGTATCGAGGGGGAGACCCGATTGGTGTCTAGAGATGATTTGGATGGTCTAGTGAAGAATGGCATTGATGAGAACCAAGCCCTTGCAGCCCGCACTAGGAGGTGCAAAAGAGATTCTCCAGACAAAAGAGGTCCATCAGAAAATAAGAGCTTCTCCTAAGAGAGAAGCATCCCCAGAGCCGAGACGGAAGAAAGATCTTAGCAGGATCAGATGCTTTGAGTGCCACAACTTTGGCCATTGTGCTTCACAGTGTCCACTCCGGGCGGGAAGAGGAAGAAGGCAGTAGGCATTAGCAGCAGAGGTTGATGAGGTTGCAGACAGGTTCCATAGAGAGATTTTGTTGGTCTTCGACCTTTTAGGTAATGTCTCCAACAGGGAGAGATGGTTGGTGGATAGCAAAGCATCTTGCCATATGATAGGGTGCACGAGATTTGTGAGACACTCTCACAGAGACTGGCTCAGACTTATGTGTGGAGCTTGGTACGAGAGCCAAGCATTAAGTACAAGGATCCGATACAATGTCATTTCGATTGGAGTCGAGGGAGACACTGAGGGTGTCGAATGTGTTGTAGGTGCCAAAACTCGGGAGGAGTGTCCTCTCGGTCTCGGAAATTGAGAGGAAGGGATATCATGTAATGTTTCGATATGGACAGGTACTGCTTGTGCCCAAACGGACTAGCTTTAGATCAGCAATGGTTCTTAGAGTTAGGGAGGGCAACCTATATAGGCTGAGGGGCCAACCTATGGGTGTTATGGCCAACAGGGGCAGAAAGATAGAGGAGGAGGAGGAGGTAGCTCTAAAAAAGGTAAGGGAGACAACCACATCAGTAGAACAGGTTCAGAGGGAGCCAAAGTTCAGAGGGAGACGACGCTCAGGATCCAGGAGGGGGGAGCAGCCTCTCAGGATCGTGTAGAGGACAGTGGACAGGGAGCAAACAACCCCAGAGGTTATGCAGACTTAGAGGGAGTCAAATTTCAGACGAAGCATGCGATCTCGGAGCGAGCCCGATCTTAGGGAGAGTCAATTGGCTCAAAGGGAGAGATGGTCATCCCAGAGGAAGTTCCCCCTCAGGTTCAAACAAAAGAGAGACATTTTCCAAGACTGGCAGACAAGTTTCAAGGGTTGAGGAGGTTAGACAGAAGATGCAGGAGCAGGAAGATTCCGAGAGATGTATACCTTCCATGGAGAATCCAATTGATTCAACAGGTTTTGCTACAATGATAGAGGAAGCGGGAATTGCCTCAGTCTCAAAGGGAGTAGCCAGTGAGGCAGCTTGGACAGTCAAGTTTGCCTCAATGACCGAGGATGCTACCAGTCAAATAGATTTTGCCTCAATGACCAAGGATGCGACCAGTCAGACAAATTTTGCCTCAATGACCGAGGATGTGGCCTGTCAAACAGACTGGACAGTAGTTTTTGCTCCAGTGATCGTGGATGCAGCCAGTCAGACAGACTTGACAGCAGAACTTCTTCCAGTGACAAAGTTCACAAACCCATTTGCCACAGTGACAGAGGGACTTCCTAGTCAGTATTGGAGTGTAGATGAGGTGGCAGATTCAGAGCTATATCTACTGTGTGCGACAGTTGTGCATCGAGTTGTTGGAGGACGAGATACCTCCCTCGCTAAGAGGGAGTGTTGATTTTGTAGCTTTGAGAGGTATTCCCACTAGAGGTCAAGGTGCAATGCATGTAGGAATTTTCGTTGGCACCAGTTTTGCCTTTCATTTTGTCAAAATCGGCCCCAGAATGAGTCTAGGGCCTCATGGGCAAGGTAATGGGCTTTGTGGGCTTGTGATGGGGCTTCACACCCACAAAAGAAGTCCAAGATATTTTAATTTGATGTTGACTTGTGAAAAGACACTTTGACACACCCCTTTAGACTTGTATAGATAAGGGTCAAGTCATTGTGACATTAAATCATTGTGCATGATGGAGATAGCATAAGTGAGGTGCACTTGTGCTAGTAGCTTGGAAATTTCAGCACAGAGAAATCTGAAATTATGAAGAAAATTTGATCTAGGGTTTGGAAGATTCTATGTTTCTGTCTCAAGCCGAGGAAAGCATCTACTCAACCAAGACACATGTGTAAGAAGTTCTGAGAACACATACATGTGAGGGTAAATTGCATAGAGAGAGGAAGAGACAGAGGTTCTGCACATCTGAGAGACAGCTCAGACGTGCAAGCTGCAGACCATACAGACAAGCCGTACAGCAGTCCATACAGCCACATGTGAGCAGGGCGAGGACAGAAAAAAAGGCAGCCGCATGTGTGGAGGGCAGATTTGGTCCACATGTGTGAGGAATTTGAACAGCAGCAGGTCCATACTGCTGACATCAGCATATGTACAGGTGGCCAGCAGCTGAGGTGATTTGCAGGGAGATTTTCCTGGTAATTTTGTTGAGTTGTATTTTGCTGATTTTTTGTTGAGAAAGACAGTTTGTCCTCGGATTTATTTGGTCAAAGGTCGTTGACCAGGAGGGCTGGTTTTTGCCCTCAGATTTTCTGAATTGAATAAAATTTACAGAACAGAAATTTATGTCTCAGTTGTTGATGGTTCATCTCTGATCTTTTATGTTTCCGCTGCATATAATTTTCAGTCATAATTTTCAGTGTAAAATTGTTCAGTGATAACAGCTAGAGTTTGACTGTTAGTTCACTAGGTGGCAATTTTCAGATCTGAAAATTGGTCATATATAAAAATTGAAAAATTCCTGGTAAGAAAATTTCATCTTCCAGTGCCTCTGTTCATAATCCAGTTGAAATTCTTCAATTCTTATTAAAAATATTTCTGTGGTTGGGGTTTTTTTGATTGATCAGAATGGCCACAGTTTTGTCAGTAGACTGTCTTCAATTCTTTCTAGTAGTTTCGAATGGCACAGTAAATAGTAGATGTCGTCAACAACATGATTGAAAAAATGGACACAATGATGCATCTGCTCCAAGTATTTCGCAATAGGACTGACAAAATATGGTGAAATCAACAATCTTTTGGGCCCAGCTAGCACGCTTTTTGTTGTGTCTTCCTCCTCTTTTTGGTGTAGGGCTTATCTAGCTCCAAGAGGACTGCAGAGTCTTTGACCATGTCTCATATCACTGGGAGTCTATGGTCTCGTCTGAGCTCTTTCATGGGCAATGTTCAGGACTCAACAGTCCGTTCTTCACTCTTACAATTTTTAGTGAGTTTCAGCTAGTCTTTCTTTTTGCCAAGTTCTTTTAGTTTATCTAGACTCTAGTGTGCCTCATGGCCTTTGCCTTGAAAGTATGCCTATTGCAATCTTTATATGTTTTTATATGCCTTGTGGCCTCTACCTGTTAACAATATGCATTGATCATTTTTACTTTGATGATTTGGATCCCTAGCTTGTTCCTACCAGTATAAGTATTGTTACAAAGCAATTTAAAACAAGGACTCAGAATCTGTCAAGGGTCAACTCAAACTTGGACTAGGACCGATCTGACTTCAATGACTCGGTTTACTAAAAAATATACAAAATAATTAAATTTAATGAAAAATATATTTTTTAAAGATTCCAAACCACTGGAGACAAATTATGCAAAGTATGCTCATGTATAGAGTATATACCATGTAAGGGTGAATATATCAAAATAGCACCAAGTGCAATACATATCAGCAACAAAATACATAATCAATGACGCTCTAAATGGACTCTACAATCCAAAAAACATGTTACAAGCTACGGGCCCACTACATAGTACATAGTATAAATCATTGATCAACTACTCTTCAACGTTGATCCAAAACTCCAAATGCTCAATGAGAGAAGTATGAGTCAAATAGATGGGGGGTTCTCTTTTATAGTTTTTTGGTAGGGTTTAGGTTGCTAGAAATCAGGTTTTAGGGTTTTTTTTAATCGACTTTTTCATGCACAGTCCACCACAATGGGGTCGAAGACCGACTTGGCCAAACAGGTACAAGCTCAACTGAGGTGGGTCGAATTGGTACTGAACCGACCAAATCATGCATTGACTCGACCAATTCAATACTAAATCGGTCCCCCAAACCGAGCAAGTGGTTGAGTCGAAGTAGTCAAGGGTCAACTCGACCAAGTCAGCAGAGTCTGAGTCAGCTCAATCCAAGTTTTAAAACACTATTGGAGAGCATATATTGACTCAAGGAGTCTATGAGAATCCACTTGGCTCACTAGTTTGACTTTTCCATCAACTTGTTGAGTTTGGTAAAAGCTCAATAGTTGACTTGTACACAACTAGTTTAGACAAGTCCTTTGTGAAGGCTTATCAACAAGGATTGAACCCAAATCTACATTTATTATCTTCATTGAACTTCTCTTTTATACAAAATATATGAAACTATTTTCAGCTCATAAAGAGTTTGTGCTCTGAATAATGTTTGTTTCTTGTCTTCTCAAGATTCTACAACCATTTGGAGACTAGAATTTCATAAGGGGGTACAGAGGCTATATTTGTAAAACAAAACTTCACTTTGAAACTTTTTTTGTTCAGGCTATTTTACTATATTTCTTGTAAGTAACAATTGCAAGGATGATGATGGGGAAAGCTAGCAGATGTATCAGTACTAAGGGCACCAAGGGGATGGTTTCAGTCCTGGACGTCAGCTGAAGATTTAAATTTACATGGTAATCTAGCAGCAGAATGGTCAAACTATATCCTCTATTTAAATCATAGTGCAATCCTTTTAAAGGATTAAGAGGAAGCACTGAAATGGACCTGGAACAAATCCATGGGTATTCTAACTGCTAAATTAGGTTATAAAGCTATGAAAGCCCAAGGCTTAACTGGGCAGGCTATGGTAGTGAAAATCTATTTGGAAGCTAGCATGTCCAGAAAAAGTTAGAATTTTTACTTGGCTTGCTCTATCCAATAAGATTCTCATCTAGGACAACGATCAAAAACATAATCGGAATGGTCCTAATTGTTGCATCCTCTACAAAATAGAAGGAGAAATCGTCGACCATATCTTTGTTTCTTGTTCTTTTTCCATTTTAATCTGGAATGAAGTTATACTAATGGTGGGTGAGCCCAATAAGTGGAGTAAGAGCTCTCTTGTAGAATGTTGAGTCTTGGTTGGCAAATCCTTATTTTGAGACCTAAGGCACCACATTTGACAAATTTCAAGGAAAAAATTCAAAATTCGCCAAATTTTCGAGGAAATCAAATAAATTCGATTCAAGTTCAACGAATCTAAAGACTAATTCCAGACCGAATTCGAACCCAAACTTATTCGACATTAAATTCATCTAAAGTCAATTTAATTCGTTTAAATTTGACATTAAATTTGTGTAAGAAATTATTAAAAAATAAAAATAAAAATCTGGAATGAGCATCGCATAGACCTACATTTTCCTCCCTCTGAAATCTGCTTACAACATTCTTCCTCCCCCTGGCTCCATGTTGATTTCCTCAAACCTACGTCACTCTTGGTATGGTATTATAATTATTTTACGGCTTTGCCTACCCAACGTCGCATTCTTTTCCTTCGGGCTCGTACAAGAGAGGTCGTATAGGGCTCTCATGCATCTTTATAATGAATAGTATGTCTGATGATCCAAGAGCATCATGCAGTAGGCCTGCCAATGACCAGAAAGACCCATTGCCATTCCAACAACTAATGGAAATGCATGTGCCCTGTCATCTCTCCCAACAGGCTCGTCATTTGAAAGCCCTGGACAATGGTACCCACTCGGGTGGCAAAGAATCCTTGATGACTACTTTAAGGTTCCTGATAACTGCACATTTCCCTGCCTAGTGCTACTGCAACCTACTCCCTGGAGCATTTGAGCTCCGCAACTTGTGATCTAGTGAGATCTTCATCCATGAAGATCTTAGTGGGAAGAGAAAAAAGGTTTCTCTTAGATCTAAGAGCTCGAAGTCGATCATCTACAAACTTAACTGGAGAAAAAGAGTGGAGTCAAACCCCATCCAAGCTCTAACAAGAGTCACGTCTTCGAGATCCAGAGTATCCCTAAGAAAATTGGTTCAATCACCATGGGGTCTGAGGAGGGAAGAGGTAGAGGAAACCCTCTCACTTTGAGATTCAATTCTCGTGTCCGCCTTGATCCAGATTATTTTCGGAACGAAACGAAAGCAGAGATATTACAATGAAATACACATAAATATTGCCAGAAACAAAGAAATACAGCAATACATGATTTCTATTAATGAAAGAAATGTACAGAGACTGTAAAAATACAAAGTGCAAGACTCACTAGAATGGTGGCAGCTTTATCTCTAAGAAGAGATGTGACGGTTACGCTCATTCACCAAAAGATGAGTACAATGAGGCTTTGAAGGCCTTTTTACAAAAAACATGAACGTCAAAACCCTGAACATCCAAAAACCTAACCCTAGGAGATGAAGCACCAAAAGTTATGTGGGCCCCATTGGGGTAAGATAGTACATCAACTTCCCGGGGTCGTAACTTTTGCATACGATCATGAACGTCAAAACCCTGAACATCCAAAAACCTAACCCTAGGAGATGAAGCACCAAAAGTTATGTGGGCCCCATTGGGGTAAGATAGTACATCAACTTCCCGGGGTCGTAACTTTTGCATACGATCTCTGTTTTAGGCGTGTGATAACTTGTTGGAAAGGTATTTTCGAGAACTACACATTATGTTGTCAAACACTGACTCTGTCAACAATATGACTATGGCAAGCCCAAAAAATGTTGTTTAGGGCCTCAAATCGACAGGAAGTACAGAAAGATGTACTGAGATGAAAACTGTCAAAATAGACCGATTGGACTAGATGGGCGGCCACCAATATCCACCTGGATGTTGTGTAGGACTTCAAGACAGCCTCAAAAGTGTAGAACCCATAATTACAAAGAAGTGTCCCCATTACAAAGAAACATGTTGAATCGAAAACTGTCAAGATGAGCCACTTGGAATTTGGAACATGTGGGTGGCCACCAATATCCACCTAGATCAGTCCTCCCCCCTTAGAAAGCACTGGTCTCCATTGTGTTGAGTGCTCGGGGAAGAGGGGAAAGCATTTGTTGAATCTGAATCTTGGTGAGTTGTGTGCCTTGCTAGAGAAGTTGTGTCGCTTGGTCTGTGGAAGGTTGTCATGAGCCTATTGCTGGCGGGGTTGAATCTGTTCCACCAACCTGTTGTCTCTGGGCTTGACAGGGCATTGTGTAAGCACCATCGTAGGTGAAGAAACAATATCTTCTTTCTCTTCTGCAATCTGCTTCTGTTGGATAGTAGGTGTTGAGGCTGCAGTGGTTGTAGTGGCCTTCTGTGCATCCTTTGAACAGAATGTGAAGAGGTTGAATTTTGCAGTATGAGAGATTACCTTGCGGCACTGTTTTGGTGGAACAGTAGTTGAAACTACCTATGGTATCTTGTAGAGCTACCCCCCAGAATAATAATGACACTACGAGGTCGAGACTCATAAACAACATCACATTTCCACATATATTGTTGGCCCAAAACATCACAAACATCAAGAGGGGCAACATCACATACTACCTCATCCTTGAAGGGTTGGATGCCATAGGACAGGCAGCACTGCTCGCTAACACGGAGATCTCGTCCCTAGCGAAGCCACCCGATGATGTATGGTTGCGGGTGTGGTGTTGTCTACAACCCCAACTGTTTGACGACCTCAACTGAGATGAGGTTCTTCTGGCTTCCGCTATCAACAATAAAATGCAATGGGGTCTCCTTCACCCACATCTGTGAATGGAAGAGGCACTCCCCCTCTTCAGAATCTATTGGTTCTTCTGGTTGAATTGTTGCGGTCGCGACAGTAGCAGTGGAGTCTACGTCGATGATCTGACTTTTTTCATTATTTTATGGATCAGATTTTGAATCAAGGTTTAGCTCCTTGTCTTTGATCTCGACCACCAATGATTGTTTTGAGTGACATTCATCGGTGTTGTGCCAGGGGCTTTTGTGGAAGTTACACCACTTCCTAGTGTCATTCTTTGTCTTTCCCTTACCCTTCTTTTCCCGTGTCTTGGACTGGTTGTCGAGACGTTGTTGTTTAGGGCCATCTTTATTGTGCTTTGGTTGTTGCAGATTTGCAGACCCGAACTCCCGTTTGTTCTGGTGCCCAAATTTATGCTCAATTTTGACAACATATCGATAGGAAGCTCCCAGTGATGAGATGCTTAGGAAATCCATTTCAGTTTGGATGTACCTATGCAGAGCCCCACGGTATTTCAAAACCAAATGTCGCTCGAAGTCTTTGATACCCAGCTTGGTACGCAAGGTATCGAAAGTATTTGTGAACTCCGGCATTGTTTGGCCCTTCTCTTGTCACAGTGTGGCCCATATCATGCACTGGTCTTCATAGTTATCAACAGAGTAATATTGTTCCTTGACCACATCCACAAAAAAATCCCAAGTGGGCTCAGCCCCATATATTCCAGATTCCTCTGTGGAACTTTGCTCCCAGTAAGTTTCCCACCAATGTTTAACATGGGGAAGACCCTTGAAGAGTGTGAAGGTGACCTTTTCCCTGTCGGAAAAATTGTGAATAGAGAAATAACCTTCTAACAAATTTAACCATTTTTCTAGGGCATCCGCATCTATCTAACCTTCAAATACGGGAATATCAAAGTTAACTTGTACCTTGAAGGGAGAAGTTCCTCCAAAGTGGCTGCTTGATGAAGATGCACCTGTTGCTATCGGAAAGCATTGAAGGATGTGGGAAAAATTCTCCATCATTTAGTCACCTGTCGCACGAGAGCTTGCTCAAGCAACAGTTTAATAGAATCTTTTGCTCCGTCGTTTTTCTTTTCTTCTGCCATGGAGGGTTTCTTGGACGTGCGAGAGCAATTGTCCTCAAGAGAGACAAGCTCGAGACCCAACTTGCTATACTCAGACCTCGTCGAGGACATGCACTAAAAAACGATCAAGAGCAGCCCGCTCTGATACCACTGATCCGGATTATTTTTGAAACGAAATGAAAGCAGAGATATTACAATGAAATACACATAAATATTGCTAGAAACAGAGAAATACAGCAATACATGATTTCTATTAATGAAGATTGTAGAGAGACTGTAAAAATACAGAGTGCAAGACTCGCTAGAATGGTGGCAGCGTTATCTCTGAGACGAGATGTGACGGCTACGCTCATTCGCCATAAGATGAGTACAATGAGGCTCTGAAGGCCTTTTTCCAACAAATATGTATGCCAAAACCCTAGACATTCAAAAACCTAACCCTAGGAGAGCACCAAAAGTCATGTGGACCCCTTTGGGGTAAGTTGGTACATCAACTTCTTGGGGTTGTAACTTTTGCATAAAATCTCTGTTTTACGCGTGTGATAGCCCGTTGGAAAGGTATTTTCAAGAACTACACATTATGCCATCAAACTCCGACTCTGTCAATAGTTTGACTGTGACAAACCCAAAAAATGTTGTTTAGGGCCTAAAAACGGCCTTGGAAGTACAAAAAGATGTACTGAGATGAAAACCGCCAAAATAAGCCAATTGGACTAGATGGGCGACCACCAATATCCACCTGGAAGTTGTGTAGGGCTTCAAGACAACCTCAGAAGTGCAGAACCCATAATTACAAAGAAGTGTCCCCATTACAAAGAACGTGTTGAACTGAAAACTATCAAGATGAGCCAGTTGGAATTTGGAACATGTGGGTGGCCACTAATATCCACCTGGATCACACCTAGTTCCCTCCTCCAGGTATTTAGCTTGTACCACCTCCTCAACTACTACTAGAGGGAGGGAAGGAACATCCCCGTCCCTAACGACATGTGCCCATGAGTTAATGTGTGTTTTTGTTTCATGTTTGAAGGCTACCTACTAAGCCCTGATCTCCTATTGTTTGTTTTTAAGATCGAAAATCTTTGCGCGTAAGGTGTCGCCAAATGGGTGTTGTATTGATTTTACCTGCAAACCCAGCACCCGACTAATAATCCAAATAAAAACGCTTTATTAATTATTAGCATAGCTAGGTTATCAACCAAATATTAGTGGAAGAATTAAAAACAGAAACCAATCACATGAAACACGAGATATTTGGGTAGACACCCCTGGAAAAACCCTTACAAGAAAACCAAATCTTCTTTTATTAATCTTGGGCTCCCTTCCTGGAATAATGGCCCTTTCAAAGGATTACAATCCAGCGATAGCCTAGCCCAGTTGGTTGTTATCTCCCTCCCTGCCCCTTTGCACCTTTCCTCAGCCATGCCCACTCACACTTGGATGAACTCTCTTCACCCGCTCAAATGAGATCTCCTCACTCTCTACTCAGTCTGTCTCACACACCCTCGCACTCTCTGGGGCTCTCACATTGTGTATGTGACTCTCTCACCTCCTCACACAATGTGTCTTGCCCTCTCACTTGGGTTGCCTTTTATTGCATTGAGTTAACCCTAAGTCCAAAACCCTAGATCTCCTCTAAAGTGAACAATGTCTAAGATCTAGTCTCACGCTCACTTTAGATCTAACAGTTAGGACTTAATCAACTCACTTAAGTTACTAATGCAACTAAACTTAGGCATTTAACTTAATTAAATAAAAGGACATTCACTTTAATTAATGACTCATAAAGTGAATTTCCTAAAGTTTATTGAGAGGTTACAAGCCAAGTCATAGAGTTCATCGAACTTATAGGTTGAAGTTCGAAATTCAACGAACTCCAAAGAAAACTTAAAGTTCATTTCAATTCGGCAAGGGTTCGTTGAGGGTTAGCGTTGTTCGCCACAGTTCGTTTCAGTTCGACGATGGTTCGTTGAGGTTTGACGTTGCCAGCCACTTCCATGTGCTGCTGTGAATTCTAAACAAAGTTTTTCGCGTGTTGTTGAGTTCCAATCAAATTTGACAATCGAGTCTTGATGTTTGTGTGTCCTCTCCATACCACCAACTAGACCATTTCTAACCTGTAGGCCTCATCTCTACATTGTGCGTTGTGTGATTCGTTGCAATAAGCATCCATGGCCACGGGTGATGGGCAAGGAACGATGGTTGCAACTTGTTGTGAGTTCCACTCGCTACTAGCCACGATCACACCATCACGACTCACGAGTCGCTGCTCACAGATTAGCGTCCACAATTACCAAACGATTATTTATAAAAAAAAATAATTATATATTATTATATACTTTATTAGAAAGAATATTAATTAATAACTTAATAACAGATATTAATAAATTCTATATATATTTTCTTTATAGTTATAAATTAATAATAATAAATTAAATTATATAAATAATAAAT
>JZKD02S1915783.1:468734-480032 GCA_000966675.3 Picea glauca
TGGGGCTTCCATACTTCTCCAAGGATTGATATCAATCTCTAAGGGTTGACATCAATCTCCAATATCACTCTCCAAGGGTTGACATCAATGACAACCAACTGTCTGACATATTGATCATTTAAGGAAAATCTTTGATCGGTGCAGAAGATATAGGATTTCCTTAAACCCAAAGAAGACAATTTTTGTGGTAATAGAAGGTAAAATTTTGGGTTTCATCGTTTCAAAACTTGGGATTGTAATAGACCCTAAGAGGACCAGGGCTATTTCGAAAAATTATTTTCCTCGCAATAAGAAAAAGATGCAATCCTTCTTAGGGGAAATTAATTTTGTGAGAAGATTCGTGCCTAGCTTTGCTGAAATAGTTAAGTGAAGGACATGATTAAAAATAATTCTGCATTTAAGTGGGAAGAAGAAGAAAAAAAATCTTTCAAAAGTATTAAAGAAGTAATTGCTCAAGATCCCACTTAGTGTCCATATTTTGAGAAATAATTGATTTTGTATTCTTTTGCATCTAATGTCTCTTATGTAGCCATTTTGACTTAGAAAAACACAGAAGGTTTTGAAATCCAATATATTTCATGAGTTCTTGTTTACAAGGTGCAAAATTGAAATATCTTGATATTGATAAACAAGCTTATGTTGTTTTCAAAGCAGTAAAAAAATTTTTCCCTACCTTTTGAAGTCACATACAAAGATCATTGTACCACATCCTTTGATTAGAAACTTGTCGATTCAAAAGGAATTGGGAAATAAAAGAGCAAATTCAATGACCACACTCCAAGAATATGACCTTGAAATCAAACCAACAAAAATTGCAAGGGGACAAGGTTTGTGTATGTTAGTGGTTGATTCATAAAATTATCAAGTAAGTGATTACTGTGGTTGGGAGAATGAACTAGAGTAAGAAATGAAGTTTTGTATATACCAACACCTACTTTTTCTAACAATATCAAATACTATTTGACTCATGGTTCCTCTACTGAATCTTTAGAACCTAAGAGAAGAAGATATTTAAGGTTAAAATCAACCAATTGTAAGCTTATTGATGGAGCATTGTTTAGGAAGAATTATGATAACGCTTTTATAAGATGTCTTGAAAAACCTGATGTAGATAAGGTGTTGGCTTAACTTCATGATAAACCAGTCGAAGGACATTTTGGTGGTCAAACGACTGTGCACAAATTCTTAGAGTTGGATATTTTTGGTTGACATTGTTTAGGGATGCTTACGCATATGATAGGAAATGCAAATTATGCCAAACAATTGTTGGAAAAGAAAATAAACTTGTGTTTCTGTTACATCCTGTTGAAGTTTAAGGTCCCTTTGAACAATGGGGCCTAGATATAATCGAGGAGATCAATCCCAATTATGCACAACTTCATAAATATAGTCTGACCACAAAAAAATATTTTACACGTTGGACAGAGGCCATTCCCCTCAAGAAAGTTAATGTATAACATACGATCTCTTTCCTTAATCAATTCATAATTTCCAGGTTTGGCGTTCCAAACTCCTTGGTTTTTGATAATGCATCTTATTTTTCATCCGTTAAATTAACTAAATTTGCTTAGAAAAATGGATTACGGTTAAATACTCTACAAATTATTACCCTCAAGGAAATGGTTTATCGTAATCAACTAATAAAAATTTAATACGAATCCTTAAAAAGACTTTTCATGAACATCAATGAAATTGGCATAAACAACTTTATAATGCATTATGGGCAGATAGAGTAACTCCCAAGAAGTTAATATGAAATTCACCTTATTTCCTCGCTTATGGGAAGGAAGTTATTTTACCTCCCAATATCTTTCTTCCTTCTCGACAATCGGACCAGTATGTCCAAGAGGAACCATGTTCTAAAATGCAAATGAGAATTGGTGCATTAATTAATTGGAAGAGGAATGTGACAAAACCAAGGAAAATTTTCATGAACAACAAATAATAATAAAATAATGATTTGATAAGCATTCAGTTGATAAAAATGATTTTCAAATTGGTGATCTAGTCTTGAAATGGGACAAAGCTCATGAAGAAAAAGGAAAGCACACTAAATTTCAACATTTGTGGCTAGGGCCATTTTAGATTGCTAAGAAACTTGCCCCTTCAACATATATTCTACAATCATTAAATGGGGAAGTTGAAATTCTGAGACTATGGGCTATTGAAATTCTTTAGGATTCTGGGCATGAGATCCCAACTCAAATTGTTGGAATACCTGGTCCATATGTGGGACGTGGATCAACAGTTATTTCACGTGGGGGTCCACACCCTGACCCTAGATATCAAGGATATCTATTTTCTAACAGGGTTGTCACAATGTGGATACCATGCTACTTTGACCGGAGGCAGAGGTAGCGGGCTCCCTATGAGTGAGTATTGTTGCCAGTATTGTGTTTCTGAGGCAGAGAGGAGCAAGGGTAAGGTTGCCATTTTGGGAGTCCAGGATTTGACTGTGCGAACCATCTTGTTCACTATTGCACACATGGATGGGAGCGCAGCTCCACACATGGCTCTCTAGAGCTACTTCCAATATGCCAAAGAGTGTATAGAACCTCGGGTCTTCAACTAGTCGGATGCAGTTCTCCGCAGTATGAAAAGACAATTGACAAAGTGCAGAAAGGGTGACTTGAAGCAGTTTGGGTACGGATCACTTTTGGTGTCATTCTTCCTCGAGAGGGTCCCACTGCTGTGAGTACAGGTTGATTGGGTTTTACCCGCCCCACAGGATCCAAGGATGTTGAGGTGGTGCAACCTCATGGCTCGACACGTAGTTGGGCCTATAATCAAGCACAATGATTCATTTTTTTACTAGTTAAGACCCTAGATGTTGATGATTGACGACTACACATACGCTGGTTTGGATTTCCGAGGGGATCCGGATTTGGCCCTGCCTGAGGATGCTCAGTGGGGTGATTTAGGTAAGAAGTACACATTTTGTTCTTTTTAAATGTTTTTGCAAGTTTTATCATATGAAATGTTTTTATGTTTGTCTAAGAACTAATCAAAAAATCTCATTTTGATGACACAGATGTGGGGCCATATCGACCTCCGGGAACGTCTCCTATTCAACGGTGAGGAGAGGCGGCTCCAGTGGTGAGATGGGATGCCGAAGACTATGAGGCAGTGGAGCAGAACTTGGAGGGGTTGACCACGGACATCTCAGATATTACTATTGAGGAGATCCATAGACGTTACCAGTGCCATACTATGGGCGTGTCCGAGTATATCAGTCAGCTGCTTCAGTTGTGTGTTATCATGAGCGTCGTCCGTGACGCTATTTTGTAGAAGCTATGGGCTTCGTATTTTGAGATTTTGGTCCTTGGACAGAAAATTTTTGTAAAAACTTTTGATCGTTATATACATATATACAATTTCTACCGGCTTATTTTGTGTGATTGGTTTATAAATGGCCCAAATGTCTGTCCAACACATAGTTAGCTAATGCATCAGTCAATGTATTTAGACAACTAGGAATGTGTTGATACTCAATATAATCAAAATAACGTTCCAAGAGGCGAATTCGTAAATATACCCGTAATAAAGTAGGACTTCAAATAACATAGACATTACTTAGCTATAGTAATACTAGCTGCGAATCGAGTTGTATAACCAGGTGGCGGATACCAAGCGAAATAGCATCAATAAACAATTCGACAATGATGCTATATTCTGCAATATTATTGGTTACACAACAAAGGCACACACCTCACAGATTGATAAGTTCGTTTGTAGGTGCGTAAATTGCCCATGCAATAGAAGCAAGGTTTTGAGTACTACGACTAGCGCCATTGGCGAAGCCAATGTGGGGTAGCGAAGACTTCGACATCTGGAAACCAAGTACAACGTAACATAAGCGGTTGAGGGCAGAGACCAAATAACGAAAAAACATACTACAGTAACACACAAAAAGTATGATACAATAAAATACAAGCACTCATGCACATGTGATCTTAGGCATAGTACTTCTTTAATTACAACCCATTTCTGGTTTCACTCAAAAGGATACCATCGTAGTCCACCAACTTGTAAGCTCATTTCTCTAAAACTCGTTTGATGATATAAGAACCTCGCCACATAGCTTCAAATTTTCTGGCTCCTAGCATATCCCGATCTTGTTCATAAAGGAGAACCAGATCACCTTTGGAGAAAACGCGTGGCCTGACATGTTTGTCGTATTGGCCTTTGACACGTTTCTTCTGGGCTTCTATAACTAGGGTGGCATCGCGACGGGTTTCGTCTAATTGCATGAGATACAATAGACGTTGTTCTTCGGCAGAAGTGTTTAGGAGAAGTTTGACGGCTAGTTTTAGGGAGGGTATCTCACATTCAATCGGTAAGATGGCTTCTAGACCATACACTAACTGGAATGGTGTAAACCTGGTAGCAGACTTAACAGATGCCCGGTAAGCCCACAATGCTGAAAACAACATCGTGTGCCAACACGTTTTGTGAACCCCTATCATTCGTCGAAGCATGGTAATGAGGACCTTGTTTATTGCTTCAACTTGGTTGTTGGCTTGTGGGTAATAGGGTGTTGAGTTTTCACGGCGAAGACCTAACTTTTCAGTGAGTTTGGACATGATGAAGTTTCTAAAGTGGCTACCGTGATCAATAATGATAGCCCGAAGAACACCAAAACGAGCAATGATGTGATTGAATATGAATAATGCTGCAGTCCTTCCGGTATTGTCGAATGTTGGCATTGCCTCGGCCCATTTTGTAAAATAATCTACAGCTACAATAATGTATCCATGCCCCCCGACCGAGTGAGGGTGACATGTGATGAAATCGATACCCCATTTTGCAAAAGGACCAACGGAGACCACAGGGTGTAGAGGAGCAGGGTGTGATCGTATTTTATTGTTGTAGGTTTGGCAAGCGTGGCATTTTTAGACGACAATTATACAATCATTAAATAAAGAAGGCCAAAAATACCCTGCTCGTAAGATCTTCTGGGCAATAGCATACCCAGAGATGTGACCACCACAGGCTCCATAATGGCAATCATTGAGGGCTTTCTCGGCTTTGTCAAATGTGATGCGGCGTCGAAAAACGGAGTCAATCCCACGACGATAAAGAGTATCACTGAGGATAATATACTGACGGGCTTGGTAGCATATTCGATGGTAGTCAGTGCGAGATAAATTGGGCCAGAAAGTTTGTGTCTAGAGATATATGATGATATCTCCATACCAAAGGTCATCTGAACTAATCAGGAAAAGGGATTCATCGGGTAATGAATCAGCTGCTACATTTTCCGTCTTAGAGCAGGGAAGGTCGCATATCAACTCGACAAACACCAAGAATTTCTTGGACTTAGCACGTTCGAATTCTAAGTCAAACTCATGGAGTATTACGATCCATTTGGAGTATTTTCCCCCTAGCAATTGGCGTGTAAGAATGTGCTGCATAGGGTTGTAGTTAGAAATTACCGTAGTCTTGCGAGAGAGGATATAGTGCCGAAAACGTTGAACATCTTGGATGGCTACCAAGGCCAGTTTTTCAACATGTAAATACTTGGTTTCGGTAGTCGTGAGATTCCGAATCAAGTAATAAATGACTTGTTATTCATGAGAATCATCCTCTTGGATGAGAACCATAGCGATGGTATACTCCGAGGCTGTGAGGTAAAGGAAATAATCCCGACTGTAATCAGGTGGGGAGAGTAGTGGGGTATGTGTCAAAGACAGTTTCAAAGCTTCAAAAGTGTTATTGGCAATGGTATCCCATATGAACTCAGAACCTTTCTTGAGTAGTCGCGTAAATCCAAGAGTTAGCTCAGCATAGTTTGGGATGAAACGACGGAGAAAGTTTGCCTTCCCTTGCAAACTTTGTAACTGACGAAGTGAGGAAGGAAGAGGGAGATTAAGAATCGCCTCGACCTTCAAAGGATCTACCCTAATCCCTTGATGTGAAACAATAAAGCCTTGAAGTCGACTAGATTCTACGTAGAAAACACATTTGTGGGGATTCAGGCTTATATGGTAAAACCAACATCGAAGGAAAATGGCACGGAGGTGTATTGGTTGATCTACACGGTGCATGGAATGAGCGGGTAAGTCATCGAGATATGGTTGCACAATGTGTTTTATATCATGGAAGGCATAAGACATAGCACGCTGAAAAGTTGCGCCGACATTCTTTAAACCGAACAACAAATAAAAGCGGTCTTGTGTTGGTCCACGGGAACGATATTGATTTGATTATATCCGGAGAAACCATCCATCAGAGAGAAGATTTCACTTCCGGCACAATCGTCGATGATCTGGTCAACGAAGGGGGTAGGAAAGTTGTCTTTAGGACAAGCTTTGTTAATGTCCCTATAATCAACGCACACGCGGATCGTGCCTTGTTTCTTGTCGATCGGGACAAGATTAGAAACCCAGTCAGTTAGAGCCATAGGGTAAATAAAGCCAACTTTGAGAAGTTTCTCAACTTCAAGCTTGATAGCGACCGCTTTACGTGGGTGGACCGGACGAAGTCGTTGCCGGATGGGTTTAGCGTCTGGGTATGTCTTAATCTCATGTATCACAATGTCAGGGTCAATATCCGACATTTCTTCATAGCTCCAAGCGAAGACATCATGAAATTCTTGGAAAAACAACTTGTAGGTGACAACTTCGTCATGGGAACACGAAGCTCCGATATGCACATTTTCGACCATTCCAGGTTTTATGGATATGTCGAGGGGGATGGTGGGTGAGATATTACTTAAGTTCCCTTCATAGAACATATCATGTGTAGAATCGGGAATGGTAGAAATGACGACAACGGTCGACGGGGTCGAGATCTGTTGGTAACCCTCGATGGTGTGTTGTTACAGAAAGAGGATGGAACTGTTGGTCATTTTGCACAGGTTTTGTCATTAATGTCAAACGTGAAGCTACACGGTGGTTCGCTGAGAGTTCCTTCGGAATTCGGGAATCAAAGAAAGGAGGAGCTCCAACCTTCGACATCGTGATACGCAAAATCGCTAAACACAAAGTCCTGATGGGATCAAGACCTTCTAATCACGAAAGGCTGTGGGCCGTCGATTGGAGCGCAAAGTTCCGATGAAATCAGGACCGTCTGATCATGAAAGGCCGTGGGACCGTCGATCAGAGAAAAGTGGATATTGGGAAATCAGAAGTCAAAGGAAGGAAATGCGATAGCATTTCAACTCGTGAAATGCCGAAATGCGAAAATCCGAAATGCCGCCGAAACATGGAACGTCGAAATGCTGAATGCCAAAATACTGAAAGGGACACACGTCACATAATTATGGGGTTTCTATTTTGGGATTGTTGCATGGTAAGAAAATACTTCAACATCACAAAGTCCCGAATGCTGAAATACCGAAACCACGACAGTCATCCATCTCGATGAATGATTAAGTCATATCCGTTGGATTAAGCATTGGAGGAGTAATATAAGAGTTGTATATGACCGTTGATATGTCCATGAGAAGTTAACGAGAATCGTCCTATCTATGTCCACTAGATCAAATGTGAAGCCGTCAAATAATTTTGGGGTTCGTGACTTGAAGTGTTGAAACACTTCATCACAGAAATGCCGAAATGCGAAATGCGAAATGCCGAAAATTTCAGGGTTTGTGACTTGGAGTATTGAAACACTTCATCACAAGAAATGTTGAAACGTTGAAATGTGAAATGCCAAAATACCTTTTTGGTGTAGGCAGTGGTTACCACCGATGGTCATGTGAGAGGGAGGAGCTAGCCCAAAGCTAAGCTCTATTTCGGGGTTTTGTAACTTGAAGTGTCAAGACTCTTCGACACAGGATTGCCAAATTGCCGAAATGCGAAATGAAAAATGCATTTCGATTAACCTATGGTCACGACCAATGGACATATGGGTTAGCACAAGTGGTTTGCCAAAGCTCTCAAGGGTTATTCCATGCTGAAAAATTAAAATAGATGTATGTTCATTGAACGGTGCTGGTTAAATGTTTAAATTGATCATGTGGATATTGTTCGTCTTGATGCCTTGGCCAATAAGAATTACTGTAAGGAAGTTATTCAGTTATTGTAACTGATTCTTTGAAGCTTGAGGGTTCGATTGTACACGCTGATGATACAAGAAGATATATAAAGTGAATGTTGCAAGAAAAGAAAAAAAAAAGGGGGGGGATTATGGGAGATATATGGCTCTGTAAAATTTGAGGAAGAGAAAAGACAGAGGAGGGAAGACACATACATAGATTGATAAATCTAAGTGGTCTGGTCAAGAATGAATTGTGCAAAGAGGATTTGAATGCTTAATCTTTGACAGAGAAGATAAAGAGTTGGTTTGCAGGTTCTTAGTGACAAAGAAGGATTCCAGGGTGGTAGGGAGGAGCAAGGGGAGACTGTAAAAGTCTCATGTACAAGTGGTGCTTGTACATGTGGGAGTTGTAGCTTCCATTCAGTAGGTGATCTGAAAATAGAAGGCTGACTTGTAATGCTATGCAAGCACCCTCTACTTCATTAAAATAAACTTTACAGGACCTTGCTTCATGTGTTAAAATATGCAAGATGATTTATGTGTTAAGTTCATGCTTCTTCTTTTCAATGTTCATGTGTGAAGAAATGTTCTTTTAAAAGGTTAAATATGTGCTTTAAACAAATACACAGCAACATCACTTGCAACAAATAACCCATCAAACTCACAACAATAACAAGATGATAAAGGAGTTCACCCCTCTCTGGGCTACATCTCCTTGAGCCTCCTTCAATGGACTAGGCTCTTTGGGATTAGTTTGTCAAATATTCTTTTACAAGCTGCTTCTCAACTCCAATGGAAATAATTACTGTACCATTGGGTTCAGAATACATAAAAACCCCAAAAATGACTAATAAAACTCTGAAAACAGATAATGGCTCTTCCGGGCATGACCTCTTCTACATGTGGCCTTAAGCTTCCTTGAGCTTCTCTTTGGCAAAAACACCTGTAAAAGTCCTCAAAATGATCTGAAACCTATCCCAAAATGTTCAGAGCATATTAATTAGCCAAAAATGATTATTCAATCACAAAAAACAAACATAGGCTCATCTAAGCAAGACCTCAAACAATGAGGGCTTCAAGATCCCTGGAGCTTCCTGAAACTTCAATGGTTAAAAACCTGCAAAAGAAGTCTTCAAATGGCTATGAAAACAGTGCCAATGGATTCAGAACATCCAAAAACCCCTAGCTGGGCTTTTACAACACCTCATTTGGCCAAAAAATGAAGAAGATAGGCCTCCTGCCATTTTCTTCCTTCAAGCTTGTTGTCTCTGGTTTGCCAAAATGCACCTGTGTGTGAGTAACCTGGCTTCTGGGCGTTTTTCATGCCTCAACCCAGCACCCATGTGCATCTCCACAAAATGCGCCAATTTGTTGAACGATTAACGAAATTAGAGCCCCCAAAATTGGAGGTGTTGGGTGCATGGGGGCCATATGGCCACGTCCCAGTGCAAAGTTAGGCACCCGTTCCAAGGTTAAACCTGGGCGTGACATGTGGCGGTACATAAAACTTAACCATTTGGAAAAAACAAAACCCGTGCACAAACCTCCGTACAGAAAAGGGTCACCTGGGCGCGTATAAAACCGGGGGCTAACCGTTTGAACACCAAACTAAACCCGTGCGCGCTCCATATGTGGTCATATGGCATTACACAAGAACCGTGGCTTAACCAAATGTGCACGCCAAGGGTATAACCGTCCGTCATATAAATTGGTGTGCGACCATGGGCTGGGGCTAAGCCCCAGCTCGGACCCCCGCGCCATCCGTTACCCAACACAACTTTAAATACATTGTAAACCATATGATTGTTAATAACCATAACGTGGCGCGTTGGTTGGTCGAACTTTGTTAAGGCATTGCCAAAGGGGGAGGCCCGGGATTCAAATCCCACAGACTCCATAAAATTTTTACCCAATAACCAATTCAACGGTGCCACGTGGCAGCCCATGACTGGGCCACGTGGCACCAAACCACTAACCAAAAACTGCCACGTATCACATCATGATTCGCCCAACTGTCAGCCAATCCAAATCTGCCATGTTAGCAGGTGCCATCTCAGCTCTGCTATGTCAGCGTACAGTCATGCCACGTCAGCATCCATACGGACTGTACGGACTGCAAAGTCAACGTCCTTTTTTTTGCCTGTTTGATGATTCAAACTGATCGCGATATCTCTCGCTCCCGACGTCCGTTTGAGATGAAACAGATTGCTTTGGGTTCGTGATGACAAGGGCTACGCTCTCATTTGTTTTGAGGCAATTCCGAGAACGTTGATTTTTGAGCTAAAATTTGACCCCTGGTCCAGATTTTGATCAGTAGGTGCTGAAGAAACAGAGGTAGCAGCCTCATCTGGGTTGTAGCTCATATAAAATAAGAATGTAAAGAGGAGTTGGAGCTTGCCTTTCATTCATAAGAAGAAGAGTTTTTTCCCTTTTGCGTTTGCTCATGAAAAATTATTGTCTCACTGTTTCATTTATGCAATTGTATATTTATTGGTTAAATGTATTACTGCAAGTTAAATGTTAAAGACATGATTTATTGATTAATAAGTAATCTTCTTTTAAAGTGAAATTTTTTTTATACAACTGATTCACCCCCCCCTCTCAGTTGACTTATCCTGTACAACAATTGGTATTAGAGAAGGTTACTTCAAGATATCAGTTTAACCACTGGAAGTTTTTGATCATTCGTAATGGATAAGAAGTCAGAATTTACAAAACATGGATTGCCTTTATTTGATGGTCACAGTTATGCTTTTTGGAGTATCAGGATGAAGTTGTTTTTACAAACTCAAGGAGTAGATATCTGGCAGGTTGTACTAGATGAATATAAAGTCCCAACAACCATTCCAATAGATGCTACAGGTAAGAGACTCTATGAGAGTAATTCCAAAGCTATGTATGCAATACCAGGAGGTCTAGTAGGGTCAGAATTTGTTAAAGTTATGCATTGTGCATCAGCAAAAGAAATATGGGAAAAATTGAAAAATGTATATGAAGGAGACACTAAGGTAAAGAGTGCTAAGCTACAATCATATAGAAGTCAATTTGAAAGCCTGGAAATGGAAGAGTTTGAAGATATAGCTACCTACTTTCTTCATATTGATGAAGTTGTTAATATCATAAGAGGTCTAGGAGAAACAATTAATAGTAATATTATTGTGCAAAAGGTACTTAGATCACTTCCTGTAAGATTTGATTCAAAAATATCTGCATTAGAAGAAAGAACAGATCTTGATACTTTGGAAATGGATGAATTACATGGAATACTAACATCATATGAGACGAGAACCTCTGGTGAGAATTCTTTCAGGAAAG
>JZKD02S1915783.1:487176-498191 GCA_000966675.3 Picea glauca
GATCCATTTTTATAGGATCTCATCCTACACTTGTTGTATCTATTTTGATTTGACTATTTTTAGCAAATCTGATCCATCTTTAAAGGATCTAGATTTCATCTTGTAAGGCTATAAAACCAAACGCATTTGGAGCACCAAAGGATTCAATCTTGGATACATTTTGTTACTGTACTAGACTCTTATCTTGATAATAGAATCACAATCTTCTTTTGCTTTCAATGTCAGATTTGTTCATGTACTTCATTATTCTATACTTTACTTCAGTTTAGCTCAGCTTCTAAGAACTGTTATCTTCTTATTAAGCTCATGAACTTGAATTAAAGGACTTCTTACTATCTTGTATGACCTTGCACATTGTTTTATTTGGTTATCTAGACTAGTATTCTTCATACCCTGTTCCAATTACTTTGTTTGATTATTGATTTCTAAAAGCACCGTCTTATTCGAATGCATGATAAGTTGTCCATTTCATTAGTTATTGAGTTATCCCATTGATCCAAGCATACCTAAATTATCTTATTTTAAGTTACCAAGCATCTTTGGCTTACAACTCCAAAGAGTTTCTTGGAGTGATAACAAATTGGTGCCGTTGCCGAGGAGAGGAGATTGAAGCTCAGCTTCCTTGGGAGACGACACAGATCCATCTTTGATGATAGACAAAGCCTGGACACTATTATGGTTGTAATCATCTATCTGGCGACTCCATGAAGGACTAATTCAGTGGCGACTCCATGATATTCAAATGTCAAAAGCATTTGCTGCTCTTTTGGCTCAAAGGTTTGCACCTCTTGACTTCTCTTCAGTTCCTAGTTTCCCACATCCAATACCTAATATGTCAAAATGGGGAGATTTTATGTTTATCTTCAGAGAGAACAAGGAAGACAATCCTGCAAACCATCTCCTCAAGTTTCATGAATGCATGGATCTACTAGACCTACAGCATGAAGATGTTCATGCATTCCTTGTATGGTGATACAATATTTCTCTTTACCTCCTTCCAGTATTTCATCCTCGAAGGATTTTCACCAAGTATTCACTGAACATTGTAAAAGGTACTATTCAGATAAGTTTGCATTCAATAATTGCTGTGAAGAATATGAATTGCATTCTCAGGTTGAAAATGTAAATAGAGAAGAATATCTCCCTCGTCATCTACATCATATCTCTAATGATCTTCACGATGATGTGATTTCACATCAACATAAACTAGAAATGGATTATAAAGGAGCTGAATGTTATCTAGATACACATGGAAATGATCAGCTTTTTGTTGGTCAGATATCCATTGAAATAAGTAAAGCTAGCCCACAATTTTCAGATTTTCAGATCAAGAGAAGTGGTAGTAACTACAAAGAACAAGATTTTCAGAAAACATCTAATCTCCAAGAAGGACAGAAAGAGGATTATATTTCTCTTTATGTACCTTACATGTCAATGTCAGATGAGAAGGATGAATATGATGAGGTAAAAGGTGATATTTTTTCAAATCTATTTCAAGATCCTATTGCTGATGACTCTATGCAAGAATCTTCATCTCTATCATTAGAAATTGTTCTTGATGTTCCCATATTTGATAAATATAGTGATGAGGAAGAAGACTTTAAGTCTTGTGAAGGATTGTTGACTACTAAAATTTCATCTAGTCCTACTTTTCAGCAAAGAGATGGTCAAAGATGTATGCACATTGTGGTTAATAATAGCTATCAAGATCTTACTGCAGTAGGGAACATCTTTCATTATAATCCAGATATTAATGATCTTCAGGATGTTAACCATCATATAGATGCTTTTAACATGGTACCAAATGCATCTATTATTTTAGGTTGTCATAAAGATCAGATTGCCTCTTTTGAAGACTTGAAAGGTGATGAGCAGATTGACCAATCAATAAGTGAAAGCATTGCATATGTAGTATATGTTGAGGACAACCCACATTTTCCAGACTTGCAGATAAAGGTAGATTGCATCAGATATGAAGAAGGTGAGGAGCTGAAAAGTCCAGATCAACAGTCCATCCTATATGTTTCTCCAATAGATCTTGAACAACCTGCATTCAACACTGAGATTAGTAAAGGTAGTTTTCAACATCATTTCAATTTACAGTTGGATTAACAGTCCAAAGAGGTATTGCTTTGTGAATTTGATGGCCCTTTTGTTGACTATTTGGAGTCTATGAGCAACATTAATCCAAAAACATTTCTGTCAGATGAAGGTTGGTCTTGTCATCTTTTCAAATGTCATTTCCACAAGCTATGGTCTTTTTCATCTTTTGGGTCAAGATCAAGTATGATACTAGCAAGTCAATTACTTTCTTGGATGCTTTGGAAATTTAGTTTTACTTGATCAATCTGCCTCTATTGGTTAGTGTAGGGATTGATAGAAGAATAAGCTCTTTCTTTGAGCAGGTAGATTACTTTCAGTTTTCTTGAATAAGCAGAGCAAACTATAGGTCAAGCCCGAAACCACATGTTATACCACAAGTCTTACCTACATTGTGCTAGTTGGGCATGCAACTTCAAAGCCATGAGCTAAGCAGGGATCGAGCCATGATTGTAATTGATGATTCACGTGTCATATGTCGAGGTCAAGTAAAGCTTTAATTATCAATGAATGCCATAGTAGCTGCACACACATTAGGCAAAGAGACTCCCTTTTCACTTTTAATGGCTGGATTTGGACCATCCCTCCATGCTACAGCTACTCAGGCAACCTCGAGTTATTCATCAATCTCTCAAGTGTTTATTGCAGATTCAGAGGAATTTGAACATCCATTGGCTGAACCCTGGGCAGAATTAATCCAATTAGTTCAACATAATGGCTCTTATTCACATATAATCGCTGCCTCAACTTCTTTTGAAAAAAATGTAATGCCACGAGTTGCAGCTCTGTTGGACGTTTCTCTTGTTTCAGATATCACACAGATTATTGGGGATCAAACATTTGTCAGACCAATCTATGTTGGAAATTCTCTCTATACAGTTCATTACATTGGGCCAGGTCCTTGCATAATGAGTATTAGGCCAACTTTGTTCCCAGTTTCTTTTTCACCAGACAAGTCAAATGTGGATGCAGCTCCAATTTCCACTATTGATGTCTCAAACTTAGATGCAGAGCCTGTTGGGAAGTCAACTTGGTTGAAGCAAACATCTTAACATAGACTGAGATGAAGTAGAGGCAGTGAGGAGAATTGAATTGCGGAGGGTAGATTCTTCTCTTAGAGCCTTCGTTGATTATGGGAAATATTGTGAATTAATATGAAAAATATATCATGCAGTTTGGATTGAATCCAACGTTGTTGCGCCAACTATCGGGTCAAGACAACAGTTATGCCATGACTCCAACCATGAGTCAAACTACAATTTAACCTTCAGGTCGATACATCTCAAATGCAGATGTCAAAAGCCCGCAGGCTACCAAGTGTTCGATGATATAACCGCCCAAGATCGCATTTTTCACCACACAACACATAAACTTGTCACAAAGCCTGGTTCTTAATTTGCAAGATTGTACAGGTGTCGATGCTTGCTTTTTCACATCGGCGTGCCAAGCTACAAAGCCAAAAGAGCTAAAACATCCAATGCATGGGGGATTCGATATATGAATGCAAATAGGCAGTTGCCAAAAACACCCAATTTGTAAGCCAAGAATGTGTGTGTAGCTGTCCAATGGATAACTGCAATTGTCCAATGGAGATACGTAGATTTTTTTGTTGAAATATTTAACAGGGCGCAGGTGATCTAAGGCAGAGGCCACAAGGAGGAGTGCAGAGCCATGAGAACCTACAAATACATGAATGATAAGAGTCAAAGACATTGATCAGAGAAATACATTGTGCAAACAAAAGTTCAAAGGGTTCTTGCCTTTTGGGTTTCCTCTTTACCATTTAAACCGACCACATTTTTCAAATCATAGCAGACGAACGAGTTGCTCACAGAACACAAGGGTGAAATACAAGAAGGTCGATGGTGATAACCCTTGGCAAGAATACCCAAAAAATTCATTGGTGTTGTATGGATATTGGTTCACAAGGTGCAATGATGCTCTTTAAAAACACCGAGCAGGGTGAAGTGTTTGATTCAACACACCAGGGTTTGCTTTCTTTTCTTGGTGCATTATGTGTATAGGATGTTTCAAAGGATCTCTAATAGATGATCTATTGTTATCGCAACTTTTTGCTGAAGGCATCTCAAGACAAATGCTTTGTATCTGAAGCTGCTGAAAAATGAAAAGTCAAAGACCTCAAGCTGCCTGCAATGCTCTCATTCCAAGGTTGGAGTTATTATCGAATTTCCAAACCATGGTTACAGATCTCACCATCTTGCCTATGTCCAACACTTCTCTTCTCAAAGAAGAGATTGCCACAACAGATGCCATGTCGATGTGCAAACAACATTTCCAGGGGAGTTTGAAGTAGACATGTTACAGATAAAGAAGATTGTGAAAGATAAAAACAAACTTTGGAGAATAGCCAGATGATAAATTGTAAAGGCTGAAAGACTTCATGCCCAATACTAAAGGCACAAGCTCTGCCAGGTTCTTGGAGACCTCGCAGGGAGGTCTCCATACCAGTTGGATCCAGATGTTAGTGATCAAATAATTCATTCTGAAATTTGTTTGAAAAATGATGCCTAATCTTGTGGGGGAATTTTGACTGCCTTCCCAAGCTCCAAATGAAGATTTGAAAGTACCATTGGAAAGCTTAGGATTTCTAGATGTCAATAGACTATTCAAGCATGTAAAATAGACTCTCCACGACTCAGACATTCGATTTTTCGCAAGGCAGTTTTCATTTAAAAAATCTACGTTTTCAACAACTATTCCGCCTTGAACTTTGCTAGTTAGCTGGTGAAAGCTCTGCTTTTCAACAGCTAAAGGGTCAGATTCAGGACAAAAGAGCTGGTGAAACCTGTTACATGGCAGCAAGGTCATATTCTTGCCCAGATCTGACTTTTTATCAACCAAATCTTTCAAGGTTGGTTTCTAAAGATGCCTAATAATTAAATACATCAGATTTAAGGTATTATCTTGATGTATTATGTGTTTAAGAAGGTGGAAAGGTAAAATTGGTGACCTAGTTTATGAGCAAAAAACTATTTTTTTTGCCAAAGGTGGCAAATTCGAATTTTCTATGAAGATGCATCAGCCTTGGAAGGTTTTCTACATATGTCAAAGAGTTTGGAGGACATGAAGACTATCAAGATAGAGTTTGACCCCTTAAATAAGATCTTTTCCTATTTTGTTTTGACTTTCCATTTTTAGTATTCTAGATCCATTTTTATAGGATCTCATCCTACACTTGTTGTATCTATTTTGATTTGACTATTTTTAGCAAATCTGATCCATCTTTCACGGATCTAGATTTTATCTTGTAAGGCTATAAATCCAAAGGCATTTGGAGCACCAAAGGGTTCAATCTTGGATACATTTTTCTATTGTACTAGACTCTTATCTTGATAATAAAATCACAGTCTTCTTTTGCTTTCAATGTCAGATTTGTTCATGTACTTCATTATTCTATACTTTACTTCAGTTTAGCTTAGCTTCTAAGAACTGTTATCTTCTTATTAAGCTCATGAACTTGAATTAAAGGACTTCTTACTATCTTGTATGACCCTGCACATTGTTGTATTTGGTTATCTAGACTAGTATTCTTCATACCCTGTTCCAATTACTTTGTCTGATTATTGATTTCTAAAAGCACTGTCTTAGTCGAATGCATGATAAGTTGTCCACTTCATTAGTTATTGAGTTATCCCATTGATCCAAGCATACCTAAATTATCTTATCTTAAGTTACCAAGCATCTTTGGCTTACAACCCCAAAGAGTTTCTTGGAGTGATAACACTTAGTGTAGTGATCATCACCACAGATAAGACAAGGGTATCGAGGTTTGTGCTTATCCCTATCGTCAACAGGTGGTGTTTTGGTTTTCTTAGTTTGTGGATTATTTTTATCCTCCTTGGTCTTACCCTTTCCTTTTTTGGATTTATTTTTGCCGGCGGGGGTAGATTGGACAGAGTTTACCTCAGAAGTCTTGCCGGTGGGAGGGGTAGGAGACGAAGCATTTTGAACATTAGAAGAAATGGATTTGGGGTTGTTGCTAGAGGTTTGGACGGAATGAGGTTGGGCATGGAAGGTGCCAATCACACCATCAGCTGCATGAGAAGCAGTAGGAGTGGTTGAAGTAGTATAAGTAGAAGGACGAGGTGCATCAGGGAGTAAGTCATAAAGAGTACTTGTTTGTGAGTAACCGAGGTCTAGGTATTGGGCATGACCGATTGCCTGTTCTTCTGTGACAACTCCACCCATGGAAATGTCATGAGCGATGTCATGAGCGAATGATTTCGTGAACCATTCTGCCAGTAACTGATCGGAAAGTTCAAGTTTGATGAGACGTCGTCTTCATCGCCACTCATGAATGTGATCAGAGATATGAGTGACTTTGGTTTGTTTAAAAGAACTCAAAATCTCGGTTCCTGTTTCGTAGCGAATCGGTAACTGGTAGTGGGTGAGGAAAGCCATAGTGAGGGTGTTGAAGTCGGTGAAGAAGCCTCGTGGTAATTCGATATACCACTTCGCAGTGAAACATGTGAGCGTTCGTTGAAAAAGGCGTAAACGAATAGAGTCATTCATCAAGGAGTTGGATGAGCACCAAAGGTGAAAAGTCATTACATGATTGTTCGGGTCCTCTCCAGGTTTACCATCGAATTTAGGGATGTCAGATGGTAGTTTGGCCAGTATGGCGGGCCATTGAGGAGAGTGACAGATTGGATCATTTAAAATCCTCGATAGATCCGGGAGGTCCTTAGTGGCTAAGAAAGGTAACTGTCTATTCACATGTGGGTATTGGTGACTTTGGGTAGGGAGTCTCGTCGATAAACCAGTGGGACCATAACCAATTTGCATATAATGCGAAGATCCGGGCAGATTCAGTTGTTGGTGTGGAGGCAAGTAATTCGTAGGGTTGTACCCTTGAACAGGGGCGTGGGGTTGAGTGTTCGAGCCCCAAATAGGATTAGACATGCCTAGATATGGTTGGCCTATACTAGAGGGTATGACGGAGTTAGCTTGATGATGTTGCTCCCGAGTCGATTAAGGATTATGTTGTATAAGATCATTCCAATACTGGGCCAAGGATGGAGGTATGTTTTGTCCATAGGGTAGGGTTGGTGGGGGTTTCCCTCCAATCGAGGGTTGCATCCAAATTGGGATTTGTCCTGCAAAAAGGGGTTGATTTTGGCTGCCTTGGTGAAATTGTCCACCAACAAGAATTTGGTAATTAGGTGTGAAAGATGGGATGGTGCCACTAGGATCAGTGCCTCCGATAGAGGATGGAAGAGGTCCTCTGAAAGGGGGTGGAGGAAGTGTCGGAATGAAACTTGGAAGATGGTGCCCAGAAGGAGTAGATTCACCAGGAGTTCTGGATGTGATTTATGTAGGAGCGGGAATAGAAGCATTCAATGCATGATACCTGGGCGGAAGTGTTCGGGTCAATCTGGGCAAAAGAGGTGTGCCAATGGGGGCTTGGGTAGCTGCAGTAATCCTAGTGTGAGGACTCGTAGTATTTGGGACCATTATGTAATGGACTGTTTGTAGAGGGATAGTCAAGATGTGGTCAGCTGGCGGAGCGTCTGAACCAGGGAAATAATAGGCAATAGTAAAAGGTACTGCGTCTGGATCAGATGTTTCAGGAAACTCAGGTGCGATGGTGATAAAAACGCCTGCTCCTGAGCTAAAGAGATCCCATCTAAAAATGCCAGTAGTCCAAAAAGGATCTTGACCCTCGGGTCCTATGAAAGGTTCGGTTGGTGATATAGAAGACTGAACAACTAGATCTCCAGAAGAATTCACTCGAACAATACGTCTCTCAGAGTCTGTAGGAAGTCGGAAGTCCTCTCGAGAATTGGTAATTCAGAATCATTATAAAGAGTTAGTTCTTTCCACTTGTGGAGTGGTGACATCTTGGACTTCACTCTGTTAAGGAGAGCCCTCCAGTGAGTTGGTAGGCAAGGGTTGAGAACCTTCCATAATTTCTAGGGGTAGGCCTTGCATTCTATGTGAATGGCGTGGAGGGTCAATTGTGATTGAGTTAGAATCTTACGAAAGAAATTCTATGGCCAACTTGGGTAAACAAACAGCATATGCTAGTAAAATCTAGGAAGCAAAACCAAGCAAACAAGACCTTCCAATTCCGAAGTCACTAGTTGGTGATGAAATCCAACATCGCGGCGACGAGACAAGAAGGGGCTGGGCTAGGGTGGAAAAGTTACATTGACGACCTGCTTAACAGACTTACACCCTGGTGCAAGCTCCCACACATAATTGTGGGTATACCCTTCAAGGAGGTCGAGTGAGTCTGGTCAACGTCGATTCCAGGTACCGTGAAGACTTACCCATTCACAGTCACCTTGTGTAAGACCCTAAGTAGATAGGCTACTAAGGTTACCACCAACAACAATAATGCCTGGGGGAACAATCGATAGTCCGATCCATATACAAAGGTAGGGTATCTAGCTCGAAATCAGCTTGAGAGGCTTCCACTCATCATTGTGGGTATACCTTCAAGTGACCCCCATAATACGTGCAATCTCTACACCGATATCAACAAAGCAGGGTGAGTAACTCTGTAAGTCTCAATGCGACCTCAGGTTTGACCCTTGTGTGAGAAGGGCTTCCTAAGACAAAATGCTGCAAATGGAATTTGACATTCCTTATCACAAGATGATATTGTGTGTTTTATGCTATGGAGAGTGTGCCTCACTTCCTATTCCAATGCTCTAGCCTAGCTAATGTTGGTGTAAAAGAGCCCTAGAAAAATTACTAGTTGAATTTTAAAATTTCGCAATATTATTAAAGGTTGTTGTTACCCAAAAGGAGACGGAAACGAAATCGATGTTGTGTGAGACTTTGACCCAACAATGCATAAATATGAATGAATGATACAAATTTTTTGTTCGATGAATCCTATTTACAGGAGGGAAAGAGGAGTTTCCTAGAACAATACAAACTACGATGTATGATCTTCTCTGAAATGTAATATTAAACAACCATGAACAATGCAAATTCCCTATTCATTCTCTTTCAATACTTGAATGCCAATATTTTCGAATAAAAAGTTGATTAAAAAATAAAATGTCTTTGATTTTTATTAGAAACCAAACAACAGGGGTGGAACTAAGAAAAAACAAGCAACCAACGAAAAAGAAATACACAACAAACACCCAAACCAATCTTTCAATGAAGACAAAAATAACAAACTAACAAGACCAGTCTCTTCAAATGCACACGGATAGCAATTTTCCAAGTAATAAGCAACTGGAAAGAACAATTGATCTCAACTTTAAAACCAATCAAAGGCTCCCAACCAAACAAGCACTTAGATTTCAAAACCAGAGATTATACCCTTGTTGTGAAAATGTCAAAAGGTAAAAATTGAAAAAACATGATCAAGAAGAGCTTAATGTTTCACGAGATTTGAAGTCAAGAAACATTCAATCACTGACCAGAGAAGTTCTTCCTAGACACACAAACAAATCTGGGCATCTGAGGACACAAAAGACTTAATCCAAAATTTTTGCAAGTGGGTTCGCAGGCTGGCAGTGTGGTATAGTGCGATAATCAAGGATTCTCGCAGGCTAGACACAGTCATAATGCGAGAAATTTGCACTGAACCTAACAACAGGGTGCGAACTTTAGTGGTTCTCGCAGGCTATAGAAAAGGTGTAGTGCGAGAAGGTCTGTAATCAAGCAAATTTTGGAAAAAAGGAAAAACTTATGAGGGAACTTCTGGATCTAGGGAGTCTATAAGGGTCTCCTCAAGACTCAAAGATTGATGGGAATGAAAAATGGTAGGTTAAGAGCAAATGGCCAAGAAAAAACCACAAAAAATGGGTTGTATCCCTAGTGGAGTCACCAATTTTGTTATCGGACAAATCAGTAGGTGTAGACACTAACAGATCTCCCTAGATCCACCTGGATCTAGAACAAAACAGGACATGACACAACTCTTTCCCTAAGTTGTAGTAATTGAATCTACTAATAAGAATGGATGAGAGACATACCTTTATATCTCTTCCTTAGGTCTTTGTTGTTTCTGCTTCGCTCCAGTGCTCTTGTGAAGTTAGGTCCAAGACAACACAAACCAACCAAAGTGAAGATAGCAAAGTATATTCAATGTCAACCTATGCATATGATCAAGGACTTATGCTATAAAATAAGAGTGATTTTATGGAAAAGGGACATGCCGCTGTATTATATTAAATGAAAGTAGAAGATACAACCTAATCGCCTTAATGTTGCAAGCTTCCTTTCAGTGAACCTTGGTTCCAAAACACACACTTGCTCTGCATTTGCATGAAGAAGATCCAATTCCTCTTGATAGACCAAATAGAGTCTTCAAGCTTCTGTCCAAGCAGGGTTCTTCACACAATTCTTTCACCAATTATTCATTCAATCTTGCTTAACCTTTTCCATGAGAAACCTTTCAATATATAAGAGAAGGAGGGATGGCTACATGGATGAGGATGATCCCACTAAATTTTAGAAGTCAGTAGGATGCCAACCATGCGAATGCCAACTCATTTTCTAGAAGATCCCCTTCTAGAACCTTCATGACCTCTTCTCCTTTCCAAGCTTAAAAACAGGTTCACACCCTATCTATGGAGGAGACTGCGAATAGTTCGCACCCTAAGTGTGGGTGGCCTATGAGAATGAGGGATTCTTGCACCCTGTAACATAGGCAGCTTGCGAACTCATCTTAAAAATGTGTTTTTTGGAAGAAGACAATAGTCACTTTTCTCAGGCAAAATGTCCTTATGGGAGCCTGAACACATCACTTGTAGAGACATCACTCGAGTGACCAAAATCATGTGTAACATCCCCTATAACTAATAAAGGAGGAAGGACTCCCATTATGCATGGGAAGGGGGGCGTCCCTGGTAAAAAGAGGCCAAAAAGACAAGGTAAAAAGTGGGTTTTCGGCCTCCAAATGATGGTTTTTCTCCGCCAACTTGAAT
>JZKD02S1915783.1:529952-554656 GCA_000966675.3 Picea glauca
ATTAAGGTGCATGTTGGACACTTGATGTTGGCATAGTGCTTGAGACACATCTTGGTGATATTGACATATTGGTGGAGATTTTGTGCATGATGTACATGGTTGACACATGGTATGATACAGGTGTTGATGATGTGGGTTTGGTGCATGGTTGATGCACTTGTTATGGTACATGGTTGAGGGTATAGGTTGTGGCATAGGTTGATGCATGGTGCATGGTATAGGTTGGTACTTGGTTGAGACACATATCCTGTGATGGTATGTTGGTGATATTGGTAACTTAGTGGTAGAGGCACGCATTGGTGATGTTGTACATCTAGTTGAGAGGTTTCCTTGGTATATGATCCATATGAGAGGGCCCGGTTGAGTATCAGTGACAGTGACAGGTTGGACAGGTTGATGTGATAGGTTGGATATAGTGACAGGTTACAGTTTGATGTGACAGAGGCAGTGATAGTGGCAATGATTGTGATAGTGATAATTGGTCTACAATTATATTTCAGGGTGACAAGATGGGGCAAGTAAAAGGGGTTGTAGCCTCCTTCTGGTTGGTGTCGAAGAATTAGGGAGTTGTAGCTTCCTTTAAGTTAGAGTCTGAGAATCAGGGGGTTGTAGCCTTCTTTTGGTTGGAGCCAGAGAATTCAAGGAGTTGTAGCTTCCTTCAGGTTGGAGCCTCTAAATAGGGGGTTGTATCCTCCTTCCAGTTGTAGTTGAAGAATTCAGAAGTTGGTGCTTCCTATGAATGAATTCTTGATATATATAAGAAAAAAATATGTCGTTTTCTCCCTTTTGGGTTTCCACGTAAATATTGGTGTACGGTGTAGTTGATGTGATGTTGCTTATGATTATATTCTCATGTTATATTGAATTCAATCATAAATGATACATTGATGATAAATTGTTGAACATTGTTGATAAAGTGAAAGAATATATAGTGTGGTTAAAAGTGGTATAAAGTGATCATACTGATTCACCCTCACCTCTCAGTATTCCAACAATTGGTATTAGAGCGAGTTCCTTCAAGGAAACAATTTAACCATTGTAAGGTAGATCATGGAGTGCAGTGTGAATGGAGCACCAATGTTCAATGGTCAGAAGGGTCTGAAGTATGAAATGTGGAGTATCAGGATGAAAACATTTTTACAGGCACAAGGATATGATGTTTTGCAATTAGTTGTTACAGGATACACCGCTACAAACAAACCTCCAAATACTACAGCCAAGAAGGAATTGAAAAGGAACAACAAAATAGTAATGGATTTTATCTTGGAAGGATTGCCTAATTTAGTAAAGGACAAAGTGGGAAAATGTTCATCAGCTAAAGAAATATGGGATAAGCTACATAATATCTATTCTTCTCCCATCACAGACTCATAGATTGTTAAAGAATATGCAAGTACAGAACAAGAGGTAAGATGTTCATCATGTCAGATAGATTCATAAGAAGAGGAGTGCAAAGTCAACAAAAGTGTGTATTTTTGCTTTAATTGTGAAGAATTAGGACATCTTGAAATTGAATTCCCTTATTTGAAGATTGAAAGTGATGAGACAGAAAATCCCAATGAAATAGAAGACAATCTTGATATTGAAAAGGAAAATAATCATGAATCATAATTCCGTCAACAAGAAAGAGAACTTGAAGATGAAATAATCACATTGAAGATCCAACTTGAAGAAGCAAAGAGAATAGAAGAAGTCATGAAGATTCAAATGATGAAGAGAGAAGAAGAGGTTGAGAAGCTTAAAGAAGAAGTTGTCACATTAAGAGTTAAAATCGTCAAGCTCAGTCAAAACATTGAAGAGAGAGTAACATACAAATAATCCATAGAGAATGTTGAAGAGAAGCCCTCCGCATTGCTAGAAAAGAAGAATGAAGAATAGAGTAAGAGTAATGTTGAAGTACTCCAAGGAAGGAGTCATGGTCAGAAAGAATCAAAGAAGAATGAGTATAATAGAGATACTTCTTCTACTTGGCCTACCACATTCAAGCAACAAAGAAGCTTCAACCATAATGAAGGGATCCACAGAAGAGAAGATTATGATCAACCAAGACAAGAATTCAGAAGGACTACACCACAAAGAAGATCATTTACTCCTAGATATGTAAATTTCTTTTATGATCATTGTTTTTGTTGAACTAACTTTAGACATAAGGTTGCAGATTGTAGGGATTATGGAATAAATGTTCAAGCAAGAAATGTTTATTTGGCCCCACATAACATTGAATGTTACAAATGCCATAACTATGGAAACATAGCTCGTGATTGTAAAATCATGATTGATACTTCCATGAAAGAGAACACTGATATCATATGGTTGGGTGGAAAAGAGAAACCCTTTCAGCAGTTGCATCACACCTTATGGTCCTGATAAGTGTTTTCATGTTTTGTGCTTTGAATTGGAAATAATGGATGCATGCGTCTGTTTATATGTCTATAAATGGTTTTTTGTATGAAATGTTCAAGTTATGAGTATACGTTCATTCCATAAAGAACATATACTTCTGTTTGATTTTCCATATGATCTCGTTCAACCCTCGGAGGTGCTTTCTCTAGGGCATTACATCACCGTTCCAGAGTTGGATCATGCCTGTTGACATAGCTATCGTGTGGTAACCTCACGATTTCACCTTGCCTTGGCACAAAGCTTAAAGCTCCGCGAGTTAGGTAGGATTTTCCTTCAAACTAGTAGTCTAGGAGACTTTGAACTCACACCTAAGTCCTTAACCAAAAACCTGACTAATAGTGGGGATTATAACCCAAGAGTTATCTGAATATCCACGTGACCTGGGTCTAGGAACCTTGCGTAAAAGGGAGTTAGCTCATGAAGGTTTCAGAACCTTGGAGATCGAAGCTCCGAGATGTCAAGTTGTATGATAGTCAAGTTACCTGAACCACCGATGACTTAAGAATAAGACAACGAGGAAGCATTGTGGAGCACGAAGGTGAAATTAGTGGACATGCTAGTTCACGGCCCACAATCAACCCACGTCGTCGATCTCGTCGGGAATGGGAAATCAACGAATAGAATAAGGCTAGAGTCGAGTGAGCACTTCATAGATTGTGGAGGTTGAACCCCGTAATCATTATGAACCGTCGATCTATGAACAGAGATAAAGGGTGGGGATTCATTGTGGAGCGCAAAGGTGAAAGTAGCGAACGCGCTAGTTCATGGCCCGAAATTCACCAACTCCGTTGATCTCGTTGGTCTAGAGGATCGATGACTCTGGTTTGACCAAGTTGGGCGAATACTTTCCAGATTGCAGAGGGAGAGCTATCTGATAAAGAGCATGCATGTTGGGGCCCCACAATTACTGTGAACAGTTGATTGGCAGGCATCTCGGTATTGGTCAGATCATAATTGCCAGGCCTTGAACAGTTGTGATATGGTTGGTCGTGAACACTTTAGGAAATCCGTGGAGTAACAGACTCCTTCGGTATTGCTGGTCTAAAAGAATCGGAAATCTAAGAAGAGATAGCGTTTTCAAGAGCAAAGGAGAGACCCAAGATACCAGGCTCACAGGAGGAACGAGGGTTGAGGCCTTTGAACATCCACAAAAATCTTCCAAGTCAGAAGAAGTCAGAAGCTCAGGAGGAGGAGCGACAATAACCATCATATTGGTTGTGGGGAGAAGCCTGGACCGTTAGATCAACATCCAGGGAAGCACAGGAGAATCGCTAGGAAGGAACAGATCCTAACTGTCAGATATGAGCGCAAAGGGATGATAGTCTTCTGATCTAAGGTAAAGTTCACGAGTTTTAACCTTTGTGTGCATAGGAGGGTTGACTGGCCAAAGTCGCGGAGTCTCGAAGTGAATTGGGACCGTTCATCACCAAGAGGGACAGGTGACACAAGATCCACAACTCCTGAGCGAGATTTTGTGGTCAAGGAGAGAGCGTAATCACCAAAGACCCGAAGTAGGTCCAGTCCATTGATCATTAGGAGGGGTACATGTCAATAGATAAGAGTCTCCAGGTGAATGCACTTTGGAAGAAACAAGTGCATAGAAGCTTGAAAATTTCGAAGCCCGTGTCGACATACCATTAGCTCCTGACCATTGCTCGCCAAGAGACACGTGTCAACATACTAGTAACTCCAGAGGAATCACTTCGAGAATTTCAGTTGAGAGTTGAAACTCCTGAAGACCGGAGAGTCGGAGAGCCGAAATGAATCTCAACCATCAGATCCAAAGGATAGGTGGCGTGAATATGTGGAATTTGGGTAAAGACCCAAAGTAATTCTCAATCGTTCGATTCAAGGGGGACACGATGCAGAAATCCACATACTTTGAGGTAAAGTGAAGTTTGAGAATTGAAAGGTCTGAAGCTCGAAGACCCAAAGAGAATCTGGATCATCAGATCCAGAGGGAACATGGCGACAGATCATGAACTCCAGGTGAAAACAGTTTGGGAGAATGTGAAGGAGAAGAGTTTTAAATTGCCAAAGCCCGAACTGCCAAAGCAGACGAGAGCCATTGATTTGAGGTGGATGCATGGCACCTGATCTAGAACTCTAGGTACAAAATACTCCAGAGGAAAGTAGAGGGTGAAAGCGGCGAAGTCTCGAAGTAGAATCTCGACCGTTGATCGAGAAGGGAGTTGAAGGGTGTTGATCAGGTCTTGGTTGAAAACTACTGAAGTATCGAAGAGGACCAGGACCATTGATTTGGAGAGGATGCGTGGCAAACGATCTGCCACTCCGGGAGAAATCACTCTAGAAGAAAGAGAGAGTATTGAACAAGAACTCCCGAAGGCCGGAGAGCCGGAGTTCATATGAAATGACCATTTACGAGGGACATGTGTCAACATATCTTCCACTCCAAGAGATAACCACCGTAGAGAAAACAACGTTTGAGAGTTGAAAACTCTAAACGTCGAAGTCCAGAAGAAAATCACGTCCGTTGATTTAAAAGGGGCAGATCTGAGCCGTCAGTTTAGAAGTATCGTCAAGATCGTGAGATCAAAGGTCACGTTAAATTGGGGGGATAGAAAGTGCTCGGACTTTAAAGGTTAGAGGGCAGGCCGCAATCGGAACCACGGTATTGAGAAAGAGACACATGGTGGCTCGTGGTGAATTGTGGGGAGAAAAGTAGTTGGAATCAAACCACCTTTGTCTACGCCTGCAATCATGTGATTGACACTCAATTATAACCCACATTCATATATGATGGTCGTCAAAGAAAAAGGGGACTAGTTCTCCGACTTTCCAAATTAGAGATCATGGAGAGTGGATTTGTTTCTGTAAGGAGAACGGAATTTTTTCGCCCCATAGTGGGTGTGTTACAAATTGGTATCAGAGCATTGTTACAACACTTGGTCTTCTTGGGCTCATGGACGAGTCGCTCAAAAACCATATTTAGAGTACGTTTAAGAGTGACACCCTATCTTGTCTCCTTCTTAAAGAGTCTGTTTAAAATTTTTATTGAGGATAATAATGAAACTTTCTAATGTGTGTGTGCATTTAAGGAATTTGAGCTGTGTATTTTTCATAAACTGTTAGCTAACAATAAGAGTTTTTGTCAGCATTCTAGCAGCCAGTAATTCACGGGAAAAATTCAAGACTAAAGGATGGTGATGTGTCATGAAGTGGGGGATGGCTCACATAAGAGAGATGAAGAAAATGATGAAAGGAGGGCGGTGGAAACTGCTCTGGATTTGGCTGAAACTGTAAGGAGCCTCAGGGCCGAATTACAGAGTTGCAAGGCTGACAATGAGATATTGATAAAGGAGAAAGAAAAACAAACAAAAATTAACACAATCTTGCTATAGAGCTTATCCAACATACAGAGGCAACTGCAACATGAACCCACAACCAGTCATGTGGACCGACGACGTGAGAAGACAAGTCAAAGTCCACCTGAGATCCAAAAACATGACCCCATAAGTGACCACACTAGGAGAAGTACCTCGAAGAAGGTCCAACCTGGAGACAGGGGACACTCATCGGTAGAATCCTCTAGAAAGGAAGCTAGAAAATCCAAGGGATCTTCTAGTAGAAGAGATAGCTCACGTTCTCAAAGGAAAGGTAAGAAGTGAAAGCTATCCAAAAATCATGATCCTGAAGAGTTCAAGAAATCCAAACCACCCTCTTTTGATGGAGATATTAAGAAGGGAGAAGAGGCTGAAGTTTGGCTGCTTAGTTTAAAGAAGTACTTAAGAGTCCATGACTACTTTGAAAACTTGAAGGCTTGAATAACCATCTTTAACCTGAATGGAAAGGCTTCCATTTGGTGGGAAGACCTTAGGAATGTGAAAGGATTCCATGAGAAGGACTTGTCATGGAAACAATTCAAGAAATACTTCAGGAAGCAGTATCTGTCAGAGAAATACATGGATGGGAAGACTAAGGAATCCTATGAACTCAGGCTGGGGTAGCTCACCATAGATGAATATGTCAATAAATTCCTTGAGCTACTGAGGTATGTACCCTACATAAAAGATGAAAAGGTAAAAATGAAATGATTCATTAGTGGGTTACCTCAGACCTACTGGGACAGAATTGAGTTTGACGAACCAAAGACCTTAGAAGAAACCATCGAGAAGGCGAGGTATTGTTATGAACAATTTGGAAATAAGACAGGGCCTCATGAAGACTGGAAGAAGAGGAGTAGTTCAAGATTCAAGAAGAAGGGATTTAAATCTTCAAGATTTAATAATTATGGAAAGGATTCTAGAATGATCCTTCCTACTAGAAGTGTGCATCAACAAAATTTCCCCTTTCAAAGTGGGAATAAACCTTTTAAGATAGTCCTAGGAAATACTGACAACCTAAAGAAAGAACCCTTAAAATTTTGGGGTTGTGGAGAAAATCATCGGTTGAGGGACTATCCACACAGACAACAAAACAGTAAGAGAGTCTACAATATCCAAGAAGCTACCACTGTCAATGATGTGGTTAGGAGCATGCCACAAATCTATGCAGCCTTGGACAATAATCAAGCCGACCACCAAGCTTCAGTAGTGGAGTTGGTGCTTATAGTGGGAAAAACTCCCTATGGACTACACTAGGGTTCAACATGTAGGCAGATTTAACCGTCTAAAAGTTTCCTACTTTTTATAACTACCCCTACTATACCCAACATTCATGCATGAAAAACAAAGTAAACAGGATCCGGTAACTTTACCTTAAACTCCGTGTCCAGTGTCAATCCTTTAGCGTTCGATTTGTCCTCGACTACAAGTCTCCTCCCAAGGCTGACCTACATTCATATACAAAGAAACAAAGAGCTACGAACATGCATTTCATATATGAATTAGTGGGTTAGATGTCAACATAAATCAAACATAAAGATTGAACACATCATATGGCGGGACAAAAAAAGTATTCATTTTATTAAAATCACAAAGTTTACTTATAATGAGATCGGCTACTGCTCCTCGAACCTGGTCCTGGGCTCCTCTTCACTATGCACCAACTGCTTCCACGTATCCTTCTTCTCTTCAGTCCTCTCTAGGGGAATAACAAGGGCTCTCAATGGAGGAAAAGGGAATTCTGGCTCAAACTCACAATGTGGTTGAAAAATATTGGGGCAAAGGGGGGATATTGAAATGGGTAGAGTTTCTTTCCTCTCGTGCTGCCCCCTTTTGGAATGGAACCCCAACCCCTTCTTTTATAGGCCAAAAGAGATAGTAATGGTTGGGTGACTGGCTATGGGCAGTCAAATGGTTAGGTAACGTCCCAAACGCCCGTATCCCTTTGCAATTTTCATTTTTCACACATTTTTGTGAGTATACGTGGGCTGTAGTGGTGCAGCTAGCGTGTGTATGCGGGCTGTAGTGGTGCAAAGCATGTACATATTCAAAAGGATGGTTTTTAGAAGAGCATGTTTAATGATGGCTTGGAAAAGATAACAAATAAGGTGGCCTGATGCCAGGTATGCATGTCTGGTGAAATTTAGGGTTATAACAGATTCCCCCTAACGTGTGAGGTCATAAGAGCATCTGATGGTCGAAATACATTACAAATATTCACCAACGCACAAAGTGAGTGAGCCTAGGGACCAGAGTTCGGGAGGTGCCATCTGCAAAAATAAAAAAATTCTCTCACCGAGGCGGGCATACCCATGCTCAGGATGAAATAAAATCTTGGTTGCCAATAAAATACACTACAGATCCATGTCATATAACTATATAAAGTGCAGCTGCGAGCAATACACAATGGATCTACATCTTAAAATCAGAAGATATACATGTATAGTATCCATCTTCAAGAAGCTAATGACGCTTGATGGCCGGAGATGAGGTATTCAGAGCTTGAGAAACAACTTCAAAAATCTTAAAAACTCGGGTAGGAGTGCAATATGAGTGTACGAATTCACTACCCAGAGGTCTTCGACGGCTCGTCGGGAACATACAAGAGGATTTCGGTGATCAGGCAGAGAACTTCGTTGATTTTGAGCAAGGACTTGATTGGACTTATAGGATGATCGAGCATTAGGACAAGAGACAAACTGCAGAAGGGTCGACTCATATTCAGTAAAACTTCCCTTGGACAAAAGCATGAAAAATGATGAGACTCAGGTAGCATGGCATTGACATAAGTTCACGATGCAGAAGGCAACACAAACTCTCCATATGTTTGGAAGGATAACCAGACGGAGGAGGACACAAATCTATGTAGCGAGACCAACTTCCTAAGGTCATATTAAATCCCAGATCTTAACGAACAAACAAAAGGATATGCTATTGGAGAAATTTCTATTTTCGACACACTAGTTTAGTGGGAGTAACACTAGTTCATTGGGATTTAACTGACTAGTTCTATTTTTACCATCACTATTATGCATGCATGCATTCATAAGGAAAGCTAACTGCTTGATTGCTTTTCTTAATTATGGAATGCTTTTTCCTATATATGAGTGTATTCCATTCATTCATTGTATCATATTGATCATGATCTATGTGGGCCTAATGGTTAAGAACATGTGTTTCCTCTTAAAGAGGTCACATGTTCAAATCCAGAGGGGGGTAGGGTATGTATACCTTCGTAGACTTTACCAGTCAAATCGATGGGCGGAGGGGGGTCCCTTGTCCCACAAACAAGGGGGTCTCATACACCAATTTGGTGTGCTGGCTTAGCTGTGACCTTAAAAATAGATTATTATTATCAATCATCAGCTCATTGGAGTAGTGTGAATATATTTTCTCATTGTTCCATATTGAATCTCTCTTATTTTCCTGATAAAATTTGTTTGTACTTGCTTTAGCTAGATCTCCTGTGCAGATTTCCATGAAACACTGACATGTGCTTTGTCCAAGGGAAACTCATTGTGTTGCCAACAAAAGGAAAATAATTTTCCCTTCCTCTTTTTGGGGTATATTTGATTTTTTTTCTTTTTCAATAATTTTGGAAAGCTTTGAAAAAGAATAAAAGAATGCTACGTTACAAAGGAGAAACAAGTGTCGTAGGAAAAGGACACTCGGGAAAATTCCTCCATGGGTCAAGGTGTCAAGACTCAAAGGCAAAGTGCTACAAGGCTTGTGTTATAAGGCATGCTTTAGATGGTTCAGTTGAGAGCAACATGGAGTTGGCATTAGTCCAAAGACGCAGTAATGCAAATGCGATTAATAAGACACAATGATAACGTCCTTCGATGTAATTTTAATGAGCCCAGAGAAGGTAATCTTGACATTTTTTCATATTTAGAGAGTCTGAAAAAGCGTAAAAGGAGACTCCATTGGGGTACCTTTTTCGAAGGTAGTCTAGTCGGTTCGAAAAAGGGGTAAACTAGCACCAAAAATACATCTATTCAAAACCATTTTAACAAGTGACAAAGACAAGATCACTCGACAATCTTTTCACATTTAAGGAGTCTAAAAATAGTTTAACTATCGACTCCGTAAAGGATGTCCTTCTGGATCAATTTAATGAGTGTGAAGAAACAAGGTCACTCGACCATCTTTTCAATTTTAGGGAGTCTGAAAAGAGCTTAACTATGGACTCTGTGGGGGTTCCTTTTTCGGAAAATTAGTCCCTCAAGCCCAAAAAAGGGTTAAAATTATACCTGAGAATACTCTTCTAGTGAACTGAAGCTCCTAGAGTATACCTTTGTTCATACAAATGACCATCCAGACCGAAAAAGGGGTAAACTACCACCAGACAGACGTGCCTTGAAATTTTAGTTTGGCGAGTGTGAAGGGCAACAAGATCGCTCGACTATCTTTTCATGTTTAAAGGGTCTGAAAAGGGCTTAAAAGAAAACCCATAAAGGTTACTTTTCTCAGTTAATCCGGACGATATTGAAAAGAATAAATGCAATCTCGCTAGATGTTGCTTTCGAATCTCAAAGCGAGCTTGAAAAACAACAAAGTTTGCTCATGATCGACACTTTGTGGGTCAATGCCCGACGTCTCTTAGGGGGAGTTGTCTGCTCCATCGAAAACATTGTCCATGACGCCAAGGATTCTGGAGATATTTATAGGTACTGTTTCATTGATGCTTGCCATATTACCCTCGACGTAAACTCCATGCATAGCCAAAGGATTGATAGGACAAGACCTATCTCCAGTCATAGTCAAAGTGAATTCAACTGCTTCAATTCTTCTTATCTCTGGGAGGAAGTAAGATCTGTGAAGGGGATCATCCCAGGGTCTGTTCGGACTAGTCATTGCCTCGATAATCACCTCGTCTGAGGGCAAGAATAAATCTAAAGAATCAGTATTGGTGAGTGAACCTTGAGCCCAAATAGGCTCGAGAACTGGATCTAACACCTATGTGGGAGTCAGATCGGGGTGAGAGAAATCTTTTTGGACTCTAGAGTACGCAACTTCTGCAACGGACAAAGGCATGGCCATGGTGCCCTATCGTTTCCATCGTAGCTGATGGGGAAGGAAGAGTCTACAGATCGTGAAAGTGAGTCATGTGAAACAATGAGATTTGAAAATTTTCAACCCTAGGCTGGTCGGGGACAGTCGATATGCAATTTACATTGCCGGTTGGGGGCGAGTAATCAAAAGTACCCATCAAAGGTGGGCACAAACCAACCTTGACATTAATGACACCAGGCTGAGGGTTATCGATCATCGAGACCATGGATGCCCCCGAGGAGAAGTCAGGATGGGAGAAGGACAACTGATCAATGGACACGATCCGACCCCCGTGTGGAAACAAAAAGACCCGGAAAAATGTCGCGACCACTGCTTGCATAGCATAGGTCCAACTCCTTCCTAACAAGAGAATGTAGTCAAGAGACACATCGACCACTTCAACCTCGACGCACATGCTCTTCCCCCCTAACTGCACGGGGAAAGAGTGGATGATTTCATGTGGTCGGAATGAACGACCGTTGAACATGGTAAGAAGAGTAGGTGACAGAGACAAAATGGGTTGGCCAATGGCCTTCCAACATGCCAATGACATCATGCATGTCGAGGCACCCTCATCAACCATCGTGCGAAAAATGTTCTAAGTAAAAGTTTTCATGGTGTAAGCCACTACTATCTGAAATGCCACGTGGTAAGGGCGATGAGGTTTTAAGTCAATCGTATCAAGCATGATCGTTACCGTATTACAAGTATCCACAGATCCTAACGCAGCTAACAAAGCCTTTCTTTGAGAAGGGAATCTCTTTCTTTGAGAAGGGAATCTCTGGAGGACCTCCAAAGCAGACATGGCACAAGGGGTTTGAGACAAATCCTCCACCACATAATAGTTCTGGGCGGCCCTTGCGTTTGGGTTGTGGGAAGCTTTCTTGAACACACCTTTTGGGATGCATGTCATTGTTTTTCCCAATGTCTTATCAATATGGAGAGAAAGAGGTGGGTTTTTGACTTCTTTAACCTTATTAGAGGTGTTTGGCATACCATAGTCATGTGCTCTAGTTGATATATAGGCATCACCTTTCATCATATACACATTCGCGGATGAAGGATTACTTGAAGACGGAGGGGGTCCTTGACTGCCCCCTTTCAAGCTCGAAGAGGCTTGAGTTAAATTTTGCCCATGTGGAAATGGGTTCATTAACACATAAAGATGCTACTATGCCAATAACTTCTAGGCCTCCGCAGGCTGAGGGCACTGGTGATTTGGATGGTCTTCCATGCAAAGATTACACAGATACTTTGACTTTTTCCTTTCTGTGTTGCCCTTGCCAGCATTATCAGTGGGTTTCTTATCCCCCTTACCCTTCTTTTGATGTTTTTTCTTTCCGTCAGGTTGTTGGGTGGCCTTCGGGTTTGTCGATTGCACACTGTGTACATCCGACATTTGGGTAGGGGGAGCAGCTAAACCAGTGGTCTGGCTGGCTGCTGTCTGCTATATTGACAATTGCTACAATTGATTTGACAGTTGATCAATGGGATTTGTTTGCGCTGAACCAACAATACCATCAACATGTGGTCTAGATCTCTATCTGGCCTTTTCAAGTATTGACCGTGGTGCGTCGGGAAAAATTTCATAAAGTAAACTAGACTGAGAGTAAATTAGCTCTAGTTGTTGAGCTCTCATTATCGCTTTTTCTTCTAAAAATACTCTCGACGTTGCGACATCTTTGGATAACTGATGTACCAAAGACTAAAGGAACCACTCAAGCATGAATTCTGGTGGGACTGGTACTTTTATCAAACTCTTCCGACGTCTCCATTCTCGGATGTGATCAGAGATATGGTCTACCTTTGTCTGCTCAAAGTTGGCCAACAATTTGGTGCCAGTGTCGTATCTCACAGGTAATTGAAAATGGTTTAAGAAAGCCATATCCAATTCGCCGAAGGAAGAGTATCTCGAGTAGTCGAGCTCAATGTACCATTTTTCTACACTCTCGATGAGAGTGCATTGAAACAAACACAACTATATGGAGTCGTCTCTCAATGAGTTGAATGAGCACCATAGATGGAAGGTAGTCACATGATCGTCTCGATTTTCATTAGGTTTAGCCTCAAACTTTGGAATGTCTGAAGGCAACTTGGTCGGCATAGGAGGCCAATGTAGATCGTGATAGATAGGGTCATTTAGTAACCTTGACAAGTCTGGCAAATGCAAAGTTGCCAGAAAAGGAAGTTAGGGTTGCTGGTTATAACTAGGGAAAAAGGAGCCTGTAGTTCGACTGGCACCAAGTTGCCAGGAAAAGTTTGGTTGTTGGCTAGGGTTCTGATAAAAACCATGATCATGACCAACGTACGGGTTCTGCACTTGTTGAGATTTCATCGACTGATTCCCGTAGTAGGAAGTGGAGGGTTGGGATTGCGTTGAATTACAAAGATTCTGGAAAGGGTTGCCCCTTTCCGATCCGACGGGCATAGGTCATGAGCCTTGCTCGGGGTTCCATTGGCTATGGAATGGGTTGCCCTCGGTCGGCATCCCTGTCAAGGGAACTGATCCTTGCCACGGATTCCAAGATCCTTGTGAGGAAGGAATTCTTGGGTTTTCTCCCTATGCAGGAATAGTACCCTACATAGGATTTTGTTGTCCATAACTGAGGTTGCCCCCGGCCTAGACGATAGCTGACGAGAAAAAATTGTTACCAAACGTGCCGAACAAAGAGTATGACGTTGAACCAACCGACATGCTATAAGAAGGAAGTCCTTGACTACCTGCTCCAAATGAACTAAAGTTTACGTTCAGCCCAATGGGATGCTGGTGAGAACTACCGAGCGAAGAGGATAAAGGAGGTATATGACCCCCTCCGTAAGGGAAAGCGTTATAAGGAGCTGAAGTGCCCCCCATGGATCCTTGTAGTGGAGCATTCGAGCTCCCTGCTCCTAGACTTAAAGTTGGTAAAGTGGAGTAGGAAAGGACAGAGTTCTTATCGAAGCTAGGAATCCCGTATGAGAACGGAGGGTCTGTCACACTCCGAGTGAAAGGAGCAGTGATCATCGCCATATACAGAATCATACCATTGCCCGAGGTAGAGGTGGTCAAGACCATAGTGGTCCAGATCGACGATGGTTGGTTAGGAGGTGAAACACTCCCTGTAGTGACAGTCGTAGAGGGAATATGAGAATTCCCTGAAGAAACTGCAACATTTGTCTCCATCGCTGCTTGCGGCACTACCTGACGCTCGTAAGGTTCAACCTGTACAACGACGGGCGTCGATAGATCAATGGTCGGAGGGTTATAAGGAAAAAGAGCTTCCACTCTAAGGTAAAAAATGGTTGGTTCCCTTGGAATCAAAAGTTCTCTTCTCGTAGATGGGTCGAGCACAATTTTCTGTAACCCGATCGCCTCAAAAGACCCTTGCTAGTCTAGTCTTCGCCTTAGCGGTGGCGGGGATGGCTCCAGATTAACCGATGATAGGCCAAAAAGCCTTCGCGATCGACAGAGCTCCTGATCCTCCAATATGTGAGAAGATCAATGACACACTAGGGCTTTCTATTATCGTTTACAGAAACAACACACACTAGAAGAAGCTCCTATGAGATAAAGCTAGTTGGAAGAATAGTTACACCAGCCAACACTAGAGAAACTTATCGGTGCAAGTGCAACTCAAAAATGGAAGCACCCTCCAGGTATACTCTGAAAAGTGCGGCCCAATGTCTACCCTAGGTATCACAGTATACCCCCGCAGTCACCTGTGTAAGTCACTATGATAAAAGCAACTAGGTTGCCAGCGCGTGAACAGTCACCAGCTGGGTACAGTCGACAGTCGGGTGGACCGCAATGAGCAGGGTATCAAGCCTGAAACCTATCAAGGGTATCAAAAGAAAGTGTTCTGGAAGATGACCGAGGACCTCGAACAGATTTGAGGCCCAAAAAGCTCCGTGGAAAATGCGATCAACGAGATCCCAAGATAAGCCCTCTATATGCATTCCCCACTACGCTTGGTCCGGCTTTGGAGGGGTTATCTCCGCTACCTTTCTGCACGCAACCTCGTGTTTAGTCCCTGTGTTAGAGGGGGGTACCAGATAACTTTCACAATTACTGGACTTTCAAGAACTCCCTAACACAGACTCTTATGTTTGTTTTTGTAGCCTTGAAGTTTTTCCTCTCCAATCTAAATCAAGGCTCTAGCCTAGACTAAATTGATGGACCCTACAAACACGAAGTCTAATAATTTTTAATTAAGCGTTAATATTAGTGGTTTTCTTAAGTCAAAAAGAATGAAAGTGAGACCAGTGAAGTTTTTAAGAGACGAAAGAGAAGAGCATAAAATGAAACTGAAAACAAACTAATTCCTCTTCACAAATAAGTATTTTCCAATTTAAACTCTTTAAGCAAACTTTTTCGTAACTACTTTTCTCAGATCTTTGAAAAGAAAAACTTAAAACAAAATTTCACTCGACTACGAGGTACTTAATGTCCTAAGGATTCAAATAAAGAACTTAATAAAACTTTCTTTTTCCTTGATGAATAAAACAAGCAACCTAAAAATCTTTTACCAAACAAAGAAATGAAGAAACTTCTTTTACCTACATGTTAATCCCTAGTATGGTCGCCAATTCTACTTATAGCGAGAAAACTCCCTTATGGACTACACTAGGGTTCAAAAAGTAGGTAGATCTAACCGTTTAAAAGTCTCCTACTTTTTATAACTATCCTGACTATACCCCACATTCATGCATGAAAAACAAAGTAAAAAAGATCCGATAACTCTACCTTAAACTCTGTGTCCGGTGTCAATCCTTTAGCGTTTGATTGCTCCTCAACTACAAGTCTCCTCCAAAGGTTGACTTGCATTCATATACAAACAAACAAGAGCTACAAACATGCATTTCATATATGAATTAGTGGGTTATATGTCAACATAAACCAAATATAAAGATTGAACACATCATATGGCGGGACAAAAAAAATATTCCTTTTATTAAAATCACAAAGTTTACTTACAATGAGATCTGCTACTGCTCCTCGAACCTGGTCCTGGGCTCCTCTTCACTATGCACCAATTGCTTCCATGTATCCTTCTCCTCTTCAGTCCTCTCTAGGGGAGTAAAAAGGGTTCTCAATGGAGGAAAAAGGAATTCTGGCTCAAACTCACAATGTGGCTGCAAAATATTGCGACAAAGGGGGGATATTGAAATGGGTAGAGTTTCTTTGCTCTCGTGCTTCCCCCTTTTGGAATGGGACCCCAATCCCTTATTTTATGGGCCAAAAGAGATAGTAACAGTTGGGTGACTAGATATGGGCGGTCAAATGGTTAGGTAACGTCCCAAACATCTGTATCCCTTTGCAATTTTCATTTTTCACACATTTTTGTGAGTATACACGGGCTGTAGTGGTGCAGCTAGCATGTGTACGTGGGCTGTAGTGGTGCAGAGCGCGTACATCTTCAAAAGGATGGGTTTTATAAGTGATTGTTTAATGATGGCTTGGAAACGATAGCAAGTAAGGTGGCATGATGCCAGGTATGCATGTCTGGTGCAATTTAGGGTTATAACAACTAGAAGGTATGATCACCAACCATCTAGTTTCTATTTTAATTGACCCTAGTTCTAATTTGAGTTTTGTGGCCCCTCAGACTGTTGATAAGTGCAAATTGCAACTAGTTAGACATGTTAAGCTGTGATTGGTACGACTAGCCATTGGGACCAGGAGGAAAGTGGTAGAGGTCATACCAGCCTGCCAATTCATCATGGGTGGATTGCCCATCCAAGCTACCATTAACAAACTTACCATGAGGTCTTATGACTTGTTGATTGGTATGGACTGGTTGGATGCTTATAAAACTAAGTTGGACTGTTATCATAAAACTTTAGAATGTGTAAACGAAGAAGGGAGAAAGACAACCCTCCAAGGGATTTGGAAGCTCGTCTTAGTGAGACAAATATCATCCCTTCAAATAAAAAAATATTGCAGAAAGGGGTGTCCCTTATATGCAATATAGGTGTTGGAATCTATTGAGGATGACAAACCAAACCTAGAGGACCACCCCATATTAAGAGAATACAAGGACATGTTCCCAGAAGAGGTACCAGGCCTACCTCCGAGAAGGGATATTGACTTCTCGATAGAACTTGCACCAGGAGCGGTTCTAGCATCTAGAATGCCATATAGGATGAGTACATCAGAGTTGGTTGAGGTGAAGCTACAACTAAAGGAGATGATGGACAAGGGCTACATCCGACCCAATGTATCTTTGTGGGGTGATCCCGTCTTGTTTGTGAAAAAGAAAGATGGCACATTCCAATTGTGCATAGATTACATACAACTCAATAAGACAACCATAAAGAAAAGGTACCCCTTACCAAGAATCGATGACTTATTCGACCAATTGGGAGGTGCTTCCATTTTCTCAAAGATCGACTTAAGGTCTAGATACCATTAAGTCTGGATTGAGGATGAAGACATCCAAAAAACAACCTTCAGGATGAGGTATGGTCACTATGAGTTTGTGGTGGTGCCATTTGGGTTAACCAATGTCCCTGCCACTTTTATGTGCTTGATGAATAATGTACTCAAAAAATTTCTGGACAAATTTGTATTGGTCTTCATTGATCATCTTTTCGATTTTTCGCACTTCGCAATTTTGGGCTTCCTGTCGTGATAGTCCTTGACATCTCCAACTTCCGGTATCCAAGCCTCTGATATGGAGTCTTTAACATTTCGCGATTTTGCACTTCGCGACTTCGGTACTCCTGTGATGAAGAGTCTTGACTCTTGACTCCTCCAACTCCCGGTATCCGAAATTCCGGTAGATGTGCATGTTTAAGGATTTTTGGGTTTTTCATTTCACGACTTTGGGACTCCTGTGTTGGAGAGTCTCGACTCTTTATTTCTCAATCTCCCAATAACCAAAACCTACACCAAAAGGTGTTTTTCACATTTCGGCACTTCGACATTTTGCATGTCGTGAATTCGAGAGGTTAGGGAACCCCGTTCCTTTTACTTTCCAGTTAGCGAAATGACAATCTTTCGCCACGTGTCCTATGGACCCAATGATCCAGATCTTATCAAAACTTCACGGGGCTTCGTCGTGTCTGATCAACGGTCTAGATCAATCCTTGATCTGACGGTTAGGAATGTATCGCAAATTCACAAGTCTTCGTTGTGCCTGATTCAGGATTTCGGCATTTCGCATTTAGCGACTTCGAGACTCCTATGGTGAAGTGTTTCTACACTTCCAACACCCGGTATCCAAAACTCCGATTTCCCGATCTCTGAAACTCCGAAATGGAGTTATTTGACATTCTCTGTCCTTTTGCATTTCAGGATTTTCTGCCATGCAATCATCATTGCACTGCTAGTCTTGCCACTTTTTTTGTTCATCATCATCAGGCTAAGATTTCCATCAATGACAAACAAATACTCTACCTTCTGTCTGAAAACATGCCAACAATGGGAGGCCAAGAAGTATATTTTTTCACAGATGGGTTTTCAGGATACCATCAGATCCGCATCGCCAAGAAGGACCATCATAAGACTATGTTTGCCACAGAGTGGAGATCCTACTAATATACAGTAATGCCATTTGGATTGAAGAATTCCCCAGCCATTTTTCTAGGGTGGTGGTCGAAGCATTCAAAGAATTTCTGCATAAATTTTTAGAAGCATACTTTGATGACTTGACTGTTTTTAGTTTGTTGAAAAAACATATTGAATGTCTAAGGCTAATGTTGGAAAAATGCAGACAGTGTCAGATTGCTTTGAATCTGAAGAAATGCATCTTTTTCTCACCATTTGGAGTACTATTAGGTCATATTGTATGCAAGCAGGGATTACTGGTTGACCTGTCTAAAATTGCAATTATAGTTGATTTGCCACCTCCTACTTCAATCAAACAACTGCGCACTACACTAGGCCATACTGGATATTACATGAAATTTATCAAAGGATATGCCCAAATTACAGCTCCAATGGAGAAGCTGTTGAAGAAGGACTTTCAATATGAGTGGACAGACGAATGTCAGTAGAGCTTTGACACACTGAAACATAAGATGGTCATAGCGCCCATTCTGATTTTCCCATATTGGAGCAAAGAATTCCATGTGCATGTCGATGCATCTTCTATCGCATTAGGAGCAGTACTGGCACAACCGAGAGAAGGGGACATTGATCATCCACTAGCATTCGCCAACAGGAAATTATCCACATGTGAATTTAATTACACCACTACAGAGAGAGAAGGACTAGCGATGGTGTATGCACTGCAAAAATTCTGCCACTACTTGTTGGGAGGACATTTTAAAATGTTTACTGATCACTCTACACTAAGGTACCTAGTCAACAAGACAGTGTTGGGGGGGGCGAATATGCAGATGGATTCTGCTGTTTCAAGAATATGATTTTGAGATCATGGTTAAGCCAGGAAGAATGAACAAGGGCCCAGACCACCTGTCGAGGTTGGAACATGGCGAAGAACCTACCAGTCTGGAGGATATATTACCGGGTGCACAACTGCTCGCCATTAGAAAGATTGATGACCACTTCGCAGACATAGTCTATCTCATGTCAATAAGAATGGCTCCAAGTGAGTACATAACTCCTTAGAAGAAACAACTAGTGGCGCGAGCTATAGACTTTTCACTTATAGCTGGACAACTGTACAAAATGGGACTTGATGAGATACTAAGAAGATGTGTGATGGAGGCAGAGCACACGATGATCCTCGCAGAAGCTCATGAAGGCATCGTAGGATTACATTAATCCTAAAGCCGACGGGAACCTAAACTGGCAAAGTGACAACGCATGTTCATCAGATTCAGAAGAAGCACTGGAGAACTAACATAACAAAATGTATGAAGTATCTACAAGGAGATGTGCTAGATTGAGAAGTTCGTTGGATCGGCACAACGGTTAGTAACTTACCCACATTTGATGGTTTAAATCCTTTAGAAGCCTTCTTGTCGGACTTAGAAGAAAGTGTACCAATGAAACAAAGATTGTTGGCAATGGACGAGGCCTTGAAAGAAACACTAGCAAGATAGTGGGGGACACACAAAAACAACATTACAGACTGGGTATAATGTCGTACTTTGATGACAACGTGGTTCTCAACACAAGTAGAACGCTGTGAAGTTCGGTACACAGGTCGAAGTTGCCCAAAGGACCATGTGCGAAATTGCGAGGAAGCCTGGAGAAACATTCCTCAAGAGCAGTGGGTGCACAAATTCATTAACACGCTGGACACAACCCCTATCAACTATTACCTTGAAGCGGAGTTGCGCCTCATCACTGCATATTGGGAAGGTATGAATCAAAATTTTGTAACCACCTTCTTATTTGAAAATCAATATCCTTCAGTAGATCAAGCGTTACAGATTGTAAGACAAAAAGTATTTGAGGAGGCCTCTAGCCTCCCTTTAGAACAGGAAAAGGACGAATGGACTGCGCCTCTCCAGAAACTGCAAGGTTGTTACAACATCAATGCTGATGAAGACGATGATCCTAGGAAGGTGAACATCACCGAAACAAAAGGCCAAAGAGATGTGGAAGGACCAGGAGTTGAGCTACCATTTATTGGACAACCAATCAAGATTAAGAAAGTCAATATTGGAACAGAGCAAACACTGAAGCTTGCAAATGTTGGAGATTATTGGGATGCTGCTACTATTGACAAGATAACAAAGTTACTGCATGAATATCGAGACTTGTTTCCAACCAATTTTATTGATATGAAGGTCATTAAAGGGCCTATGGGAGAGATGAGGATCCCTTTGAAACCATATGCTGGACCATTCAAACATAGACCCTACATATTGAACTCTAAATATAAGGAGAAAGTGAAGATTGAGCTCGACAGAATGCTGGAAGAAGGGTTTATAGAACCTGTCGAAGAATCAGAGTGGATTAGCCCTATGGTGGTACAAAACAAGAAGACAAGAGAGATCAGGATCTGCGTAGATCTCAGAAAGCTGAACGATGTTTGTTTGCATGACTCCTTCCCTATTCCATTCATTGACGAAGTGTTAGATAATGTGGGAGGCCAGGAGGTATATTCTTTTACAGATGGATTTTCAGGATAACATCAGATCCTGATTGCCAAGGAAGATCGCCATAAGACCACATTTGCAATAGAATGGGGATCCTACTAGTATACAGTGATGCCGTTTGGATTGAAGAATTCCCCAACCATCTTTTCCAGGGTGGTGGTCGAAGCATTCAAGGAGTTTTTACATAAATTTCTAGAAGCATATTTTGATGATTCGACTGTTTTTAGTTTATTAAAAAATCATATTGAATGTCTAAGGCTAATGTTGTACACATGCAAGTAGTGCCAAATTGCCTTGAATATGAAGAAATGCATCTTCTTCTCACCATTTGGAGTGTTTTTAGGTCATATTGTATGCAAGCAGGGATTGCTGGTAAATCCATCTAAAATTGCCATTATCATTGATTTGCCACCTCCTACTTTAGTAAAACACTGTGCACTGCGCTGGGACATACTGGATATTACATGAAGTTCATTAAAGGACATGCCTAGATTACAACACCCATGGAGAATATTTTGAAGAAAAACTATCAATTTCATTGGACAAAGGAGTGCCAATAGAGTTTCGACACACTGAAACAAAAGATGGTTACTGCGCCTATTCTGGTTTTTCCAGATTGGAGCAAGGAATTTCACGTGCATGTCGATGCATATTCCATTGCATTGAGAGTTGTGTTAGCACAACCGGGAACATGAGACATCGACCACCCGTTAGCCTTTGCCAACAGGAAGCTATCAACCATTGAGATTAATTACACCACTATTGAAAGAGAAGGATTAGCCATGGTGTATGCGCTGCAGAAATTTCAGCACTACTTGCTGGGAGGACACTTTAAAATGTTTATTGATCACTTTGCGCTGAAATACCTAGTCAACAAGCCAGTGTTGGGGGGGAGAATATGCATATGGCTTTTGCTATTTCAAGAATATGATTTTGAAATTGTGGTTAAACTAGGGAGAATGAACAAAGGTCCTGACCACTTGTCAAGGTTGGAACATGGCGAAGCGCCGACGAGTTTGGAGGATGCACTGCTGGATGCACATTTACTAGCCATTAGAAATATTGATGACCACTTCACAGAGATAGTCCAGTTCCTATCAACAGGAATGGAACCTAGAGAGTATACAATTCCCTAGAAGAAACAACTAGTAGTGTGTGCTGCAGACTTTTCACTTATAGCTGGACAACTATACAAGATGGGACCTGATGAGATATTAAGGAGGTGTGTTATGGAGGCAGAGCGACCATTCATCATCGCAGAAGCTCATGAAGGGATCACAGGAGGACATTACGCAGGGAAAACAACTGCGCAAAATGTTCTTAGAGCTAGCCTTTGGTGGCCTACCTTACACAGAAATGCTAAAGACTATTATAGAGCCTGCGATGTATGCCAAAGAGTTGGGAAACTGTCCAGAAGAGATGAAATGCCATTAGCACCACAACTGAACCTACAAGAATTTGAGAAATGGGCCATTGACTTCGTGGGACCTATAAACCCACCAGGAAAGCGCAGAGGAGCAAGGTACATAATTACTGCGACAGAGTACTTGACTAGATGGGCTGAAGCAAGAGCAATTAAGGACTGTAGTACAACTACACCTGCGCGCTTCATATTTGATGACATCATAACCAGGTTTGGATGCCCAAAGATCCTTATGAGTGATCAAGGCACACATTTCATAAATAAAAAAGTTGAATCCCTGACTGAGGAATTTGCAGTCCACCATCAGAAGAGTATGCCTTACCATCCACATGCAAATGGGACAGTGGAAGCATTCAACAAGATCTTGGAGACATGGCTGACGAAGATTTGCAGTGTGAACAGGGATGACTGGGATTTAAGAGTACCAACAGTACTATGGGCCTATAAAACCACTTGCAAGAAGCTAACAATGCAGACCCCTTTTAAGTTGGTGTATGGTCTCGAAGCCATTGTCCCAATGGAATATTTGGTACCAAGCCTAATAATTGCTGCCTTTACAGATATGGATGATAATGGCGTTGTTCGAGAGAGGCTTGCACAGTTGGTCGAACTAGAAGAAGACAGATTTATAGCAGGATTCCATCAGCAGGTACATAAGGAAAGAGAGAAGGCCTATCATGACAGGCACATCAAGAATAAGACATTTAGGCAAGATGACTTGGTATTGGTGTATGATAGTAAGTTCATGAAACATCCTGGGAAGTTCAAAACGCATTGGCTCGGGCCATATGATATCGCCTATGTTACAGAAGGAGGAGCTGCACAGTTGAAGACTTTGAATGGAGAATGGAAAGAAGGTCTGGTGAATGGGAGTCGACTGAAGTTGTACTATGACAACCAACTGCCTCGCAACTCTCAGTAAAAGCATGAGGAAAATGGTCTAGGTACCAGGTGCAGTTGAAACTGGATACCAGACACAGAAAAGACAGTCTGCACAAGGAAGGAGATGAAGCATAGAGAAGAAAGCAAAGGTTGCACTGCGCAGTCTGAAATCAAAGTAAATCAGAAGGATCAGATCTGAAGTGCCTTGGGACGAGTCACGGGTGAGTGTTGGGGGCATGTTGGCCCTTGGTTATGAAAGTAAGCGAAGATCAAGAAAGAAAAGGCAAAGTGTGAACTGGCGGAAGACACAGTGACTGTTACTCGGTTGAAGTGAGCAAAAAAGCAGAAAAGACGGAGCGAAGTAAAAGAAAGCAAGTCATTGGACGAGGAGATCGAGGATGACAGATCAACAAGGAAGAAGGATCATGGACAACTCAACAAGCGGAAAAAACCACCGTAAGATGCTTTGGAGAACAACACGAGAAGGAAGGAAAGACAGACTGACGAAGCCTTGAAAACATGGGTCAAGTTGATCTAGGTTTTTAGACACCTAGGGTTTTGGTATCTAGGGTTTTAAACACCTAGGGTTTTGGTATCTAGGGTTTTGACACCTAGGTTTCGACTTAAGGATGTCGGTGAACTATTGTAATGTATAAATAAAGGTCAAGAGGAACTGGGTTGGGTTGTTGTCATTGTCATTCTTGTTTTTCTATTGGCATGAATAAGGGGAGAGACAGAGAGGAGAAGAAAGAAGATCTGCTAGCTGAGAGCGCATGCAAGAACTGTATGCTTCATCCTAATATATTATAAGCATAGTTATGTGGACGTAGCCCTAGAGAGAGGGTGAACCACGTATATCTTGTGTCGTATGTGTGATTGGTGTTATGTTCTTAGTCATTGATATACTGCGATTGCATTACTGTGTTAGATCTGATCGATATTTGTGTGGAGTAGATTTAAGCTGATAAGTGATATATGCATGTTGTATTGTTCTAGTGCTAGATCCACTTGATATTCCCCTTGGTTGTAGACATTTCTGTCCTGCAACCCCTGTTAATATTATGGTAGCTGCGGGAGGTATTTACGCCCATGTGTGAACCTGATGAGAATAGAAGACTCCGGGAAGCAAGAGAAACCCTAATGAGTTGGCTAATAACCCTAGAAGCCTTGTCGGCTCAAGAAGATAATTTATATTAGGCTATTAGCCTCCAAGAGAAGAAGTCGRCSAGAAATAATAATAATATACTGAACAGACACATATCCAGAAGGAGAAGTCGGCCCCAACAAAACTGGCAGGATTACTATAAATACAGGGCGCCAGTTCTCATTTGCAGCATCTCAGAATTGCAGTAATGCAGTTTGGTGCGCACTGCAGTTACAGTCTTTTGCGCAGGTTTGGAGGAAGAGCTGGTGTAGCTGCAGTAGCAACAAGATCTCAGTTTTGGATTGAATATCTCTTGGCTAGGGTTTGGAACATCTAATCAGCCTTTTGTGATGCGCTATCCTTGGGGATTGATGCGCTACTCTTTGTTTGGCTATCTAGCCTAGGGTTTGCTTCCAGAGTAATTCTCAGTCAAGGTTAAGGTGCTCGGAGGGAGGCT
>JZKD02S1915783.1:554666-571889 GCA_000966675.3 Picea glauca
TTTCGATATTTCTCACATACACCACCAAGGGGGATATCAATTTAATTGCATTTAGGCATTGGAGTCATAGGGTGGAATCTTTTATCATTCTGGCTTCACTTGGGCAAAGGAGACAAGGCAATTAACCTACGTCCTAACCTACTGTCACAAGGAAATTGAGCCAGATTAAACAGTTGAGTCAAGACTTTATTCTCTCTAGGGGCTACCTGATCAGGATTAGATGGTCTGATCGGATGTATTCACTAATTCTAACCTAGGAGCTATCTGATCAGGATTAGATGGTCTGATCGGATGTATTTGCTAATCTACCAACATTGAAAGTTTAAAAGAACTTGGTCATGCTTGAAAGGTATGACCAAGTTGCTATTATTGCATGGGGCCTTTGCTTCAATTCTTTTCTGCCCTCTTTTCTCTTTTCTTTTTCTTTTTCATTTTCTTTTTCACAAATTATTTGAAGAATGCAATATCATTTGTGAACCAGATTACCAGATACAGATAATATCCAAGTCATAATATGATTCCCATAAATTATGGGGTGATAACAGTGACCATCTTATGTTTCAGTGTGTCAAAGATCTACTGACATTCGTCTGTCCACTCATACTAACAGTCCTTCTTCAACAACTTCTCCATTGGAGCTATAATTTGGGCATATCCTTTGATAAATTTCATGTAATATCCAGTATGGCCTAGTGTAGTGCACAGTTGTTTGACTGAAGTAGGAGGTGGCAAATCAACTATAATTGCAATTTTAGACGGGTCAACCAGTAATCCCTGCTTGCATACAATATGACCTAATAGTACTCCAAATGGTGAGAAAAAGATGCATTTCTTCATATTCAAAGCAATTTGACACTGTCTGCGTTTGTCCAACATTAGCCTTAGACACTCAACATGTTTTTTCAACAAACTAAAAACAGTCAAGTCATCAAAGTATGCTTCTAAAAATTTATGCAGAAATTCTTTGAACACTTCGACCACCACCCTGGAAAAAATGGTTGGGGCATTCTTCAATCCAAATGGCATTACTGTATATTGGTAGGATCCCCACTCTGTGGAAAACATAGTCTTATGATGGTCCTCCTTGGCGATGCAGATCTGATGGTATCATGAAAACCCATCTGTGAAAGAATATACTTCTTGGCCTCCCATTGTTGGCATGTTTTCAAACAGAAGGCGAAGTATTTATTTGTCATTGATGGCAAGCTCAACCCGATGATGATGAACAAAAGAAAGTGGCAAGACCAACAGCGCAATGATCATTGCATGGCATAAAATCCTGAAATGCGAAAGGACAGATCATGTCAAATAACTCCATTTCAGAAATTCGGGGACCGGGAAATCGGAGTTTCAGATACCGGGTGTTGGAAGTGTAGAAACACTTCACCACAGGAGTCTCGAAGTCGCGAAATGAGAAACGCCGAAATCCTGAATCAGGCACAACGAAGACTTGTGAATTCGTGATATATTCCTAACTGTCAGATCAAGGATTGATCTAAACCGTTGATCAGACATGACGAAGGCCCGTGAAGTTTTGATAAGATCTGGATCGTTGGGTCCATAGGACATGTGGCGAAAGATTGTCATTTCGTTGACTGGAAAGTCAAAGGAACGGGGTTCCCTAACCTCTCGAATTCATGACATGCGAAATGTCGAAGTGCCGAAATGTGAAAAACACCTTTTGGTGTAGGTTTTGGTTATCGGGAGATTGAGAAGTCAAGACTCGAGACTCTCCAACACAGGAGTCCCGAAGTCGCGAAATGCGAAACCCAGAAATCTCGAAACATGCACATCTACCGGAATTTCGGATATCGGGAGTTGGAGGAGTCAAGAGTCAAGACTCTTCATCACAGGAGTACCGAAGTCGTGAAGTGAAAAATCGTGAAATGTCAAAGACTCCATATCGAAGGTTCGGATACCAAGAGTTGGAGATGTCAAGGACTCTCACGACAGGAAACCCAAAATTGCGAAGTGCGAAAAATCGAAAAGATGATCAATGAAGACCAATACAAATTTGTCCAGAAATTTTTTGAGTACATTATTCATCAAGCACATCAAAGTGGCGGGGGCATTGGTTAACCCAAATGGCACCACCACAAACTCATAGTGACCATACATCATCCTGAAGGTTGTTTTGTGGATGTCTTCATCCTTAATCCAGACTTAATGGTATCCAGACCTTAAGTCGATCTTCGAGAAAATGGAAGCACCTCCCAATTGGTCGAATAAGTCATCGATTCTTGGTGAGGGGTACCTTTTCTTTATGGTTGTCTTATTGAGTTGTCTGTAATCTATGCACAATTGGAATGTGCCATATTTCTTTTTCACAAACAAGACGGGCTCTCCCCACGAAGATACATTGGGTCGGATGTAGCCCTTGTCCATCATCTCCTTTAGTTGTAGCTTCAGCTCAACCAACTCTCGCGTACTCATCCTATATGGCATTCTAGATGCTGGCACCGCTCCTGGTGCAAGTTCTATCGAGAAGTCAATATCCCTTCTCAGAGGTAGGCCTGGTACCTCTTCTGGGAACATGTCCTTGTATTCTCTTAATATGGGGTGGTCCTCTAGGTTTGGTTTTTCATCCTCAACAGATTCCAACACCTGTATTGCATATAAGGGACACCCCTTTCTGCAATATTTTTTTATTTGAAGGGATGATATTTGTCTCACTAAGACGGGCTTTTGAATCCCTTGGAGGGTCGTCTTTCTCCCTTCTTCGTTTACACATTCTAAAGTTTTATGATAACGGTCCAACTTAGTTTTATAAGCATCCAACCAGTCCATACCAATCAACAAGTCATAAGACCTCAGCATAAGTTTCTTAAGGATAGCTCGGGTGGGCAATCCACCCATGATGAATTGGCAGGCTGGTATGACCTTTGCCACTTTCCTTCTGGTCCCAATGGCTAGTCGTACCAGCCACGACTTAACATGTCTAACTAGTTGCAGTTTTCACTTATCAACAGTCTTAGGGGCCACAAAACTCAAATTAGAACCAGGGTCAATTAAAATAGAAACTAGATGGCTGGTGATCATACCTTCCAGTTGTTATAACCCTAAATTGCACCAGACATGCATACCTGGCATCAGGCCACTTTACTTGCTATCTTTTCCAAGCCATCATTAAACAGTCTCTTATAAAAAACATCATTTTGAAGATGTACGCGCTCTGCTCCACTACAGCCCACGTACACATGCTAACTGCACCACTACATCCCGTGTATACTCACAAAAATGTGCGAAAAATGAAAATTGCAAAGGGATATGGGTGTTTGGGACGTTACCTAACCACTTGACCGCCCATATCCAATCACCCAACCGTTACTATCTCCTTTGGCCTATAAAATAAGGGATTGGGGTCCCATTCCAAAAGGGGGAAGCATGAGAGAAAAAAAACTCTACCCATTTCAATATCCCCCCTTTGCCGCAATATTTTGTGGCCACATTGTGAGTTTGAGCCAGAATTCCCTTTTCCTCCATTGAGAACCCTTGTTATTCCCCTAGGGAGGACTGAAGAGGAGAAGGATACATGGAAGCAATTGGTGCATAGTGAAGAGGATCCCAGGACCAGGTTCGAGGAGCAATAGCAGATCTCATTGTAAGTAAACTTTGTGATTTTAATAAAAGGAATACTTTTTCTGTCCCGCCATATGATGTGTTCAATCTTTATATTTGATTTATGTTGACATATAACCCACTAATTCATATATGAAATGCATGTTTGTATCTCTTTGTTTTTCTGTATATGAATGCAGGTCAGCCTTGGGAGGAGACTTGTAGCTGAGGAGCAATCAAACGCTAAAGGATCGACACTGGACACGGAGTTTAAGGTAGAGTTACCAGATCCTTTTTACTTTGTTTTTCATGCATGAATGTGGGGTATAGTCGGGGTAGTTATAAAAAGTAGGAGACTTTTAGACGGTTAGATCTACCTACTTGTTGAACCCTAGTGTAGTCCATAAGGGGGTTTTCCCGCTATAAGTAGAATTGGCAACCATACTAGGGATTAACATGTAAGTAAAAGAAGTTTCTTCATTTCTTTGTTTGGTAAAAGATGTTTAGGTTGCTTGCTTTATTCATCAAGGAAAAAGAAAGTTTTCTTAAGTTCTTTATTTGAATCCTTAGGACATTAAGTACCTCGTAGTCGAGTGAAATTTTGTTTTAAGTTTTTCTTTTCAAATATCTGAGAAAAGTAGTTACGAAAAAGTTTGGTTAAAGAGTTTAAATTGGAAAATACTTATTTGTGAAGAGGAATTAGTTTGTTTTTAGTTTCATTTTATGCTCTTCTCTTTCGTCTCTTAAAAACTTCACTGGTCTCACTTTCATTCTTTTTGACTTAAGACAACCACTAATATTAACGCTTAATTAAAAATCATTAGACTTTGTGTTTGTAGGGTCCATCAATTTAGTCTAGGCTAGAGCCTTGATTTAGATTGGAGAGGAAAATCTTCAAGGCTACAAAAACAAACATAAGAGTCTGTGTTAGGGAGTTCTTGAAAGTCCAGTAATTGTGAAAGTTATATGGTACCCCCCTCTAACATAGGGGCTAAACACGAGGTCGCGTGCAGAAAGATAGCGGAGATAACCCCTCCAAAGTCGGACCAAGCGTAGTGGGGAACGCATATAGAGGGCTTATCTTGGGATTTCGTTGATCGCATTTTCAAGGAGCTTCGTGGGCCTCAAATCCGTTCGAGGTCCTCGGTCGTCTTCCAGAACACTTGCTTTCAATACCCTTGATAGGTTTCGGGCTTGATACCCTGCTCATTGCGGTCCACCCGACTGTCGACTGTACCCGGCTGGTGACTGTTCACGCGCTGGCAACCTAGTTGCCTTTTTTCATAGTGACTTACACAGGTGACTGCGGGGGTATACCGCGATACCTAGGGTAGACATTGGACCACACTTTGCAGAGTATACCTGGAGGGTTCTTCTATTTTTGAGTTTCACTTGCACCGATAAGTTTCTCTAGTGTTGGTTGGTGTAACTATTCTTCCAACTAGCTTTATCTCATAGGAGCTTCTTCTAGTGTGTGTTGTTTCTGTAAAAAATAATAGAAAGCCCTAGTGTGTCATTTATCTTCTCACATATTAGAGGATCAGGAGCTCCATCGGTCGCAAGGGCTTCTTGGCCTGTCGTCGGTTAATCTGGAGCCACCCCCGCCACCGTTAAGGCGAAGACTAGACCAGCAAAGGTCTTTTGAGGCGATCGGGTCACAGGAAACTGTGCCCGACCCATATACAAGAAGAGAACTTTTGATTCTGGGGGAACCAACCATTTTTTACCTTAGAGTGGAAGCTCTTTCTCCTTATAACCCTCCGATCATTGATCTATCGATGCCCGTCGTTGTACAGGTTGAACCTTACGAGCGTCAGGTAGTGCCGCAAGCAGCGATGGAGACAAATGTTGCTACTTCTTCAGGGAATTCTCATATTCCCTCTACGACTGTCACTATAGGGGGTGTTTCGCCTCCTAACCAACCATCATCAGTCTTGACCACCTCTACCTCGAGCAATGGTCTGATTCCGTCTATGGCGACGATCACTACTCCTTTCACTCAGTGTGCGACAGACCCTCCGTTCTCATACGGGATTCTTGGCTTCGATACGAACTCTGTTCTTTCCTACTCCACTTTACCAACTTTAAGTCTGGGAGAAGGGAGCTCGAATGCTCCGCTACAAGGATCCATGGGGGGCACTTCAGCTCGTTATAACACTTTCCCTTACGAAGGGGGTCATATACCTCCTTTGTCCTCTTCGCTTGGCAGTGCTCACCAGCATCCCGCCGGGTTGAACGTAAACTTTAGTTCATTTGGAGCAGGTAGTCAAGGACTTCCTTCTTATAGCATGCAGGTTGGTTCAACATCGTACTCTTTGTTCAGCGCGTTTGGTAACAATTTTTTCTCGTCAACTATCGTCTCGGCCGGGGGAAACCTCGGTTATGGACAACAAAATCCTATGCAGGGTATTATTCCTGCACAGGGGGAAAACCCAAGAGTTCCTTCCTCACAAGGACCTTGGAATCCATGGCAGGGATCAGTTCCCTCGATAGGGATGTCGACCGAGGGCAACCCATTCCATAGCCAATGGAACCCAGAGCAAGGCTCAGGACCTATGCCCGTCGGATCAGCAGGGGGCAACCCTTTCCAGAATCTTTGTAATTCAATGCAAGCCCAACCCTCCACTTCCTACTACGGGAATCAGTCGATGACATCTCAACAAGCACAGAACCCGTATGTTGGTCATGACCATGGTTTTTATCAGAACCCTAGCCAGCAACTGAACTTTTCCTGTCAACTTGGTGCCATCCGAACTACAGGCTCCTTTTTCCCTAGTTATAACCAACAACCCTAACTTCCTTTTCTGGCAACTTTGCATTTGCCAGACTTGTCAAGGTTACTAAACGAACCTATCTGTCACGATCTGCATTGGCCTCCTATGCCGACCAAGTTGCCTTCATACATTCCAAAGTTTTAGGCTAAGCCTAATGAAGATCCAGACGATCATGTGACTACCTTCCATCTATGGTGCTTGTCCAACTCATTGAGAGATGACTCCATACAGTTGTGTTTGTTTCAATGCACTCTCATTGGGAGTGCAACAAAATGGTACATTGAGCTTGACTGCTCAAGATACTCTTCCTTCGGCGAATTGGATATGGCTTTCTTAAACCATTTTCAATTAGCTGTGAGATACGACACCGGCACCGAATTGTTGGCCAACTTTGAGCAGACAAAGGCAGACCATATCTCTGATCACATCCGAGAATGGAGACGTCGAAAGAGTTTGATAAAAGTACCAGTACCACCAACATTCCTTCTTGAGTGGTTCCTTAAGTCTTTGGTACATCAGTTATCCAAAGACGTTGCAACGTTGGGAGTCTTTTTAGAAGAAGAAGCGATAATGAGAGCTCAACATCTAGAGTTGATTTACTCTTAGTCTGGTTTACTTTATGAAATTTTTCTTGACGCACCATGGTCGATACTTAACAAGGCCAGACAGAGATTTAGACCACATGTTGATGGTATTGTTGGTTCAGCACAAACAAATCCCGTTGATCAGCTGTCAAATCAATTGCAGCAATTGTCAATACAGTAGATAGCGGCCAGCCAGACCACTGGTTCAGCTGCTCCCCCTACCCAAACGTCGGATGTACACAGTGTGAAATCGACAAACCCGAAGGCCACCCAACAGCCTGACGGAAAGAAAAAACAGCGAAAGAAGGGTAAGGGGGATAAGAAACCCACCGATAATGCTGGCAAGGGCAACACAGAAAGGAAAAAGTCAAAGTATTTGTGTAATCTTTGCATGGAAGACCATCCAACTCACCAGTTCCCTCGGCTTGCGGAGGCCTAGAAGTTATTGCCACAGTAGCAGCTTTCTGTGTTAATGAACCCATTTCTACATGGGCAAAATTTAACTCAAGCCTCTTCGAGCTTGAAAGGGGCCAGTCAAGGACCCCCTCCGTCTTCAACTAATCCTTTGTCCGTGAATGTGTATATGATGAAAGGTGATGCCTATATATCAACTAGAGCACATGACTACAGTATGCCAAACACCTCTGAGAAGGTTAAAGAAGTCGAAAACCCACCTCTTTCTCTCCAGATTGAGAAGACGTTGGGCAAAACAATGACATGCATCCCAAAAGTTACGTTCAAGAAAGCTTCCCACAACCCAAACGCAAGGGCCGCCCAGAACTATTATGTGGTGGAGGATTTGTCTCAAACCCATTATGCCATGTCTGCTTTGGAGGTCCTCCAAAGCTGCCCTTCTCAAATAAAGGCTTCGTTAGTTGAGTTAGGATCTGTGGATACTTGTAATCCGGGAACGATCATGCTTGATACGACTGACTTAAAACCTCGTCGCCCTTACCACGTGGGATTTTAGATAGTAGTGGCTTACACCATGAAAACTTTTACTTAGAACATTTTCCGCACGGTGGTTGATGAGGGCGCCTCGACATGCATGATGTCATTGGCACGTTGGAAGGCCATTGGCCAACCCGTTTTGTCTCTGTCACCTACTCTTCTTACCGCGTTCAACGGTCGTTCGTTCCGACCACATGAAATCATCCACTCTTTCCCCGTGTAATTAGGGGGGAAGAGCATGTGCGTCGAAGTTGAAGTGGTCGATGTGTCTCTTGACTACATTCTCTTGTTAGGAAGGAGTTGGACCTATGCTATGCAAGCAATGGTCGCGACAGTTTTCCGAGTATTTTTGTTTCCACACGGGGGTCGGATCGTGTCCATTGATCAGTTTTCCTTCTCCCGTCCTGACTCCTCCTCGGGGGCATCCACGGTCCCGATGATCGATAACCCTCAGCCTGGCGTCATTAACGTCGAGGTTGGTTTGTGCCCACCTTTGATGGGTACTTTTGATTACTCGCCCCCAACCGGCAATGTAAATTGCATATCGACTGTCCCCGACCAGCCTAGGGTTGAAAATTTTCAAATCTCGTCGTTTCACACAACTTACTTTCACGATCTGTGGACTCTTCCTTCCCCATTAGCTACGATAGAAGGGACGGGGCACCATGGCCATGCCTTTGTCCATTGCAGAAGTTGCGTACTCTAGAGTCCAAAAAGCTTTCTCTCACCCCGATCTGACTCCCGCATAGGTGTTAGATCCAGTTCCCGAGCCTATTTGGGCTCAAGGTTCACTCACCGATACTGATTCTTTAGACTTATTCTTGCCCTCAGACGAGGTGATTATCGAGGCAATGACTAGTCCGAACAGACCCTGGGATGATCCCCATCATAGATCTTACTTCCTCCCAGAGATAAGAAGAATTGAAGCAGGTGAATTCACTTTGACTATGACTGGAGATAGGTCTTGGCCTATCAATCCTTTGGCTACGCATGCGGTTTACGCCAAGGGTAATATGGCAAGCATCGCTGAAACGGTACCTATAAATATCTCCAGAATCCTTGGCGTCATGGACAATGTTTTCGACAGAGCAGACAACTCCCCCGAAGAGACGTCGGGCATTGACCCACAAAGTGTCGATCATGAGCAAACTTTGTTTTTTTTCAAGCTCGCTTTGAGATTCGAAAGCAACATCCAGCGAGACTGCATTTATTCTTTTCGATCTCGTCCGGATTAACTGAGAAAAGTAACCTTTATGGGTCTTCTTTTAAGCCCTTTTCAAACCCTTTAAACATGAAAAGATAGTCAAGCGATCTTGTTGCCCTTCACGCTCGCCAAACTAAAATTTCAAGGCACGTCTGTTCGGGGGTAGTTTACCCCTTTTTCGGTCCAGATAGTCATTTGTATGAACAAAGGTATACTCTAGGAGCTTCAGTTCGCTAAAAGAGTATTCTCAGGTATAATTTTGACCCTTTTTCGGGCCTGAGGGACTAATTTTCCGAAAAAGGAACCCCCACAGAGTCCATAGTTAAGCTCTTTTCAGACTCCCTAAAATTGAAAAGATGGTCTAGTGACCTTGTTTCTTCACACTCGCTAAATTGGTCCAAAAGAACATCCTTTACAGAGTCCATAGTTAAGCTCTTTTTAGACTCCTTAAATGTGAAAAGATTGTCGAGTGATCTTGTCTTTGTCACTCGTTAAAATGGTTTTGAATAGATGTATTTTCGGTGCTAGTTTACCCCTTTTTCGAACCGACTAGACTACCTTTGAAAAATGTACCCCAATGGAGTCTCCTTTTACGCTTTTTCAGACTCTCTAAATATGAAAAAACATTAATATTACCTTCTCTGGGCTCATTAAAATTACATTGAAGGACGTTATCATTGTGTCTTATTAATCGCATTTTCATTACTGCGTCTTTGGCCTAATGCCAGCTCCATGTTGCTCTCAACTGAACCATCTAAAGCATGCCTTATAACACAATCCTTGTAGCACTTTCCCTTTGCGTCTTGACACCTTGACCCATGGAGGAATTTTCATGAGTGTCCTTTTCCTACGACACTTGTTTCTCCTTTGTAACGTAGCATTCTTTTATTCTTTTTCAAAGCTTTCCAAAATTATTGAAAAAGACAAAAAATCAAATATACCCCAAAAAGAGGAAGGGAAAATTATTTTATTTTTGTTGGCAGCACAATGAGTCGCCCTTGGAAAAAGAACATGTCAGTGTTTCATGGAAACCTGCACGGGAGATCTAGCTAAAGCAAGTACAAACAAAGTTTATCAAGAAAATAAGAGAGATTCAATATGGAAGAATGAGAAAATATATTCACACTACTCCAATGAGCTGATGATTGATACATAGATCATGATCAATATGATGCAATGAATGAGTGGAATACACTCATATATAGGAAAAAACATTCCATAATTAAGAAAATCAATCAAGCAGCTAGCTTTCCTTATGAATGCATGCATGCATAATAGTGATGGTAAAAATAGAACTAGTCAGTTAACTCCCAATGAACTAGTGTTACTCCCACTGAACTAGTGTGTCGAAAATAGAAATTTCTCCAACAGCATATCCTTTTGTTTGTTCGTTAAGATCTGGGATTTAATATGACCTTAGGAAGTTGGTCTCGCTACATAGAGTTGTGTCCTCCTCCGTCTGGTTATCCTTCCAAACATATGGAGAGTTTGTGTTGCCTCCTGCATCGTGAACTTATGTCAATGCCATGCTACCTGAGTCTCATCATTTTTCATGCTTTTGTCCAAGGGAAGTTTTACTGAATATGAGTTGGCCCTTCTACAGTTTGTCTCTTGTCCTCATGCTCAATCATCCTATAAGTCCAATCAAGTCCTTGCTAAAAATCAACGAAGTTCTCTGCCTAATCACCGAAATCCTCTTGTATGTTCCCGACGAGCTGTCGAAGACCTCTGGGTACTAAAATTTGTACACTCATATTACACTCCTACCCGAGTTTTTAAGATTTTTGAAGTTGTTGCTCGAGCTCTGAATACCTCATCTCCGACCATCAGGCGTCATTAGCTTCTTGAATATGGATACTATACATGTATATCTTCTGATTTTGAGATGTAGATCCGATGTGTATTGCTCGCGGTTGCACTTTATATAGTTATATGACATGGATTTGCAGTGTATTTGATTGGCAGCCATGATTTTATTTCATCCTGAGCATGGGTATGCCCGCCTCGGTGAGACAATTTTTTTTATTTTTGCAGATGGCACCTCCCAAAATCTGGTCCCTGGGCTGACTCTCTTCGTACGTTGGTGAAGATTTGTAATGTATTTCGACCATCAGATGCTCTTATGACCTCACACATTAGGGGGCATCTATTATAACCCTAAATTTCACCAGACATGCATAGCTGGCATCAAGCCACCTTACTTGCTATCTTTTCCAAGCCATCATTAAACAAGATCTTCTAAAAACCATCCTTTTAAATATGTACATGCTCTGCACCACTACAGCCCGCGTACACACTCTAGCTGCACCACTACAGCCCACGTATACTCACAAAAATGCACGAAAAATGAAAATTGCAAAGGGATACGAGCGTTTGGGATGTTACCTAACCATTTGACTACCCATAGCCAGTCACCCAACCATTACTATCTCTTTTGGCCTATAAAATAAGGGGTTGGGGTCCCATTCCAAAAGGGGGAAGCACGAGAGGAAAGAAACTCTACCCATTTCAATATCCCCCCTTTGCCCCAATATTTTGTAGCCACATTGTGAGTTTGAGCCAGAATTCTCTTTTCCTCCATTGAGAACCCTTGTTATTCCCCTAGAGAGGATTGAAGAGGAGAAGGATACGTGGAAGCAGTTGGTGCATAGTGAAGAGGAGCCCAGGACCAGGTTCGAGGAGCAGTAGCCGATCTCATTATAAGTAAACTTTGTGATTTTAGTAAAAGGAATACTTTTTCTGTCCCGCCATATGATGTTTTCAATCTTTATGTTTGATTTATGTTGACATCTAACCCACTAATTCATATATGAAATGCATGTTCGTAGCTCTTTGTTTCTTTGTATATGAATGTAGGTCAGCCTTGGGAGGAGACTTGTAGTCGAGGACAAATCGAACGCTAAAGGATTGACACTGGACACGGAGTTTAAGGTAAAGTTACCGGATCCTGTTTACTTTGTTTTTCATGCATGAATGTTGGGTATAGTAGGGGTAGTTATAAAAAGTAGGAAACTTTTAGACGGTTAAATCTGCCTACATGTTGAACCCTAGTGTAGTCCATAGGGAGTTTTTCCCACTATAAGCACCAACTCCACTACTGAAGCTTGGTGGTCGGCTTGATTATTGTCCAAGGCTGCATAGATTTGTGGCATGCTCCTAACCACATCATTGACAGTGGTAGCTTCTTGGATATTGTAGACTCTCTTACTGTTTTGTTGTCTGTGTGGATAGTCCCTCAACCGATGATTTTCTCCACAACCCCAAAATTTTAAGGGTTCTTTCTTTAGGTTGTCAGTATTTCCTAGGACTATCTTAAAAGGTTTATTCCCACTTTGAAAGGGGAAATTTTGTTGATGCACACTTCTAGTAGGAAGGATCATTCTAGAATCCTTTCCATAATTATTAAATCTTGAAGATTTAAATCCCTTCTTCTTGAATCTTGAACTACTCCTCTTCTTCCAGTCTTCATGAGGCCCTGTCTTATTTCCAAATTGTTCATAACAATACCTCGCCTTCTCGATGGTTTCTTCTAAGGTCTTTGGTTCGTCAAACTCAATTCTGTCCCAGTAGGTCTGAGGTAACCCACTAATGAATCATTTCATTTTTACCTTTTCATCTTTTATGTAGGGTACATACCTCAGTAGCTCAAGGAATTTATTGACATATTCATCTATGGTGAGCTACCCCAGCCTGAGTTCATAGGATTCCTTAGTCTACCCATCCATGTATTTCTCTTACAGATACTGCTTCCTGAAGTATTTCTCGAACTGTTTCCATGACAAGTCCTTCTCATGGAATCCTTTCACATTCCTAAGGTCTTCCCACCAAATGGAAGCCTTTCCATTCAGGTTAAAGATGGCTATTTGACACTTCAAGTTTTCAGAGTAGTCATGGACTCTTAAGTACTTCTTTAAATCAAGCAGCCAAACTTCATCCTCTTCTCCCTTCTTAATATCTCTATCGAAAGAGGGTGGTTTGGATTTCTTGAACTCTTCAGGATCATGATTTTTGGATAGCTTCCGCTTCTTACCTTTCCTTTGAGAACGTGAGCTAGCTCTGCTACTAGAAGATCCCCTGGATTTTCTAGCTCCTTTCTAGAGGATTCTACCGATGAGTGTCCCCTGTCTCCATATTGGACCTTCTTCGAGGTACTTCTCCTAGTGTGGTCACTTATGGGGTCATGTTTTTGGATCGCAGGTGGACTTTGACTTCTCTTCTCACGTCGTCGGTCCACATGATTGGTTGTGGGTTCATGTTGCAGTTGCTTATGTATGTCGGATAAGCTCTATAGCAAGACTGTGTTAATTTTTGTTTGTTTTTCTTTCTCCTTTATCAATATCTCATTGTCAGCCTTGCAACTCTGTAATTCGTCCCTGAGGCTCCTTACAGTTTCAGCCAGATCCGGAGGGGTTTCTGCCGCTCTCCTTTCGTCATATTCTTTGTCTCTCTTATGTCAGCCATCCCCCACTTCATGACACGTCACCATCCTTTAGTCTTGAATTTTTCCCGTGAATTACTGGCTACTAGAATGCTGACAAAAACACTTATTGTTAGCTAACAGTTTATGAAAAATGCACGGCTCAAATTCCTTAAATGCACACACACAGTAGAAAGTTTCATTCTTTTCCTCAATAAAAATTTTAACCAGACTCTTTAAGAAGGAGACAAGATAGAGTGTCATTCTTAAACGTACTCTAAATATGGTTTTTGAGCGACTCATCCATGAGCCCAAGCAGGCCAAGTGTTGTAACCATGCTCTGATACCAATTTGTAACACACCCACTGTGGGGCATAAAAAATTCATTCTCCTTACGGAAACAAATCCACTCTCCATTATCTCTAATTTGGAAAGTCGGAGAACTAGCCCCCTTTTTCTTTGACAACCATCATATATGAATGTGGGTTATAATCAAGCGTCAATCACATGATTGCAGGCGCAGACAAAGGTGGTTTGATTCCAACTACTTTTCTCCCCACAATTCACCACGAGCCACCATGTGTCTCTTTCTCAATACCGTGGTTCCGATTGCGGCCTGCCCTCTAACCTTTAAAGTCTGATCACTTTCTATCCCCCCAATTTAACGTGACCTTTGATCTCACGATCTTGACGATACTTCTGAACCGATGGATTAGATCTGCCCCTTTTAAATCAACGGACGTGATTTTCTTCTGGACTTCGGCGTTCAGAGTTTTCAACTCTCAAACCTTGTTTTCTCTGCGGTGGTTATCTCCCGGAGTGGAAGATATGTTGACACATGTCCCTCGTAAAAGGTCATTTCATATGAACTTCAGCTCTCTGGCCTTCGGGAGTTCTTGTTCAATACCCTCTCTTTCTTCTAGAGTGATTTCTCCCGAAGTGGCAGATCATTTTCCACGCGTCCTCTCCAAATCAACGGTCCTGGTCCTCTTCGGGACTTCAGCAATTTTCAACCAAGACCAGATCAACGGCCTTCAGCTCCCTTCTCGATCAACGATCGAGATTCTACTTCGAGACTTCGGTGCTTTCACCCTCTACTTTCCTCTGGAGTATTTTGTACCTGGAGTTCTAGATTGGGTGCCATGCATCCACCTCAAATCAATGGCTCTCGTCTGCTTCGGCGGTTCGGGCTTTGGCAATTTAAAACTCTTCTCCTTCGTGTTCTCCCAGAGTGTTTTCACCTGGAGTTCATGATCTATCGCCATGTTCCCTCCGGATCTGATGATCCAGATTCTCTTCGGGTCTTCGGGCTTCAGACCTTTCAATTCTCAAACTTCACTTTACCTCAAATTATGTGGATTTTTGTTGCGTGTCCCCCTTGAATCGAACGATTGAGAATTACTTCGGGTCTTTACCCGAATTCCACAGATTCACACCACCTATCCTCTGGATCTGATGGTTGAGATTCATTTCGGCTCTCCGACTCTCCGGTCTTCAGGAGTTTCAACTCTCAACTGAAATTCTCGAAGTGATTTCTCCGGAGTTAATGGTATGTCGACACGTGTCTCTTGGCGATCAATGGTCAGGATCTACTTCAGCTATTTGACTCTTCGAGCTTCAGAATTTTCAAGCTTCTATGCACTCGTTTCTTCCGAAGTGCATTCACCCAGAGACTCTTATCTATTGACACGTACCCCTCCTGACGATCAATGGACTGGACCTACTTCAGGTCTTTGCTGATTACGGTCTCTCCTTGACCACAAAATCTCCCTCAAGAGTTGTGGATCTTGCGCCACCTGTCCCTCTTGGCGATGAACGGTCCCAATTCACTTCGGGACTTCACGACTTTGGCCATTCAACCCTCCTATGCACACAAAGGTTAAAACTCGTGCACTTTACCTTAGATTAGACAACTATCATCCCTTTGCGCTCAGATCCGACATTTAGGATCTCTTCCTTCCCAACGATTCTCCTTTGCTTCCCTGGACGTTGATCTAACGGTCCAGGCTTCTCCCCACAACCAATATGATGGTTGTTGTCGCTCCTCCTCCTGAGCTTCTGACTTATTCTGACTTGGAAGATTTTTTTTGATGTTCAAAGGCCTCAACCCTCGTTCCTCCTGTGAGCCTGGTATCTTGGGTCTCTCCTTTGCTCTTGAAAATGTTATCTCTTCTGAGATTTCCGATTCTCTTAGACCGACAATACCGAAGGAATCTGCTACTCAACGGATTTCCTAAAGTGTTCACGACCAACCATATCACAATTGTTCAAGGCCTGGCGGTTATGATCTGACCAATATCGAGATGTCTTCCAATCGACAGTTCACAGTAATTGTGGGGCCCCAACATGCATGCTCTTTATCAGATAGCTCGCCCTCTGCAATCTGGAAAGTACTCGCCCAACTTGGTTAAACCAGAGTCATCGATCTTCTAGACCAACGAGATCAACGGAGTTGGTGAATTTCGGGTTGTTAACTAGCGTGTTCGCTACTTTCATCTTCGCTCTCCACAATGAATCCCCACCCTTTATCTATGTTCATAGATCGACGGTTCATAATGATTACGGGGTTCAACCTCCACAATCTACGAAGTGCTCACTCGACTCTAGCCTCATTCTATTCGTTGATCTCCCATTCCCGATGAGATTGACGACGTGGGTTGATTGCGGGCTGTGAACTAGCATGTTTGCTAATTTCACCTTCGTGCTCCACAATGCTTCCTCGTTGTCTGATTCTTAAGTCATCGGTGGTTCAAGTAAATTGACTATCATACAACTTGACATCTCGGAGCTTCGATCTCCAAGGATCTGAAACCTTCATGAGCTAACTCCCTTTTGCGAAAGGTTCCTAGACCCAGCTCATGTGGATCTTCAGATAACTCTTGGGTTATAATCCCCACTCTTAGTCGGGTTTTTGGTTAAGGACTTAGGTGTGAGTTCAAAGTCTCCAAGACTACTAGTTTGAAGGAAAATCCTACCTAACTCACGGAGCTTTAAGCTTTGTGCCAAGGCAAGGTGAAATCGTGAGGTTACCAAACGGTAGCTATGTCAACAGGCATGATCTGACTCTGGAATGGTGATGTAATCCCCTAGAGAAAGCGCCTCTGAGGGTTGAACGAGATCATATGGAAAATCAAACAAAAGTATATGTTCTTTATAGAATGAACGTATACTCATAACTTGAACATTTCATACAAAAAACCATTTATAGACATATAAATAGACACATGCATCCATTATTTCCAATTCAAAGCACAAGACATGAAAACACTTATCAGGACCATAAGGTGTGATGCAACTGCTGAAAGGGTTGCTCTTTTCCACCCAACCATATGATATCAGTGTTCTCTTTCATGGAAGTATCAATCATGCTTTTACAATCACGAGCTATGTTTCCATAGTTATGGCATTTGTAACATTCAATGTTATGTGGGGCCAGATAAACATTTATTGCTTGAACATTTATTCCATAATCCCTACAATCTGCAACCTTATGTCTAAAGTTAGTTCAATAAAAACAATGATCATAAAAGAAATTTACATATCTAGGAGTAAATGATCTTCTTTGTGGTGTAGTCCTTCTGAATTCTTGTCTTGGTTGATCATGATCTTCTCTTCTGTGGATCCTGTTATCACTCCAAGAAACCCTTTGTGGTTGCAGACCAAAGGTGCTTGGTAACTTAAGAAATGAATGTTTTTGTATTTTGTAAATGTGGATCAATGGGACAACTCAATACA
>JZKD02S1915784.1:18434-44907 GCA_000966675.3 Picea glauca
AATCAGCGAAATGCGATTTCCCGATACGATTAACTTAATAGTTAAGACTGATTTTTTAAATGAGATTAGGATAATAATGAATTAATAGAGGATTAGCGCATCGGGAAATCGGGAAGTTGGAACATCGGGATTTAAGGTGTATTGAACTTTGTTATTTTCAAACCGCGAACTCCGATATCCCGATGTTCATTTTAGAAAAACTTAAAATTTTATCATTTTTTTTTTTTTTTTTCAGAATATTATTTGAGAAAGTATTTGGCATATTCATAGATTAATTTTCAATCATTCTCTTTCCAGAATAAGTCTCGAGTGTATTTCGAATTCATTAGATCTGGAAAAATTTTAATAATGCAAAGACTCCAGGATACCAAAATTTGTTCAAAAAAACAAAATTTTAGTTCTGTTTCAACACTTCCATTTCATCGTAGCTGCAAGGGCTATGATGGTTCTGATTGAAGTGTATCTGGCCACATGAGCAAACGTCTCTTCATAATCAATGCCTTCCTTTTGAGAAAATCCACAAGCTAAAAATCTTTCTTTATATTTCTCAATACTTCCATCAGCAACATGTTTGATCTTGTATACATTTTTGGAAGATACCACATATTTTCTCTTCGGTCTGGGAACTATTTCCCATACATCATTCTTTATAATGTATTGGTATTCTTCTGTCATGGCATCTTCCCATTCTTGCTTCTGAATGGATTCTTCAAAGCAAGTAGGCTCCTTCTCTAAAAGATCACACATCAAAACCATGTAATTGGAGAATGGCTTGGTTTTCTTGACTTGTCTCATGGTTCCTTCGGGGGCACCATACTTCTCTCCATATTGAATAAGTTCCCTTTCCTAGGATGGCTTTCTCTTGTGAGAGATTGTCATATAGCGAGGTTCTTGAGATTCTATTATGCCATGATCTTCTGGAATCTCCTCATTAGGGGAAGTTATGACCTCATTGGTTTTGCAACTCTGGGAGCTAGAGGTTCTTCATATACTTCTTCAAGCTGGCATATTCTTGATTTCTTTAGTGATTCATCTTCATTAAAGGTTACATCTCTACTGATCTCGATATGATGGTAACCTGACATATAAATTATAAATGCCTTTGAGACCTCACAATATCCAACAAATATTCCCTTCTTTCTTGAAGGGTCCAACTTGGTTCTCTTTTATTTCGGAATGTGTACAAATACTAGACAACCAAATATTTTGATATGGCTTACTTCTGCCTTCTTTTCGGAGAACATCTCTTCGGGGGTTTTGAACCCAAGTGCACTATGGGATAATCTGTTCTATACATACACTAATGTTCTTGCTGCTTCTTCCCATAAGTGCATTGGAAGATCTTGATCATGGATCATAGTCTTCACTGCTTCCATTATAGTTATGTTCTTTCTTTCTTATACACCATTTTGTTGAGGATTGTAGGGAGTGGTGAGTTCCCTCTTGATCCTGACATATTTACAAAATTTTACAAACTCTTTTGAGGTGTATTATCCTCCATTATTTGACCTGAGTATCTTGATATTTCTTTCAGAGAGATTCTCTATCAAAACTTTGAATTCCTTGAATTTACCAAACAATTCATCTTTTGATTTCAAAAAGTAAACCCAGGTTTTGCGAGAATAGTCATCACTGAAAGATACATAGTATACATACCCACTAATGGAGGTTGATGGCATTCTGCCACATGCATTTGAGTGGATGATATCTAAGACTCCTTCTTTGCTATCACTCTTTGGGGAGGGGTTCTTGATGTTATTTCCTTGTGCACATCCATTGCACACACCTTCATGGTCAACCTTGAATTATGGTAGACTTGTAACTGTCTTGCTTACATATGTTAATGCCTTGCAATTGATGTGAGATAGTATTCTATGCCAAAGTTCACATGGATTCTCAATGGAATGAGTCAAGGATGCTTATGAGTGACATTTTATCTTATACAAGCCACCTTGTTCTGTTCCAATAACAATTGCATCTTCTATGGTTTTTCCTTTAGGCCACATAAAAAATTCTCCATCTATGAAAGCAACTGTGAATCCTTTCTTATCTAAACCTAAGATAGAAAGTAAGTTAATTGTCAAACCTGGTACACATAGTACATCCTTCATCTTCATTGGGGTCCCTGAATCAAGTTTGTAATTTGACTCTCCCACTCCTTTGATAGGGTACTAGTAATCATCTCCAAGTGTAATTTTCTGGGGAAAGTTCTTTTCTGTAAGGATAGAGAGAATGTCTCCTTGACCTGTCATGTGCTTGGAAGCACCACTATCTATGAGACAAGTATCCTTACCAGGTGACACTAATCCTGAGAGGGAAGATATTGAGACATAGTCTTCAATCTATTATTTTATCATCATTGTGGGTGGCTCTTCATATTCAACTGTATGGGCATGGTGCCTTTTCTTTCTCTTCTTGTATTCTTCTCTTTTAGCTGGAACTTTTTTAGAAATATGTCCCATCTTGTCACAATGGTAACATTGGTAGGATGAGAAATCCTTTTCTCGTCTTTGACCTTTCTGAAACTTCTAGAATCTTTTTGGAGGGTGAGATTCTTTATGGATGAATTTATTTGGGGAGTGAGACCCCTTATGTTGATAAGTTTCCTTCTGGAATTGAGACCTATTCCTTACTCCTTTAGTATGAGCATATAGGGGTTTATATTTATCTCTTGATATTACTGCTTCTCGGTTAGCTACTCTTGCTTCTTCTTGAATACATTCTTCCCACAGACTGTCAAAATGTGTTTCATCCTTTCTGGCACAAATGGTTTGGATGAATGCATCCAAAGGTCTTGTGAGTCCATTAAGAGCTATCATTATGAGTTCATATTCATATAGAGTATCACTGATTGCTTATACCTGTTCCTTGAATTGTGATATTCTAGAGAAATATTCATGAATTGTTTCTCCTTTCTGCATCCTTGTACTTTTGAGTTGAGTTCTTAGGTTCATCTTCTGGTTGATGTTCTTTCCTTCATACATTCTGGTTAGGGAATCAAACATTTCTTTTGGAGTTTTATTTTAATCCACTTGAGGAATCAAGTGATCTTTAATAGAGTCTGCAATGATTCTTTTGGCCCTAACCGTGTCCTTTTGGTGTTTTTCTTTAGCTGTAGCATCAATAGGTTCTGGTACATCCTCTTTAATGAATTTTGATAGGTAATTCTCTTAAAGAATGAGTGCAATCCTATACTTCCAGGCATGGAAGTTATCCACACCTTCTAGCTTGTCAACAATCTTAGTGCTTGTAGACATCTTGACCTGTAGCTAGGAAAATGACTAAAAATTGAAAATGCTCAGAATTTAAATATGAACTTACTAGGAGGTGTTCTTGGATGAGGTGAGTAGCTTGGTGCAGTTAGATTTCATAAAGTCCATAGTTTTCCTCTTCAAACTGGGCCTGTGGAATTCTGGACTGGTACTTCTGGTACTCGTTCTAGTTCCTGGTTTTCTAGTTTTTTGGAACAAGTGAAAACTAGGGTTTCACTTCCGAGAGTTTTGTCCACTGAAAAGGTGCGTTGAGGCTGCCAAAGAGTTCTCTAGGCTAGGGTGCACTTCCTTGATGAGTTTTAGGCTAAAATTCTTCTTCGATAGAAAACCCTAATTTTCATGTACATCAACAATGATGTTTTTGCTTGTGCAGTGAAAGGTGCTCTCTTCAGCTTAGCTCTGATACCATGTTAAGTTTTGAGCTATTATTAGGTTTCTTTTCAATTTACTAGATAACAATAACATAGGTAGGATCATTGAGATAAACACCATCACAAGATACACAACATTTGTCATGGGAAACCCTCATGGGGGATAAAAGCCAACAAAAACTTCCTTAATATAGATAGCCAATACAATGCCAAGACAATAAACCAAAACACTAGAGAATATCCAACACTGAGCAATGCACCTCTCTCTTCCTTCTTCTCCCAACTGCAGCTACAAACTTGCGCACTTGATGAGCAAATGAGTGAGTGAGATAATGAGGTGCTAGCCTCCTTTATTTATACTGGTTGGCAGGCGCTGGAAAGGTGTCTCTTCACTGGGCAGGTCCAACTTTTCTTCTTAGTGGTTAAAACCACTTTAATTAGGCTTGGGGGATGAATTCTTAATTTGCATAATATAATTAGGGTTTAACCAATATGAAAAAGGGAATTTGGTCAAGTAAAAATCCCAACATGATCAATCCACAAAATGGGATTGATCTGATGAATAATAACTCAATAATAAATAGAATACATTTTGCAATTACAATATTTCAACACCTTCACCCACATCTATGAGTGAAAAAGGAGCTCAACTTCCTCCGGTTCTTTGTGTTCACTTGGATGGACCTTAGTGGTAGTGATGGTGGCACTAGGTTTTGCATCAATGATCTGCCTTTCCTTGTCTAGTTTTGATTCAGAGTCGAAACCCGCAAATAACTTCTAGGCTTTCAGCTCGGCCGCCAATGACTACTTCGATCGACATTCATCGATGTTATTCTAGGGGTTCTTATGGAATTCACACCACTTTCCAGTGTCTTTCTTCATATTCCCATTTCCCTTATTTTTTTTATACTTGGACTAGTTGTCCTAAGGTGGTCCATCCTTGATCTGTCCTTTGTTCTATGAGTTGGGTCTGCCTTTTCCCTTTTTTTGCTGTGAGGAATTCATAGATCCAAAATCCTGCTTCTTCTATTTAAATTTCTACTTGATTTTAAAAGCATATCGATAGGTCGTTCCTAATGATACAATATCTAAAAACTCCATTTCAATTTGTATGTATCTATGTAGAATTCCAAAGTACTTGAGAACCAAGTTTCATTCATATTCTTTGATACCTAGTTTGGTGCGCAAGGTATGGAAGATATATGTGAACTCTAGAACAGGTTAGTCCCTTTCCTACCTTAGTGTGGTCCATCTCGTATACTGGTCATCATAGCTTCCAACATGGTAGTATTATTCCTTATTAACATCCCTAAAAGAATCCCAAGTGGGTGTGACCGCAATAATTGTGGATTCATCAGTGGCCTTTTTCTCAAATTGAGTCTTCCACCAATCCTTGACATGGGGGACAACCTTAAGGAGGGAAAAGGTAATATTTTCTCTATTAGGAAAATTATGGATAAAAAAATACCCTTCTACCAGATTCAACCATTTATTTATAGCAATTGCATCTATCTGACCTTCAAACAAAGGGATATCAAAACTCACTTGTACCTTGAAGGGGGAGGCGCCTCCAAAGTAGTCACTTGACGAAGATGCGTCTGTTGTTGGTAGCAGTCGAAGGATTTGGGAAAAAATATCCATCATCTCATTCCTTTGTCCTGTGACGACTTCCTCAATCAACAGTTTAATAATGTCTCATCCTCCCTCATCTCTCTTTTCTTCTACCATGGATGTCCATTGGGTTCGTCAAGGATGGTCTTCCAAAGGATTAACTATTTCGAGTCCTAACTCCTTGTACCTTGACCTTGTTGGGGAAATTTACAGAGAAACAAATAAAGATAACACCACTCTAATACCACTGATCCAAATTTATGAATTAAATGAAATGAAATACAAATATACAACACAAAAATAGAGATACATAGAAACTTGTATTCTATTAATAAATGGAAAATGATGAAAATATAAAAATGCAAAATGCAACAAGCTTGCTCGAATGGTGGTATCTTATTTATGAGAAGAGATGTGGTGGCTACATGCATTTGCAAGATTCTAATTACAATGAAGATATAAAGGCATTTTTAACATAAAGCATAAATGAGAAAACCCTAACATTGGAAGATGAAACACCAAAAGGTTTGTGGGCCCCGATGGGGGTAGTTGATACGTCAACTTCTTGAGGGTGTAAATTTTCACACAATATTTGTTTGGTGCATTCGATACCTAGATGGAAAGGTCTAATCAAGAAGTACAACTTTTGTCAAGGGTTATGGTATTCCATTGCAAACTCCCCCCTCCCCCCCAAAAGTCCAAAAAAACATTGTTTAGGGCCTCAAAACGACCCTATAAGTTTGGGACTTGAAAAATTGTAAAACAAATTCCAAAATGGAAAACTATTCTTTGATCCAGTGGAATAGGTGGGTGGTGACCAATATCCACCTAGATCACAAATTCTCCTGTAATACATGGTCCTAATTGGGCCCTTCCCTTTCATATTCACATTGATGCATAAGCTAAATCTGTAGGAGTAGTCATGGGACAAAATGAATATGAGAAACCCTATGCAATTTATTTCATAAGTAAGAACTTAGATGGTGCAAAGATCGACTACATTGTTACACAAAATGAATTTTTAGTTGTAGTTCATGTTCTCAATAAATTCAGACATTATGTTACATGGTATAAAGTTTTTGTGCATACAAAGCATACTGCCATTAGATATTTGATGAATAAACCTAACATCAATGACATAATGATTATATGGAATTTTTATTACAACAATTTGACCTAACCATTCTTGATAATCCTGGGAAGTAGAATGTTGTTGTAGATTTTTTGTCCAGGTTGATTATTCCTACTGAACAAGGAATGATTCATGACCCTTTCTCAGATGAGCACCTCTTTTCCATATAACCCCCCCCAACCCTAGTTTGTTGACATAGCAAATTACTGTAATAACAGGGAGGTTTTCCTAACATTTCTCCTACCGAGAAAGATGAAAGATTGTTAAAAAAAAGCTTATACTATACTTGGGTAGTAGGATATTTGTTCAAACTTGGTCCATACCAAGCCTTGAGGAGATGAATAAGAGAATATTAATATTAAGTGCATGATATCCTCCATGATTTTCATGATGAACTGTGTGGAGGGAACTATGCAGAAAAGAGAACATCCTACAAGATATTACAAGTTAGATACTATTTTCCAACCCTAGATAGAGATTCTCAACAATACACTTCACATTTTCATGAATGTCAAAGAATTGGGAAGCCTACAAAGAGGAATGAGATGCCTTTGTAGCCTCAAGTATCACTGGAACCATTTGAAAAGTGGGGAATGGACTTTATAGGCCCAATTGATCCACCATTGGGGAAGAAGAATCACATACTGGTATGCATTGACTAGTTGACCAAATGGAATGAAGTAAATACTATGAAGGATGCCACATAACAAAATGTAGTTTCATTCCTCCAAGAATGCATATTCTCAAGGTTTGGTTATCCAAGAGAGATAGTCACAAACCAAGGAGCTCATTTTACATCCATAATTATTTAGGAAATCATGAAGGAACACAAGATCCGCCATAGGAATTCAACACCCTTCCATCCACAAGCAAATGGATAGGTTGAAGTCACCAATCGAGAGCTAGAAAATATCCTCACCAAAATAGTAAGCATGGACAAGAATAATTGGTCAAAGAAACTAATAGAATAAGTATGGGCATACAACATCACATGGAAGACTACCACATGCCTTACACCCTTTGAATTATTCTATGATAAGAAATCTATGCTCCCTATTGATTTTGAATACCATACATTAAGGATAACAGTTGTTGTGAGAAATCTCACCCTGCAGATAGGTTGAGCTTCCCTTAGTTGGATTTTTTCAACTAAGACAACTAGAACAAATGGACACTAACATTCCTATTTTCCATATATTTATGCATGAAATAAGAGAGGAGCATAAAGAGAATGAGACACCTTTTTATGTCAGTTGTCCTCGCTTCTCTTTGTCATTTTGGTGTTGGATCCAATCCAGCTCCAAATGTAGTCTACTTTCAAAGACATAGAACTATCCTCCCCTTCTACTGCTTGTAAAAGGTTAGATAAAAGCTATCACAACTAGGCCACAATCACTCATACATAAATTTGAAACGAGACAGAAATAAGGAAATAGGCCAAGTTTATTAATATGAGAAACAATGGAACTTACAATCATGATGCACTACAAGCCTTCCTCCACGCTTCTCCTTGCTATCCCCTAAATATGCACCGCCAAGATACCTTCTGAAGTCTGAGATCAAAGGTTTGATATTTGTCCAGCTGTTCTCTATCATGAACCCCCATCAACCTTGAGAGGACTTGTTTATATAGGATCTTGGGAGGCTTAACAAACATAGGGAATCAAGGGAAGGTTGAGATATTTCCTCCATGAGCTAGGATTGATTACCCAAAGTGGAGGCACTTGAAGCCAGACTCATACTTTATCCATAACAACCCAAAGATCCTCAAAATTGTCCCACATAAAAAGGTGGGATTGTTTAAAACCACCCCAACAGAAGTGACACTCGCTAAATTCTTGTGACAGGGCATCAATGACACTCCAAAATGGTCTATCTAGGGGTGTCACACAAGGGGTGACGCTCCCTAATCCATGGAAGGGGGGCATCAATGCTCCAACTAAGCCAAAAATTGAGGGTAAAAGTCATGTTTTCAACCTTCAAAATGGGTTTTTCTTCTCTTCAATGGTTAGGGATGAAGACAAACTGTTATTTCGTGGTGTCAGAGCGATGAAAAATAAATGCAACACTTAGGAAAGTGTCTTTTTGGAATTACAACACTCAACAACACAAATTTACATAAGTGTGGCACTTAATACAACACTAAGCAGTGTGCAAATTTTGCGTGTAACAAATTCCCCCCTAAAATGTGAGGTCAGAAGAACGCTGATGGCAAAACATTTTACAAAAATATGTGCATCAAGGGACTAGAGTAGGAGAGCCTGGCGGAAGCTGCAAACAAACATCAAATAGCATATATATGAATCATTTCAAGGTAGGCATACCCATGCTCGATACAAAATGGACTTAAAGCATGGTCGTTGACCAATACACTACGGATCCATGACAATATTGGCTAAGGATATGGCCACCAACCATACCATGTGGATCCATATATCGATGACTCGATCAGGTTGTAGCCACATAATTTTACACAATAGAGACACAATATGATAACAATATAGCCACAGACCAATACAAAGTGGATCTATGTGATAGTGTACATAAGTAATATTATCCTTCATTGCAACTTGGGTTGGGCACATAACACTGCTAGGTGCCAAAAAATTTCCCAGGGTCTTCATCCCGATCCCGAACCTGTATGATTCTAACCATGGGAAAACTTGTGTGGATGTCGAACATGGTAGAAACCACTTGATTACTGGTCATTAACATATACCATTAACAAGTGCGAGGGAAATTACCAGAAATGAAAACGACTCCCAAGGTACCCTAGTACATTCCCTCGAATGTGAATCAATGAGCTGAAGTCAAACACTCGATGGAATCTTCCGATCATAGGTCAATGATATAAACCCGCTATCGAAAGTGAGAAAACCTGCCATTGAGGAATGCAGGCTCCAAGGAAATAATTGGTTTCTAAGTCTGATTCCTGGATAATGTGTTGAAGCCGACATGAACAGACTCGTCAAAGGAGAACTATATGGATCCCCCATCATTGACACAACAATGGTTAGGATAGTGATTTGAGTTTATAGAGAAAATGTGGACAGACTGAAACATGTATGAAAATGGATAATACTGCAGAGGTTGATTGAAGCTGAGACTTCCCTTGAACATTGTGTGGCAAGACAAGTGACTTGGAAGCATTGACTCGATGAGGCATGGATCCAAACATAATGTGATGACAACCAAAGGTTCTCATCAAAGGAGTCGAAAGAGTATGACAACACATAGAATTGGTATGACTCAGAGACAAGTGAATTACCCAACTATAAGCAGAATGTAGACAAGTGCCATGTTCAAGGGTGAATAAGAACAATTGGTGTAATGTTTCATAAGATTGACCCACTTCCCAAATCCCCCCCCCATCCAGATAGATAGTACATATTTTTTTTTTAATGAGATCGAGAAGGATAACAAATACTCAGTATAAATCACCTTCAGTAAGTTCCTCTTCACATGTTTAATGAACTTGAAGAAGTAAGGGTTCAATCCCAGATAGGTCCTTCAATGTACAGTTTTACAAGCCCAAAGAAGGTAAAATTGGTCTATTCACAATTAGAGAGTCTGAAAAGAACTAAAAGGAGACTCCAAGGGTGACTTTTCTGTAAATTTAGTCTCCCAAGCCCGAAAAAGCATAAAATGATATGAGAAAGAACTCTTCTAGCTGAAAGAGGATAGAGTGTTCCTTTTTCATAATTAGTTTTACAAGGCCAAAAAAGGGGTAAACTACCACTCAAAATACAACCTTTCAAACCTTTTAATGAGTGTGAAAGGAAACAAGCTCACTCAACAATCTTTTCATATTTAGAGAGTCTGAAAAGAACTTAAAGGAAACTCCAAAGAGTTCCTTTTTCGTGTAGATTTTACGAGTCCAAAAAAGTAATAAAAGTATACTCAATAACCTATTCTCATGTATTTACGAGCATGAGAAAGAAAATATACTAAGCTCAGTTTCTTCCCAATGTAATGTCCAAAGGTTGGTACTTTCCCCCCAGTGTGAAAAGCTAGTGACTTAACTCCAACATGATGTCCAGAGGTTGGAGACATTCCCCCCAAACTTCGTTTCATCCTCCTACTCTTCTTATAGCCCAATTTCTATACCAGAACAAACTCGTAGCTATTAATAGAAAAATGTTCACTAGGGAGGGAGGAAGAAAGAGGGTCAATTGACAAAGGTCGATGAAATGAAGGTCCATTTACAATATCCAGTGAAAGACTCGACTCAACATTTATGACATATAGCGAAATACTCGACTCAATGTTTACGAGATATAGCAAAAAGACTTGACTCAACTAGAAGGGAATTGTTTTCATTTTTTAATGGTATTGACATAGACAATGAACTATTCTCATGGCCTCTTGGTTCGATCCTCAGACCTTTGTTTCATTTTTCAACGAGCTTTCCATAGAGAAAAAAAAAAAAACTATTCTCGTAATCCTCTGTTTCATTTTTTTTTAATGAGCTTAACACAAAAATGGGAACTATTCTCTCAACCTCTTCTTGATCATGGATTCCAAGAGAACAATGCTCTAGGAGGAATAAATGTCAAGGGACACAATAGGGATATGTAGATCAGGCTCTGATATCCCTATCGAAGAGATCACCATGTCAACTACCGGATCTAAGTCAAAAGAAGTCAAGTATACATTGAGAGGCTCCTTATCATAGACAATTGAAAGCATGTGACATGTTGCCACATAATTAACCTATGGTGGGGTGGATAGTGCTTGCTGAATTGAATATGGATATACCATCAGTACAGAAAGAAAATTGAATCAACTAAATGGCTTAGATGAGTACAGGATGCAAGCATTATTCAACACTGAAGTAGTGCATCAACAAAGAAAAGATTGGCATGATTAGAAGATCATGCATAGCAAGTTCAAATAAGGGGATTGGCCCCTCTGATATGATTCAATACTAAAGTAATTCAAGGGAAAGATGATGACTACATGGCTAGGGCCCTACATTATTCAAAAATGCTATGATAATGGTTCGGACCATATCAAAACCATTGATGAAGAAAGAATCCTCTTGCTAGTGAATGGATTCAACCTAAAATTTTACAACAAGCCAATGACAAGGGAAGAGTTTACAACAAAAGTGAAGACACAAAATCTGGATGTGATTGATAGAAGAGATTCTCTCAATCCATCCAAATTATGAGATATGAAAAACAAAAGAAAAAAAGAGAGAATAAAATACCTAGATGAAAATCTCACTAAGGCATCCACGATAGAATTGTGGGTGAAAAACTCCCATGGAGGCAATCTCAGATCTGAAGAATAAAAAAATATATCCTCATCACGAAAACCTCCCAGAGGCTTGATTAGGCAAGGCATTGGTGAAAACCAACAATGGCACCTTTGCCTTGAGAAAAAATAAAGAAAGAAAAAAGAAAAGAGAACAAAAGAGAGATAATTTTTTTAGAATACTAATGATTTTGTTTTGCAGGTACCCATGGAATCCATCATCTGCACAGAAGGGAAATTTAATAATCAGTAAACAGTTAGAAGAAAATCAAAATTAGCACAAATAAAAAGGCAACACGAATTTTCTGAGTTTTCTGCACTTTCAACATCATTTCCATACATCTCGCTTTCCATCTTTCCATTCATAAATACCTTTTAATTTCCATTTTATTTTACATCAATAACACTTTACATTCTCCACATTTTCATATTTATCCCTTTGTTTCAAATAAATTGAACTACGGGATCATTCCTACAAGATCATTTTCACAAATAACATGTATCATTTTAAAGTAAAATACTAGCACTAGCAATATCATTGCTAGCATCAACAACATTACAATCATTATCAACCATTTTTTTGTATCAAATAGAAGCATCGAGACAACAAAATTACAATTCTATAGGATATCCTGTATCATGTAGAAAACATTATAGTCTGGATAAATACAGTTCTATAGGATCCCATGTATCTTGTAGAACACATTCCAACCATGATATCCAAGATATTTTTGCAGAGAGAAGATCCAACCCATATAAATAAGGAAGTCTTCAACATGATCAAGCAAGCCAACAACCAAATAACACGCATTAAAGTTTGTCATCAATCCAACGACTTGCAAACACAAACCAATCAGTGCATGCAAGAGTAACAAAAGTAACACATGTATCACATTAATATCCCCTTTTCAACATTCATTAAGACTCATACAAATATATATATGAATACATATTTAGTATGGTCAAACATTTATAAAAGTGTATCATGGTGATGATAATGAGGACATTTAGTTGTCACGTCATAGGGGGGGTGGCCATAATTCATGTTAAGGTTTGATTAACACATTAATTTAAATGAGTTAAGTGGAGAATCATTCAAAAATACATTGAACACTACAGAGACATGAATTAGGAGTACTTGATACATCATGTAGACATTTGGGATAGGACAACAGTTTAAATCCAAATTTCGGGCATAAGTGGAAGTAAAGGGGAAATTGGAACACCATTTCAAATTGTGAGAGAAGAGGGCGATTTCAAACTCTTCCAAGCAGGAGATACAAATTCATAAGAAAGAGAGATGAGCAGAAACATTCATCCATGGAGTAAGAAATCATTCCAGGAGAAGGATAGCTGCAGGTAGCCATTAAACACTCCTTTACAAAGGAATCATTCTCTATTGTATAAAATCTTCTCAATTAATGTTAGAATTTCTATGTTTTATAAACATATGGTCGAAAATTACCATTTCTAGGGTTTGCATAAGTTTTTTAGCAAGATCCTACGTTCTTGTAGAAACCAACTTACACAGTCCTGTCGAACACATTCCTATAGAAATCTGTTTGCACAGTTCCTATAGGAATGACTATGAAAATATCATATTGCCCTTAAATTTCTCGATACCTCAAATTATTCCAATATATTTATGTCACAATTCCCTAACTACCATGGCTACCTACAAGAAATAACTTAACTGTCATTTTTTTCTAAACAATGTCTCCTACAAGAAAACGATAACCGGATTTTTCTCTTTAAAACCCTTTCTCCCCTGAAACAATCCTTGAAAATTAATTCATAAGCCTCATAGAGTAACCAACTGGAGTATTTTGAAAGGCTTAGGGGGTATGATGATGAAGTGGCCATGGAATTTTCTCTAAATATTTAGAATATCCAGGAGTAAGAGTATGTGTCCACAGTAGGAGGGATGATAATTAGAGTCATTGAAGCATCCATTAGAAAAGTGTCTAATTTTCCCATGGGTATTCCTTGGGATAAAGAGGAAAGAGAATAATCCATCAATGCCAAAAAGGTTTTCTTCCACCCAATGAAAAACCTCATGAAGACAAAAATGGTATTAAGAGGGAAAGTCTTCCTCATCCTTGGCCAGAAGTGGCCTACCACATAATCAAGTATATCACATGTAAAGGCAGAATGAATGTTGTATATGCTTATCACTTCAGTCTTCTACACCAACTCAAACATTTCCCCAATCAAGAATCATCCAAGAACTTGAGCCTACCTTACTTCCTCTTACAATCATTAAAGGAAATGAGCCTAAAAGTGAATAAAGAAAAACATGAATTCTTGGCACATCACGGGATTATAAAACTAATATTCTCATATCACCTCAGAATTTTGAAACATGGGATTTTATGGGAAGAATTTATAAATATGGATCAACATGAATTTGAACAAGTATAGTGATCCAAAAAGATCTTTTAAAGACTATGGTTGAGTTTTAAAACATGAGTTCATTAACCATTTATGAAATTGATGAAAGAGGAAGAATTAATGATGTAACATGCCAGCCATAATAAGATATACAGATCTAGAAATAAGCACAAAGAAACAACAAACCATAACAACAAAGTTGTTAACGGATTTTGGCAATATCGCTTACGTCTCCAGGCCTTTGTCTAAGTGGGTGAGGCTTTCTTATTTCTCTTCAAAGATTCAAATGTACATCAAAAAAGTGTCAAATGGATTACAAACTAGTTTGGATGTGTTCTTCTAGAACTCAAGAACCCAACATAACTGACGACACTGAAAATGGATAAATGAAGCTCCCGAAAATGGCCCACAAAGTTGCTCTCCTCAATGGCTTCCCTGCATAAAAATGGCTTTGACTGTCAAATTCCTCATCATTTATCCTTCTCTAAACCTCTCTAAGGATGCCAAGAACCTTTTGTTTATATAGGCTTTAAGTTGGAAACAACCTCCCAACTTCCCCCCAAGATCTGGCCTCAAAAAGGGCTCCAGGTCCTCCAAAAATGACCAAAATCTCCCAAAATAAGGATAAAATATCAATAAAATTATAAGTTATGGTTGAAAAACACAAAAATGAACATATGGCGCGCCAACCCCCTTTACCCAGGCCTATGGTCCTATGGGCACTGCCATGTGGCCTCGGGCTGGGTGCTAACTGTTGAGCCTTGGTCCTTAGTTGTTGTGCTGGTCGTATGGGCCATATGGCCACATCCCTATTGCTCCAAGTGCCCTCCAACATATCGACAACCCCTTGTCTAGCTCCTGGTCAATCGGGGTTGGCCCCCACCGACCGGAGCCTATCCTCCAACACGTGCACCATATCAACACTTATAATATATGCGTCGTTAATATATGCGTCGTTTATCAACCAAGTCACAGAGATAGTGCAGTTGGTTAGAGCCTTGGTGTTAGGTCGTTGGCATGTCGGGAGGTCATGGGTTTGATTCCCCCAGAGGTGGAACAAACCTTTTACCCAGCCATCCTTGGGAAAATCTGGGGTGCCACCTGGAACCCTGTGATTGGGTCATGTGTCACCCTGGGATTAGCCCGTACTGCTGACGCAATGGCCCAGTCAGCTGCCGCATCATCCACCATACAACCTAGTCACCCACCACGTGTCACTACCACACCACCCTTTCTTACTTCCATGTGTCAGTCCGTACTTCCATGTCATCTGTCATACAATACAATCACCTACCACGTCATCCTACCATACACCCAGTTGTCATCTGTACGACCACGTGTCCATCTATCATTGGGCCACATCACTGTACGGACTGTAATTTGTCATCCATACAGTGACATGTGTCAAATCCGTATAGTTCCAACTAGGCCCAAAAATTCCAAATCTGCATGACACATGTTACCTCCTAGTGAAGCCACATCAACATGATGACATCATCCTGATGCATGATGATGTCACCTGTCATACATGCTGACATCAACGTTGATTTTGACCAAGTTGACTTTTTTCCTGTTTGGGATTTCGGTTAGAACACGGTAACTTTCGCATACGGTGGTCGTTTGAGGAAAAAAATATATGGCTGGAATCAATGTGACTAGACAGCCACAATGGCATTGGTTTCATACGATTCCGATAACTTTGAGTTTTAGGCCTTCCTAGACCCATTTTGGTTCCTAGATCCATTTTGGATCATGCCTCCCCATTAAGACCTTTTGGTCCTCCAAAAGGATACTAACCAGTCATCAAGTGCAGGATAGGCCAACCCACTTGTTCTCTTTCTTTAAACTTTGTTTTATGCACCTGTCTCATCAAGATCAATTGAAAAACAACCATGACAACTAACAATATATTGTTAGCCACTTGTACTCTGTCACATCTTACTAAAGCCACTATCATCCATGTTGACAAAATTAGAAATGATAACATTAGAAATATGAGTGCAAATGAGCTAACATGTTTGTATTACTTGCATAGCATTATCTTATATTGAAGCAAAGTATGATTTAACTTCCATTATACAATCATCTCATGTTCTTGCTTAATATCAATTGCTTAATTTGGGACAATTATAGGTGTATTGATTGCATGAGTTGCCTTCCTTAATTGTTCCATTGTTTGAAGAGATTGATTTTCTTTTAAGTGATGAGAATGTATCACATATTCATTGCCTTCTTTGATTAAGTGATATATTGATTATGTTCCCTGTAGAAGATTGCTTTGTGATCATACAAATAAGGACTACCTAAGACCATTCCACATTCATTGAGTGGCACCACATCACACGTTACCTCATCCACAAACTTAGATGAAATTGCAAACTTTAATGTGCATTGCTTTGTTATGTGCAATTTATGGTTGTTGCTTATCCATTTAAGTGAGTAAGGCTTATGATGCATCTGAGTGTTTAATCCCAATTGTTTAACCTCTTCCTCTGAAATCAAGTTATATTGAGATTCACTATCTATCAATGTGTCGACCTTAGTATGTCTCATTATGACCCTTATGTAAAACAATTTACTTCTCGAATCGAATCCATCACCAATTTTACCTGTCAAACCAACCGCTGTGATTTTAGATTCATCAACTGAATTTGATCCCAAGTCTGTTGGTCGTGTTGTTGCTGCAGTTGTTTGCCTCCCTTTTTTCTCTTTGAACCACTTTGGTCTCTTCTCAGGATGCAATTTCCAACAATGGTCATCATCGTGCCCTTCTTCCTTGCAATGTTTGCAAGAGAGCTTCTCTTCCTTTCTTTCCACTAAATTTTCTTTCTTTCCATTCCACTTCCTTTTGTCCTCTTTTCTCGAAGACGATCCCCTGATACACCAACTCCTATTTTCTCTGCCTCAATGTATGTTGCTTGAATAGAAACCTTATCAATATTAGTAGGTCCAAACATGAATACAATGTTACGAATGTGTGCAGGTAAACCTCCTATATACTTCATAAGAGTTTCTTGGGTATGTAATGGAATGTCTAACGTTAATGCCATCTTATGAAATTCATCTGTGTATTCTTGCATTGTTTGTCCCTTTCTTAGTTTAAGACCTTGCCATTCAATTAAAGACTTCTCTTTATAACCCAAAGGAAAAAATTGTTTTCTAAGTGCAAAAACAAAAAAATTCCATGATGGAAATACATTACCCACTTGTTGCGTGCCATTTTGCAACTTGCTTTGCCACCAGATGAGTGTTGTGCCTGCAAGTTGAAGCGATGCCAATTTGATTTGAGTTTCCTCATCCTTGATTTGTTGCAAACTGCAATAAACCTCCATCTATCTGACCTAGTTATCAAGCCTCTCTACATTAAATTCACCATCATACATGGGTAATTCAAACTTCACATCAAGCTTAAGTAAAGGCATATCCTGTTTAAGTTTGTGGAAATGTTTTCTTGTAGTGAATTTGGAACTTGTACTTGAAGAAGAATAAGTTGATGGAGAAGAAGGAGGTGAAGGAGGAGGTTTAGGAGGATCCTCTCCTTCTTCACTTTTTGCCTTTGAAGATCGACCTAGAATCGATCTCTTCCTATCCAAGTAATCGTCATATAAAACCTTTACCATCTCCGACATGGCAAAGAAGGTCTTTCTAAACTCTTTCTCGTCATGAGAAAGTCCCTCTTCCGATGCCATCTTCTCACTTTGAGAAGTTTTCTTTCTCGATCCAATCTTAGGATTCTCTTCAAAAAGATCGCCTTCACCATGATTCAACTTTTCCCTGGTAATCATGCAAACTCAAAAACCAACCGTCAACTAGCTATGATACCACTTGATCCGAAAAGATCTTTTAAAGACTATGGTCAAGTTTTAAAACATGAGTTCATTAACCATTTATGAAATTGATGAAAGAGGATGAATTAATGATGTAACATGGTAGCCATAATAATATATACAGATCTGGAAATAAGTACAAATAAACAACAAAGTTGTTAATGAAGTTCAACAATATCGCCTACGTCTCCGGGCCTTTGTCTCAATGGGTGAGGATTTCTTATTTCTCTTCAAATATTCAAAAATACATCATAAAAGTGTCAAATGGATTAAAAAATATTATAGTTGTTTTCTTCTAGACCTCAAGAACCCAACACAACTGATGGCACTAAAAACGAATGAACGAAGCTCCCGAAAATGGCCCACAAAGTTGCTCTCCTCAATGACTTCCCTGCATAAAAATGGATTTGACTGTTAAATTCCTCAGAATTTATCCTTCTTTGAACCTCTCTAAGGTTTCCAAGAACCTATGGTTTATATAAGCTTGAATTTGGCAATAGCCTCCCAACTTGCCCATAAGATATGGCCTAAAAAAGGGCTCCAGATCCTCCAAAAATGACTAAAATCTCCTAAAATCAGGTTAAAATCTCAATAAAATTATAAGCTATGGTTGAAAAACCCAAAAATGAACATATGGCGCACCAACCCCTTTTACACGGGCCCATGGTCCTATGGGTTCTGCCATGTGGCCTTGGGCTAGGCGCTAACTGTTGAGCCTTGGTCCCTAGTTGTTGCGTTGGTCGTATGGGCCATATGGACACATCCCTATTGCTCCATGTGCCCTCCAACATCTCAACAACCCCTCGTTTAGCTCCTGGTCGGTCGGGGCTGGCCCTCGCTGACTGGAGCCTATCCCCCAACACGTGCACCATATCAACACTTATAATATATGCATTGTTTATCAACCAAGTCACACAAATAACGCAATTGGTTATAGCCTTGGTGTTAGGTTGTTGGCATGTCGGGAGGTCGTGGGTTCGATTCCCCCAAAGGTGGAACAAACCTTTTACCCAACCAATATTAGGCAAATTCGGGGTGTCGCGTGACACCCTGTGATTGGGCCACATGTCATCCTAGGATTGGCCTGTACTGCTGATGCAATGACCCAGTAAGTTGTCCAGTTACCTACCATATCATCCTCCGTACAACCTAGTCACCCGCCACGTCACCTTTTCGTATTTCCACGTGTTAGTATGTACTGCCATGTCATCCTTCGTACAATCCTGTCACCTACCACATGTCACTGCCATGTCAGCCTACCGTACTCCTAGCTATCATCCATACAGCCATGTGTCCATCTGTCATTGGGCCACATCAATATACAGACTTCCACTTGTCATCCGTATAGTGACACGTGTCAAATCCATACAGTGCCAACTCGACCCAAAAATGCCAAATATGCATGACACATGTCACCTTATGGTGATGCCACGTCAGCATGATGATGTCATCCTGATGCATGATGACATCACCTGTCATACCTGTTGACGTCAGTGTTGACTTTGACCAAGTTGACTTTTTGCCTGTTTGGGATTTTGGTCGAAACGCGATAACTTTCGTATACAGTGTCTATTTGAGGAAAATATTATATGGTCGGAATCAACATGATGAGACAGATGCAATGACGTTAGTTTCATCTGATTCCAATAACTTTGATTTTTAGGCCTTCCTGGACCCATTTTGGTTCCTGGATTCATTTTGGATCATATAGGTAGAGATGAGTGAAGAATATAAAAAGAAGGGTGAAGAACCTAAAATAATATCTAGACCCAAAATATCAAAACAAAAAACGAAGGAGAAAAAGAAGAAAGTATATGAAAGGGACAAAGAGGTGGTTGATACTTTGACAACACTAAGGAACCACTCTGTTATCCCCCCTAAAAATCACAAGTATTTAATGGGTTCATCCTAGAAGTAGAAGATCTAACAGAATGAAAAGGAGACAAAAGAATAGCAATCCAAAACTAGTTACTCCACTCACCACCATATCCCAAGTGGAAGAAGTAAAAGATCCCCCTAGTCCAGGGGTATCAAAAGAATCAAAAGGGAAGGGACCTCAAGACGAGGCAACAATAAAAGAATAAAAACCACTTCCCATTGAAAGGACCTCTAAAACAAAGACTCTTGTAGAGAATGTTCTCTATGCCACATTGTTGGAGTTGGAAAAGGCCAAATTTGATGTTATCAAGTGGAAGAGAGTGGTAGAGGATGAAAAAATAAAATAGAAAGAAGCCTCTCAAGAATTGGAGAAGCAGTTCCAACATATGTAAGAAAGTTTCAAATCATGATAATGCAAAAAGTTGAGTACAACCAAAAGTTAAAAGTGGAAAATCAAAAGTTAAAAAAACAATTGGATAAAGAAAAAAGAGAATTGGGCGACAATGATGAATAGATAGATATCATGGGGGATGCAATCAAGATAATAGCCATAGTGTCTTTGGAGATGCTAGAATGAAGACATCCTGCTAGAATATATACATTATTCCTAAAGGAGCAGTGGCACAAAAATCAGATTGAACATTTGGCTCAGTTAGTGAAATTCAACCTTGAAATCCCCAAAGACTTCTTAGATGCATATTGTTATCATACATATTGTAGGTTGGGAAAATACTGAACCAATCTATAAAGGTGATACAACTATGGGAATACCTACCCATTGTCACCTTAGATAGGTATCCACTCGCTTTAGTGAAGGATAAATCCTACACAAGGGGAGAATATCAGGTGACCCTAGGGGGAAATGAGATGGAAAGTGGATTAATGTAAGGTGATGCCCCTATAGGTCAAAATAAGAAGTGGAGGATGGCTTGAAAGTGAGTCTTGTGAAAGGAGGATGGTTGCCAAAGACTTGGGTATCTGCACCAAAGTATTACACCTTCTCGAGACAAGACAAATAATCGAGATACAAGCCTAAATATCAAAAGGACAAGCAAGTGAAGCTTGTTGTCCTAAATTGCAGCAGTAAACAAAAATATATAAAATACAATTTTTTTTAACTGCAGAAATAACCATCCAAAGTACGAAAGAATTATTGGACAATGAATCTCTAAACAAGTAGATATTGTTCCAATATTTTAGCACAAACTTTGATGGTAAAAGAGGGATGTTATATAGTGTTTTCAGAGAATTATAGTAACAACCAAGTGGTTGTAGAAAATATTTTCTACAACAGAAAATTTCAACCATAAAAATTAGAAAGTAAACCGTAAAAAAATTAGCTAATAGGCAGTAGAACAATAATAGTGGCTTCCAAGAAATTTTTCACGGTTGAAAAGCAAGTCAAAGAGAGATTTTGAATGTGTTTTATTGCAGCCCTAATGGATGTATATTTTAATTGATTATAACCCAAGAACTAATAGGCCAATCGAGACGCTTTAGTGGCTTGAGAAATCTTAAGACACTAAGAAAAGATTCCAACTTAAACAAACTTGACATCTCTCAAAATCATGTGTACCAATTCAAGTAATTTATTTCTCCAATGAAAAATTATATTAGTGCCTTTCCAAATGGTTTATGGAGTACCAATTCAAGTAATTTATTTCTTGTTTTATTAGGTTAGGTATACCACTTCTCTAGGGGTGTAAGCCCTTTTACTTCCTAGAGAAAGTATCCCTAACAAGGTAAATCTAGGAGGGTGTAATCCATTTTACTCCTCTTAGCAACCTTTGCAATGACTTATTCAATAAACAATAATAATAAAACTTGGTGGAGGGTATATTCCCTTATATTCTTCCAAGGATCTATCCAAGAACAACCATGAATCAAGCAAGAATAACTAACAATATGCAGATTTTTCTTACCAATTCCAAGAAGCATGCGAGATAAACCCTTATTTACCAAGAAAGTTTCATCACCATAAAAAGAGAATAGCCTCCAAGAGATAGCGCACCACTTAGCTCCACAAGGCAAATATAAACCATATCATAAGAGAGAGAGAGAAAGATATGAATTTTTCCCAAGAGGGGCGAAAATTTCAGCCAAGTAGCTCTTCTCACATGAGAGAGTTATGATCAAAATGAAATGAATTTGATCATTATTTATAGAAAACCTCTAAAAAGTGTTTGTCCACATTTAGTTAGGGTAAACCACAAAATAAGGGGGCCATCCCCATTTATTTTTCCCCTTTACAAAGTAATTTGATTTTAACTTTAAAATTTGCACAAAAAGAAACCCTAATCATGTGACGTCAAGCCCTTCTAAGGTGACTGACATCTTGGCACATTTAGCAAGTCATTTAGAAATAAGAGGAAGTTGTTGGGCCTCCTAAGGCCTTCCCTTCAAGTGCTAGGGTATTCTCCATGGTGAAATGGATTATCCTCATCACAAGGTGCCAAGTGTCCATCAAATCATCATCATCACCACCAAAACCTAGCCCTAGTCAAGATGTCAATCCCCACAAGTGTGGTGTAAGGCCTCCAAAGGTAAGTCATTGGGCTACATAGGGATAGGTGTCATATTCAAGGCACTCTCTCTTTCCTCCAAAGGAAATGTCCAACCTTTGTCTTTCCCCCAAATTATGGGTCATGACATCCAACCTGTGGGATTCCTTTCCAAATGAAGGCCCAAGTTGGGATTGTTCATTCAAAATGTATAACAGACAAGGTCTTGAAAAGACAAATGAGTGCACCCTCCAAGGGTATCAAGTAAAATGCATCATCGCAATTAAAATCACATTTAATATAAGAGACACCTAAACATGTGGATTAAAACCACTTCATCAAATTAAACAAGTGCTCAAAGACCCTATGCAATTTGCCAAGTTTAGGTATGGGAGGGTTGTCAAGGTGACCTAGTGGGCGAGTCATTCCTTAAGTCAAGGAGTGTTTCTATTGGCACAAATTTTGTCAGACCAGGGTCCTCTTTGAGTTATCAACAAAAGGTTACCGAGGTAGTCTAGTGCACTGACACTTTCATCTTCTTGGAAGGGAAGAAGTCTCACCTGAAGTGTGATCGAGACATAATGGATTAGGGAAGGGTAGGAAGATTTCTTGTTCAGATCTATGAGTTATCAAGATTACTACCATTCTTGTGAAATATATATTAACTATATCAAATACCTAAACACCTCATAACCCAAGACACAAGAACAAAGTTGTGCAACGCATCATAAACAACACACAGAAACATCATGCATAAAAGACAAAACATCATATCATTCTATGAACACATGAATCATCATAAACAAGGGTGTTTTCTTAAATTTTATCCCCATCAAAATTCTATTATATCATAGGCATTACTTCATATGCATGCACAAATTACATCAAACATATAAAAATTCATACTCGATAGGTCTAACAAGTACATCTCAAAACAATACCAGACCAGCTAGGATTTCCATTACTGGCTATAAAATAATACGAGACTAGTTCTCATTATAATTCATATCTAGATCAGAACTCAGTTCTTACTTCTCTACTTTTCTCACCCTCTCGATTACAATACTTGGTTACCATCCTCGATTACCATACAATTCCTTATTTTCTTGATCGAGAACCCGTGATTTCTCTTCTCTTCTTGATTATGTTTCAACTGCTCCAAAAACTGATTGTACACTAACATCCAACCATTTTTTGTTCTAGCACCTTTCTATTGCCTGCTCTTTCGCTCATCCTTATTTTCCCTTCTTTTTCTTGGTTATCTGACTCCATGGTAGCTTGCACAACTTCTATACCTCAAAATGAAGGGCCCAACAAGCATCGACCACAATCCTTAACTCATCCTGAGTCAAGTCTCTAGTCCTTCCGTGGTCTCTGATTTGGCCTATGATCCTTCTGTGTCTTTTCTTTCTTCTTTTGTCCTACTTCCATCCCTAAATCAATCTTTTTCTTCCCTGGCTCCTTTAAATGAAGGGCCCAAATTTGGTACTATTTCTAGGGCTTTCTCCTTGACTTCATGAAAATGTTCAATTTTGTCTTGCCACTTCCTCAAAAGAAAGGATGATTCTGCGACAAACTAATGCATTACACTAGTGTTGAAATCCTTGGGATTTGATGCAATAATAACATTCCATTATGCATCCTCTAGTGTCCCCACCTGATGTATCTGGAGGTATGCATTTTGTACTACTGGTCGAAATGCTCTTAATTCCTTCTTGCCCACTGTTTGAGCTTCAAAGATGGAATTCAAAGTGTTGTCGGCATGATGAATCTCATCAAACTTCTCTTATTGTGCTAGAGGATCCTATGATGTGGAAAATTCTTCATTAAGGGTTTGGATTTTCATGCGTAATTCATTTAGCGCATGGCTGCACTGAGTTATCACACCCATCCAATCACCAACTTCCTTTAAGATGGTAGTGCACTCGATGGTTTTCTTATGTAGCACATCTCTGGCATTGTTTCCTTCTAGGACAACCCTTTCTAGCTAATGTTGGAGCTCTCTGGGCTATGCCTCGGCCCTCAGCTTCATTCCCTCCAATTTCTCTTAGAGGTTATCTACTCGATCGGCCAACATATCCCATGATTCTTGGACTAATTTGAGATGCTTCTCTGGTTCTTCAGTTGCATTGAAATCTAGCAGTTGAGGTGTTTCTTTCCTGAAAGTTGGCCAAACCTCTGTTAGATTTTCCTTCATTTTCTCCATTTTTTGCTCCACATGGAGTTTTAAGTACTCCTCATGCGTCCTTTTTGTTTGTTCCAAAAACCCTTCTCGTCACCAGAATTCAATTTTATTTTCATCTTGTTGAATTTGTTGCTCTAAATGATTAGTAGAGGCTTTGATCAAGCCTACTAGTTGCGGTGTCGAAAACTGAGCTAGCTCGTTGGGTGCGACTATGGCTTCTAGGGGGAGTTTAATTTGAAGCGGAAGCCCACTGGCCATGGATTATTTTGAAGGTTTCCCAACCTCTTCATCTCTCGGGGATGGTCCCCACAACTGCTGGGCCAGTTTGTTCTTTAGGGATATCGAAAGTAGAGGGATAACTTCCATCTACACCAGGTAGAGTTGTAACATTTTTGCGCACTGTTGTGTATCTTGGAGTACTGGTTCCAACTGATCTTTCAACGAAACTATGCTTTGTCTTGAATGAGTCTCCTATGGTACTTGAGACTCTGACTCTTGTTGCATTACTGTCCTTATTGTGAGTGAACCCTTTGAGGTCCCGTCCTGACCCAATGGACCCTCAGTGAGAATGTTTGGTCTTGTGGACTGAGAACCCTGGAGTGGGACATAAGGGAATTGGGTGAGTTCTAGCATTGGTGATTGTTTTCTCTCTGCAAAGGGAAGAGTGACTGGATTGGAAACTAATGGAAAATTTGGCTGGCTCAACAGAGCAGTTGATAGAAGAATATCTTTGAGGTTCCCAAGGCTCTCTGGGATGTCTAGTTGCATGGGTTTTGGTGAGTTGGGTGGTAGTGAGACTATGATGTCCTTGGGTGTTGGTTGGGGTTCTTTCTTGACAATTATAGTGGAATACGTGCTAGGGTTTGGCTCAGGATCATCAACAATATCAATAAAATTATGTGCAACACAAGTGGTTGCTTGGGTGCAAGGTAGAGCACTCAATATGGGATGAGGGTTTATGAATTTGGTTGGGCTAACTGTAGGAGAAACATTGGTTTTGGTATTTTTAGCAGAAACCTCACCTGTAAAGGCAACAACTAAAATATCATTAATTGTATTACCTGAGAATACCGCCTCATCTGGAAGCTTGAGACATCCGGGTAAGGGCCTTTTGGTGTGCTGCAACTAGTGTTCTTCCTCTTCTTTTGATTCTAATGGAATTGTAGACGTTGGAAACAACTCTACTTTGCCTATATTCGACCCTGCTTCCTCTGTCGAACCCTTCTTCTTCAACAACTCTGACAGAAAAAGGTAATGCATGCCCAACTTGCACAGGTTGCGTTTAACTCCCGACCATAACATGACCTCCTTGTCTAATGTTTCTTCATTTAGATAGAATAGTAATGGCCTTGTGTGAAAATTGGATGGATTTGCATGCCTTGACCGGACAAAAGTGTTGTGGGGATTCAAGGTGAATGAGATATTTCTCATGTTCATATTCAGGAGTTCCTATGGTATGTGCATCCTTTGGGTGGCATCAATCATCTGAGTGTACCATTTCATGAATGTGACATTGTTGAATTCCATATTCTCAGAGTCTGACCTTGCATGCCAAGGTTCAAACATATTTGCAAGGCGCCCTTTATCTGCAAGTGCTAGTTGTCTTCCTGAGGGTGGCCGCCACTTTAACTTCATAAAGGCTATAAGCAGGTATCCATATGTGAAGGTGTCACCCTTCTCCTGACCTTCGTCACAAGAAATGAGGAATTCCTCCAACAGATAACTAAACCAGTTAAAGACAACACCATTTGCACAAAAATCTTCCACTGACAGGGAATCCAATGTGCATTCACCCTTGTAATATGAGCACATGACCTTGCTGGAAATTACATAGCAGGACATTCTCACTCTTTCTAGGAAAATTGACTCAATTTTCATTGTATGACTGTTAAGCCCTAATATTGGCTGATTACCCCTTAATTGGGGCATAATAGATTAGTAATGCTATTTTATTTATGTCAGCTTTAGGCCATTAGTTGTAATTTAGATTAGTAATGTTATTTTAATTATGTCGGCTTTAAGCCATTATTTGTAATTATACCTCCT